>JAJPUD010000738.1:174691-217566 GCA_023553655.1 Myrmecobius fasciatus | reverse complement strand
GTTTATCTATTTTGTTGGTTTTTTCATAAAACCAACTTTTAGTTTTATTTATTAATTCAATAGTTTTTTTACTTTCAATTTTACTAATCTCTCCTTTTATTTTTAGGATTTCAAGTTTGGTATTTGATTGGGGGTTTTTAATTTGTTCTTTCTCTAGCTTTTTTAGTTGCAAGCCCAATTCATTGATTTTCTCTTTCTCTATTTTATGCAAATAAGCATCTATAGATATAAAATTTCCCCTTGTTACCGCTTTGGCTGTATCCCACAAATTTTGGTAGGTTGTCTCATTATTGTCATTCTCTTGGATGAAATAGTAATTGTGTCTGTAATTTGCTGTTTCACCCGTTCATTCTTTAGGATAAAATTATTTAGTTTCCAATTGGTTTTTGGTCTATTTTCTCCTGGCCTTATATTGCATGTGATTTTTATTCCGTCATGATCTGAAAAAAATACATTTATTATTTCTGCCTTCCTGCATTTGATTTTGAGGTTTTTGTGTCCTAACACATGGTCAATTTTTGTATAAGTTCCATGGACTGCTGAGAAAAAAGTAAACTCCTTTCTGTTTCCATTTAATTTCCTCCAAAGATCTATCATACCTAACTTTTCTAACATTTTGTTTACCTCCTTAACTTCTTTCTTATATATTTTGTGGTTTGATTTATCAAGTTCTGAGAGAGGGAGGTTGAGATCCCCCACTATTATAGTTTTGCTGTCTATTTCTTCTTGCATCTCTCTGAACTTTTCCTTTAGGAATTTCCATGCTATAGCACTTGGTGCATATATGTTTAGTATTGATATTGCTTCATTATCTATGGTACCCTTCAGGAAGATATAATTTCCTTGTTTGTCTCTTTTAATTAAGTCTATCTTTGCTTTTACTTGGTCTGAGATCAGGATTGCTACCCCTGCTTTTTTTTTGTTCACCTGAAGCATAATAGATTCTGCTCCAGCCTTTTACCTTCACCCTGTATGTATCTCTATGTTTTAGATGTGTTTCTTGTATACAACATATTGTTGGATTCTGGTTTTTAATCCAGTCTGCTATCTGCTTCTGCTTTAAGGGAGAGTTCATTCCATTCACATTTACAGTTAAAATAACTTATTCTGTATTTCTGCCATCTTATTTACCCTAGCTTATGCTTTTCTCTTTCTTATCCCCTTTCCCTCCTTCCTACTATTTTGCTTTTGATAACCACTTCCCTCAAACAATCCTTCCCCTTTAGAGCCCCACCCACCCCTTTTTTCCCCCTTTCCCTCCTGTTTCCTTATAAGTATGTCCATTATTCCCTCAGAGCCAAATCTGATGAGATGGAGATTAACCCAATTCTCATTCCCCTCCCTTTTCCCCCCTCAATCATTAGAGGTTTTTTTTGCCTCTACATGTGATGTAATTTCCCTTATTTTACCTCCTTTTCCTCTTCTTCCAGTGTTATCCCTTTTTCTACCTCTAATTTCTTTTTCAGTTTATCATATCATAATAATCATAAAATCACAGTAATCATATCATCATAATCATAAAATCACAGTAATCATATCATAATCATAGTGTAATAATAGATTCATAAAACCAACCCTCATTCTATAAGTATCTATAACATATAGTTCTCAAGAGTTTTTTTTTCCCTTGTTACCTTTTTATGTTTCTCTTGTGTTCTGTGTTTGTAGATCAAATTTTTTGTTCAGTTCTGGTCTTTTTAGTAGAAATAGGTGAAATTCTCCTATATCATTTAATGACCATCGTCTTCCCTGGAAGATAATGCTCATTCTACCTGGGTAACTTATTCTTGGCTGTAATCCAAGTTTCTTTGCCCTTAGGAATATCTGATTCCAGGCCCTTCGATCCTTCAAAGTAGAAGCTGCTAGGTCCTGTGTGATCCTAATTGTGGTTCCCCGATATTTAAATTGTTTCTTTCTGGCTTCTCGTAATATCTTTTCCTTGGTATGATAGTTCTGGAATTTAGCCACGATATTTCTGGGGCACTTAATGTTTGGGTTTCTTTCAGGAGGTGATCGGTGGATTGTTTCAAGGAGTATTTTGCCTTCTGGGTCTAAGATACCAGGGCAGTTTTCTTTTATGATTTCCTGGAAGATAGTGTCTAGGTTCTTTTTTTCATCATGGCTTTCAGGAAGCCCTATAATCCTTAGATTGTCTCTCCTAGATCTATTTTCCAGGTCAGTTGTTTTTCCTAGGAGATATTTCATGCTTTTCTCTATCTTTTAATTTTTTTGTTTTTGTTTGACTGATTCTTGAAGTCTTGATGAGTCATTCATTTCCAATTGTTCGAATCTAATTTTTAATGTCTTATTTTCTTCAGTTACTGTTTTTAGTTCCTTTTGCAATTGACCAATTACATTTTTTTGTTCATTGCATTCTTTTTCCATTTTTTCTATTTTATTTTGCAGTGATCTCATTTCATTTCCCCATGTTTCTTCTAACTCTCTTTTAAGATCCTTTATGTAATCTTCAAAGAAAGCATTGTGACATGGAGACCACTTTATGTTTCTCTTTGGAGCTTTTTCTGGAGTTGCTTTACCTTTAGGGGCCTCAGGATTTGAGGTCTGTTCTTCCCTCTCTCCATAAAAGTTGTCTATGGTGAGAGCTCTTTTTGGTTTTTTTATTCATTTCTTTAAAGGTATGGGGTCTGTTTAAGGCAAAGGTGGGACAGCTGCTTTAATTTGCCCTGGGGCAGTTCTGCTGATTGAGTTATTTCAGGTACTGGGCAGCTCTGCTGATTGAATTATTTCTGGTGCTGATCAGTCCTGTTGATTGATTGAGTGCCCTAGGGTGTTGTGTAATGGCAGCTAGGTCCGATGCTCATCAGAGGTTCAGTGGTTCACAATCTATCCCCCACAAAAGGCAGACCCCCCAAACCACCTGCCCATAATCAGGACAGATTGGCCCAAGAGGCCCCCAGAAGACTCCTAAGTGTGTGAAAAGCACAACGCTCCCACTCCTGTTCCAACTCCTGTTCCAGCTCCCTGCTCCAGCTCCCTGCCCCGGTCTCCCTGCACTGCAGTCTGGGTGCAGCAGACCAGCCCCCTGCCCAATTAAAACAGACCTGTTTTGAGGTTCTTCCAGAGTATCTTCTTCTAGAATCGTGTTGTCCTCCAGATATTGTGGATTTTTTTGCTTCAAAATCAGTCTAGAGGCTTCATATGTTGTTGGTTTGAGGGAAGGTTCTACAAGGACTCTTTCAACAAATGAGATTCAATACTTAATATAATTAGTTGATTCCTCCGTGGAACATAAATTCCACAAGACTTTGTATACTTTTTCTACTTTAGGTTCACTATGAAGTATTTTATGCAGTTATTATATAAATGCTTATTATTCAAACAATCAACTAATATTATCCAAACAACCTGCTGTAACCCAGGAAGTATAAATCAAAGAGCAAAGCTTTTAATTAAGACAGTATAGCAAAATAAATAAGGAAAATTTGAATAATAGAGTCATTCTCTACCCATCATCCTCAGAAGGACATAGATTCCTGCCAAATTATGAGCAATATACCCTCTGAGGATTACAACCCAAAAGAAATGTCTTTCATGTTTCTATCACTTCTTTCCATCTCCTAGAGCAACACAATTTTGCTCCCCTGGACATATGAAAATGTTGCTTACTGATTCTTTTCTAAGCTGATAGCTTACTACTGGTATCTACTGGGCCTATCATTTGATGATGAGGCTTCTTCCTTTTCAAAGAGAATGAGTGACTACTCTTTTGTAAGACTGTCTCTACTACATTTTCAAGCTTGTTTTTTTTCCCTCCTCCTATAGGTTCGAGCCATATCTAGCTGGAACAAAAAGTGGGTCATTCACTGGCTATCAAGATTTTTTCTTTCAATCAGTGAATTGGGATTGCAACTAAAAAAGCTAGAAAAAGAACAAACTAAAAACCCTTAATTAAATACTAAGTTAGAAATTCTGAAAAATCAAAGAAGAGATTAATAAAACTGAATGCAAGCACACTTTTGCACTAATAAAAGTAAGAGTTGATTTTATTGAAAAAAAAGCCCAACAAAATTGATAAACTGTTGGCTAATTTATGGAAAAAGGGAAGAAGAAAACTAAATTATCAGTATCAAAAATGAAAAAAATGAACTTACCACCAATGCAGAAAAAAATTAAAGCAATAAGTAGGAGCTATTTTGCCCAATTGTGTGCTAGTAAATCTGATAGTCTAAGTGAAATGGATGAATACACACAAAATATAGATTGCCCAGATTAACAGATGAGGGAATAAATTACTTAAATAGTCCTATTTTAGAAAAAGAAATTGAACAAGCCATTAGTTAACACCTTAGAAAAAATCTCCAGGGCCAGATGTATTTAAAAGTGAATGCTGTCAAACATTTAAAGAACAATCAATTTTGATATTATATAAACTATTCAGAAAAATAGGAGTAGTCCTACCAAATTTCTCTTATGATACAGATTTGATGTTGATCCTTAAACCAAGAAGAGCCAAAAAAGAGAAAGAAAACTATAGACTAATTTCCTTAATAAATATTACACAAAAATCTTAAATAAAATTTTTTTTCTGGTCCATTTTTATCCATACTGGGAAATTCCTCAAATTCTCTCATGGATTGAAGTGAATAAATTATACAAATACCTAGAAAAAATTGTTAGAGATAAAAAATGAAATTAAAGCTTTGAATGACAGAATCAGAAGGAAAATAAATAACTCAGTGGTAAACTCCTTGAAAAAGCATAATAGAGTCAAAAAAAATAATGAGAAAAAATTTAAAAAGAGGTTCACAAAAATGTGTATACAAATAGTCTTATGTAGAATTATATCAAGCTCAATAGGGAAACAAGTGAGGATGGGAAGAGGAAGGATAAATATTAGAAACAGAATATTTATAAATAGAACAAATTTCCTCATCCTGAAGGGGTTAAAAGAAGGAAACAGGAAAACAAAGAATTAAAATCTAAAAGGGAGAAGATTACTGTGATATATAACTATAATGAAATATTGTATGGTAGGTGAAGTAATGATAGAAATAATTTCAGAAAATCTTAAATAGCATAAATGGATGAAAAGACCAGAGCCAGAAGAACAATATATACAATACCTACAATATTCTAAAGACAAATATTTTTGAAAAACAAGACCTCTGATCAATACAATGACCAACTAAGTCTCCATAGGTAATGAAATTAAGTTGCAGAGACTTTTTTTTTCTCCTCTCCTCTTCCTCCTTCTCCTTCTTTCCTCTCTCTTTTAAATGGTAGGGAAAGTAAGAGGATGAGGATGAGCAATAGGGATTTTATTTCAAAATAAAAGGACCATTGAAAGATTTCTAAAAGAGAAGGAAGTGCAGGCAAGCAGGACATCTTTGAAAGCACTACATGTAACATATTATGCATTTTTTTAAAATACCAAGTAGTTATAGTTTCATATAGAGTTTTGTTTTGTGTGTGTGTGTGTGTGTATGTGTGACCTGCTGTATATTTGTAAATGTTTGATTTTAGAGATTTAATTTTATAATAAATTTTTAAAGTAGGCAAGTGTTCTTTTACTATCTCCTTACTTATCACAAATCCCAACTTGTTACACATATTGGTCAGTCATTTCTAGCATAATTTTCCTTAGCAGAGAAAACAAGAAGAAAAATAAGAATTCAGCAATTCTGCTTCTCTCTGTTATCAATTATCCATCCACCCCAAGGAAAGATCTAATCCAATCTTCGATTCTCCTTTTCTCCCATGGTTAAAAAACCACCATGAACAAAAACCTTTTTGGTTACTTTTTATTTTTCCTTGCCATCCTCAACTCATTCTTTGCTTTAGTATTTTCAGACATTACTTTTGCAGCAATGTGTCATACTCATATTCATCTTTTGTAATCTGGCAGCACTGTTACTATATTTTGTATATTAGCACTGCTTTGCCCTGACAGGAAGCTAACCAATCCTGGGATGCCAGCAGGAACTTGATTACAAGGAAATGAAACAGAAACTCAAATCCTGGGATATCAAAATCAGGGCAGGACCAATAAATATTTTGATTGACTCAGTAAGCTGTCAAAGCTATTGATCTGAGGCACAAGATGGTACCATGGAAAGAAGAATGGCCTGAGAGCCAAGAACCTGAATTATAACTCTTTTCTGTCATAAACTCTATTATGAAGAGATCATGCCTTTCTGCCACCAGTGGTCCTACTATTTTTATTCCTTTTTATTGATACAAATCGGATTCAGCCAAATGATTCCTTTGATCCTGTCTTTCACCTTTTAAAGGGTAAAATCAACATTAACTCAAGTAGTAAGTTTATTAATTACTCTGCTTTGGGCGTAGAGAGAATTCCAGTAAATATCAAGATAGGTGATGCATTCCTTTACTATAATATCATGTGTCCATGCCCATTGGTGAGCTATTCCCCAAACTGCTTTTAAAATTCTTTTTGCTTAGGTGACCTTCAGTATACTTACTCCCCATCCCCACTTACACTCCTATATCTATACATAATGCCACTGTGCTCTTACTTTTATTGATTCCTACTGGAATATTCTCTTTCTTCCTTCTCATCATGCATTTTTACATTTCTTCACATGTCTATAACTTCTCAATATGCTCGGATATTTGGAAATGAGGCTTAAAACCACTATAGTACTAGAAATTAAAATGACTTTATAGCTATCTAAGGAGGTGGAGCTCACTATAAGAATGAGGATTTCTGATCATTTATAGGCTCTAGAATTAGTCTTTTGTGCTTTGTATTGGTATAAACAAAATGGCTTATATTTGAAGAGAAAAGCAGTGCGATACTATTGTAGGTCCATTTTTTTCTATCCTGCTCCTTTTGAATTCTCATGCTGGTCAGTCATTTTTAGTATTTCATGACTTCATGAACCCCTTAAGGATTCACAATGATGATCCAATGCGTTCATGCTAAAAATTCCTTAATGACAACTTAAATAGTAAAACATTAAAGAATATTATGTGATATATTAAATTACCCTAAATATTTCCAACACAATTTTCATGGTTTTTGTTGTTCAAAGGAATCATTGGGGAAAAAAAGAATTGGGAACCACTGGAATAAAGTACTTCTAGAGCTAAATTCTGATTATGAGCTTCATCCCATCAAATATCAGTGATACATTTTGTTTTAGAAAAGTCTATAATTTAATCAATTTAACAAAGTCCCAGTGAAGAAATTTTTACATTCAAGGGTTCTGATAAAAGCCTCATTTCTAAAATATATAGAGAATTGACTCAAATTTATAACACTTAAAGCCATTCTCCAACTGATAAATGGTCACAGAATATGAACAGATAATTATCAGGTGAAGAAATTAAAACCATCTAGTCATATGAAAAGGTGCTTTAAGTCATTATTCATCAGAGGAATGCAAATAAAGACAACTCTGAAGAACCACTACATACCTCTCAGATTGGCTAGAATGACAGGAAAAGATAATGGCGAATGTTGGAGGGGATGTGGGAAAACTGGAACACTAATACATTGGTGGAGAGCAATTTGGAATGATGCCCAAAGGGCTTTCAAACTGTGCATACTCTTTGATCCAGCAGTGTTCCTACTGGGCTTGTATCCTAAGGAGATCAAAAAAGAGGGAAATATATTCACATGTGCAAAAAATGTTTATGGCAGCCCTTTTTGTACTGGCAAAAAAACAGAAATTGAGTGAATGCCCATCAGTTGGAAAATGGTTGAACAAGTTATGGTATATGAATATTATGGAATATTATTGTTCTATAAGAAATGATAAACAGTCAGCTGAACAAAAAAAAAAAGCAGGGGTAGCAATCCTTATCTCAGATCAAGTAAAAGCAAAGATAGATCTAATAAAAAGAGATAAAGAAGGAAACTATATTTTACTAAAGGGTACCATAGATAATGAAGTGGTATCAATACTAAACATATATGTACCAAGTGGTATAGCATCCAAATTCCTAGAGGAGAAATTAAGAGAGATGTAAGAAGAAACAGACAGCAAACCTATACTTGTGGGGGATATCAAGCTTGCTCTCTCTAGAACTATATAAATCAAACCACAAAATAAATAAGAAAGAAGTTAGGGAGGTAAACAAAATGTTAGAAAAGTTAGGTATGATAGATCTTTGGAGAAAATTGAATAGAGACAAAAAGGAGTTTAGTTTTTTCTTAGGGGTTCATAGAACTTATACAAAAATTGAGCATGTGTTAGGGCATAAAAACCTCAAAATCAAATGCAGAAAAGCAGAAATAGTAAATGCATCCTTTTCAGATCATGATGCAATAAAAATCACATGTCATATAAGGCCAGGAAAAAATAGACCAAAAGTTAATTGGAAATTAAATAATCTAATTTTAAAGAATGAATGGATAAAAGAGCAAATCATAGACACAATCAATAATTTCATTCAGGAGAATGACAATAATGAGACAACATACCAAAATTTGTGGGATATGGCCAAAGTGGTTATAAGGGGTAAGTTTATATCTCTAGATGCTTACTTGCATAAAATAGAGAAAGAGAAGATGAATGAATTGGTCTTACAATTTAAAAAGCTAGAAAAAGAGCAAATTAAAAACCTTCAATTAAATACCAAATTGGGAATTCTGAAAATAAAAGGGGAGATTAATAAAATTAAAAATAAGAAAACTATTGAATTAATGAATAAAACTAAGAATTGGTTTTATGAAAAAACCAACAAAATAGATAAGCCTTTAGTTAATTTGATTAGAAAAAGGAAAGAGGAAAATCAAATTGTTAATCTCAAAAATGATGAGGGAGAACTTTCCTCCAATGAAGAGGAAATTAGAGCAATAATTAGGAATTACTTTGCCCAAATTTATGCCAATAAATTTGATAATCTAAATGAAATGGAGGAATATCTACAAAAATATAGACTACCCAGGTTAACAGAAGAGGAAATAAATTATTTAAATAGCTCCATTTTAGAAAAAGAAATAGAACAAGCTATTAATCAACTTCCTAAGAAAAAAATCTCCAGAGTCAGATGGATTTACATGTGAATTCTACCAAACATTCAGAAAACAATTAATTCCAATAGTATATAAACTATTTGAAAAAATAGGGAAAGAAGGTATACTACCAAATTCCTTCTATGATACGGATATGGTGCTGATAGCTAAATCAGGTGAAAACAGAGAAAGAAAGCTATAGACCAATTTCCCTAATGAATATTGATGCAAAAAATTTTAAAAAGATATTAGCAATGAGATTACAGAAAGTCATCCCCAGGATAATACACTATGAACAAGTAGGATTTATAACAGGAATGCAGGGTTCAATATTAGGAAAACTATCAGCATAATCAACTATATTAATAACCAAACTAACAAAAATCATATGAATATCTCAATAGATGCAGAAAAAGCATTGGATAAAATCCAACATCCATTCCTATTAAAAACACTAGAGAGTATAGGAATAAATGGGCTTTTCCTTAAAATGATCAGTAGCATCTATTTAAAACCATCAATAAGCATCATATGTAATGGGGACAAACTAGAATCATTCCCAATAAGATCAGGAGTGAAACAAGGCTGCCCACTGTCACCATTACTATTTAATATTTTATTAGAAATGTTCACTTTGGCAGTAAGAGAAGAAAAAGAAATTAAAGGAATTAGAGTACATAATGAGGAAATCAAATTATCACTCTTTGCAGATGATATGATGGTATACTTAGAGAACCCTAGAGACTCAACTAAAAAACTACTAAAAACAATTTAAAACTTTAGCAAAGTTGCAGGATACAAAACAAATCCACATAAATCAGCAGCATTTTTATACTTACCAACAAAGCTCAGCAGCAAGAGATACAAAAGGGAATTCCATTCAAAATAACTATTGATGATATAAAATATTTGGGAATCTATGTGCCAAGGAAAAGTCAGGAACTATACGAACTAAATTACAAAACACTTTCCACACAATGAAAGTCAGACCTGATCAATTGGGAAAACACCAAGTGCTCATGAGTAGGCCGAGAGAATATAATAAAAATGACAATATTACCCAAACTAATTTACTTATTTAGTGTCATACCAAATAATCTCCCAAGAAATTATTTTACAAATCTAGAAAAAACAGTAGCAAAGTTCATTTGAAAAAAACAAAAGGTCAAGAATTTCAAGGGAAATAATGAAAAAAAAAAAGGCTGATGAAGGTGGGCTTGCTGTACCAGATCTAAAACTATATTATAAAGCGGCAGTCATCAAAACCATCTGGTACTGGCTAAGAAATAGAGTAGTTAATCAGTGGAATAGGATAGGATCACAGGACAAACTAAGCAATAACTATAGCAATCTAGTGTTTGAAAAACCCAAAGACCCCAGCTCTTGGGATAAGTACTCACTATTTGACAAAAACTGATGGGAAAATTGAAAACTAGTACGGAAGAAATTAGGGTTTGACCCACACCTAACACCACATACCAAGATAAAATCTAAATGGGTTCATGATTTAGATATAAAGAGTGACATTATAAGCAAATTAGAGGAACATAGGATAGTTTACCTCTCAGACCTGTGGAGAAGGAATAAATTTGTGTCCAAAGAAGAACTAGAACTCTTAATTGAACACCAGATAGATAATTTTGACTATATTAAGTTAAAAAGTTTTTGTATGAACAAAACTAATGCAGACAAGATTAGGAGGGAAGTAATAAATTGGGAAATCATCTTTACATTTAAAGGTTCTAATAAAGGCCTCATTTCTAAAATATATAGAGAATTGTCTCATATTTATAAGAATTCAAGCCACTCTACATTCGATAAATGGTTAAAGTATATGAACAGACAATTTTCAGATGATGAAATTAAAACTATTTCTAGTCATATGAAAAGGTGCACCAAATCACTATTGATCAGAGAAATGCAAATTAAGACAACTCTGAGATACCATTACATACTTCTCAGATTAGTTAAGATGACAGGAAAAGATGATGATGAATGTTGGAGGGGATGTGGGGAAACTGGGATGCAAATACATTGTTGGAATTGTCAATGGTTTCAGCCATTCTGAAGAGCAATTTGGAATTATGCTTAAAAAATTAACAAACTGTACATATCCTTTCATTCAACAGTGTTTCTACTGGGCTTATATCCCAAAGAGATCTTAAAGGAGGGAAAGGGACCCACATGTGCAAAAATGTTTGTGGCATCCCTTTTTGTAGTGGCTGAAAACTGGAAACTGAATGGATGCCCATCAGTTGGAGAATGGCTGAATAAATTATGGTATATGAATGTTATGAAATATTATTTTTCTATAAGAAACCAGCAGGATTATTTAAGAGAGGTCTGGAGAGACTTGCATGAACTGATGCTGAGTGAAATGAGCAGAACCAGGAGATCATTATACACGGCAACAAGACTATATGATGATCAATTCTGATGGACATGGCTCTCTTCAACAATGAAATGTTTCAAACCAGTTCCAATTGTTCAGTGCAGAAAGCCATATACACCCAGAGAGAGGGCTATGAAATGTGGACCACAACATAACATTTTCATGCTCTCTATTGATGTTTGCTTGCAGTGTGTTTCCCTTCTCAGATTTTTTTTCTTGTAGATCCAACTTTTCTTGCACAGCAAGATAACTGTAAAAATATGTATACACATATTCGATTTGTCAAGTATTTTAACATAATTAATATGTAGTAGACTTTCTGCCATCTAGGGGAGAGGTGAGGATTAGGGAAAAAAACATATACTGGATTACTTGCCATCTACCAAAGGGGGTGGCAGAAAGGGGAGGGGGAAATTGGAACACAAAGTTTTGCAGGGGTTAATGTTGAAGAATTATCCATGCATATGTTTTGAAAATAAAAAGCTTTAATTAAAAAAACAATATAACAAAGAAAATATGCTCTAAATGGTCAGATATGTTGCTTTAATAGCTGAAATATAAATTTTGGATGATTAATAAAATCTCTCTAAAAGCTGGGATACTTAAGCCTAGCATTGGTACACTAGCTTGTGATAGAACCTAAGCATTTTATAAAATTCACTGCATCAGCGATTTCTGACCTGTCATATTTTGTAAAGGACAATTACATACTTCAGAGACATAAGTATGGGCTATCCAGTCAAACATCTACTTTTCAATATCTTAGCACAGTGCTTGCTAAATACTAGTCTCTTAATAAATGTTTGTTGACAGGAAAAAAAAAAAAGAAATGATAAGCAGGATGATTTCAGAGAGGCCTGGAGAGACTTCCATGAACTGGTGCTAAGTGAAATGAGCAGAACCAGGAGATCATTTTATACTGTAACTGGAAGATTATAGGATGATCAATTCTGATGGACATGGCTCTCTTCAACAATGAGATGATTCAGAACAGTTCCAATGGTCTTGTGATGAAAAAAGCCATCTGTACCCAGAGAGAGGACAATGGGAACTGAATGTATGGACCACAACATAGCATTTTCACTCTTTTTGTTGTTGTTTGCTTGCATTTTGTTTTCTTTCTCATTTTTTCCCTTTTTGATCTGATTTTTCTGGAGCAGCATGATATTTGTGGAAATATGTATAGAAGAATTGTCTATATTCAAGATGTATTGGATCACTTGCCGACTTGGAGAGTCAGTAGGGAAAAGAAGGGAAAAATTAGAACACAGGCTTTTGTAGGGGTGAATGTAGAAAATCATCCATGTATATATTTTAAAAATTACAAAGCTTTAATTTAAAAAAAGAAAAAAGAAACTCCCAGTAGAGAATTTTTCTCTCAGTGCATATTGGATATCTTCTCTGACACTTATAATCTTAGATAGTTGCCTAGTAGTCTAAGAGATTCTAACTTTTTCAGGGTCACAAGGCACTATGTAAATTTGAAAAAAAGAAGACCTTTTTTCAAATTGACTCCAAAGCCAATTATCTATGCTCTAACTTCACTCTGCCTTTCATCAATTTTGTTCAAGTTTTTCTCCTTACATTAGGATATCTGGTTCACTGCTTATTGTTCACACTACATTTTTGCATATGGATATCTGAGACTATGGTTTTATAACTAATTCATTGCATCTCCTTGGATCTCATTTCTTTCATGTCTGTAAGGGATTGAACTGTTCTGTCACTCAACAAGCATTTATTAAGTACCTACTGTGTACCAGTCATTATGCTAAATGTTTAGAACACAAGGAAAAACAACAAAACAAAAATAATATATGCTCTTAAGAAACTCAGTTTAATGGAAGAAACATCGTGCAAACAATATACAAATGAGAGCTATATAAGAGAAAATGGAGATAATAGGAAGAGAGAAGACATTATCATTAAAAGATAACTGATAATTGTTCTTATATAAAGTAGGATTTTAATAGGGACTTGAAGGAAATTAGAGAGGAAAAGAGACAAAGAGGAGGAAGGAGAGAATTCCAAGCATGAGGAACGACCAATGAAAATGTCTAAATCAGTAGATTATGTCTTGTCTTAGAAATGATAAGGAGGCCAGTGCCACCAGATAGGAAGAGAGGGCATGGAGAAGGGGTGAAAGGAGAGGGTAGAAAAAGAAGGAACTGAATTGTAGAGAACCAAAGGGCCCCTGGAACAATGAACTAAATTTAACAGGATCTTATCAGTGCAGATTGTGTCTGTCCCCTATAATAACCTAATTTAAAATTTTAATGTTAATGCCCAAAGTATCTAA
The DNA here is from genome assembly GCA_023553655.1 of Myrmecobius fasciatus. Lineage (NCBI taxonomy): Eukaryota > Metazoa > Chordata > Mammalia > Dasyuromorphia > Myrmecobiidae > Myrmecobius > Myrmecobius fasciatus. The sequence continues at coordinate 203,931 of JAJPUD010000738.1, read as the reverse complement.
GGTTAGCAGAAATGGTTAGTATAGGTCTTTCTCCTTTTGATAAATTTTTCTTTTTATATCTCAGGGCTGCTATGGACAATAATTGTGAGAACCAGGAGGAGCTGGGATAGAGGGAAGTGCATGCTGAGGTTTTTCTTTCTATGGGCTTTGAAAAATCTTTAATTTGTCACTATTTAACTCGATTCAATAAACATTTATTAGTTGTCTGCTTTGTAAAAGGCACTGTGTTAAATGCTATGAATTTAGGAAGACAAAGACAAAAATAAAGCAGTCCCTTTCTATAAGAAGTTGGCTTTCTTCTTGTTAGAATACTATATATACTCATAATAAGTAAATACACAGTAATTTGAGTAGTAAGAATGCTAGCAATTGTGAAAAGTCTTTCATAGTATCCAAAATATATTTTGAAGGAAGATAAAGATTCTGAAATATAGAAATAATGAGAGAATACTTTCTAGGCATGGGAAATAGTTTTGCAAATGCACAAAATTTAGGGTCAAGGAAAGTAAGGAATGAAAGATGATATTTATGTTACAAACCTGGATAAGTGGGAGGTTGATGGTACTATCAGAAGTAAGAGGGAATATGATAAGAAAGGAGGGCTTGGTGAAAATCTTGAACCAGATGCCCAAAAGGCAATTAGAGATGGAAACTGGAGGAAAGGAGAGAGGTTTTTCAGTCATGTCCATCCCTCTATGACCATATTTGGAGTTTTCTTGGAAAAGATATTGGAGTGGTTTATCATTTCTTTCTCCAGCTCATTTTACAGATAAGTAAATGGAGGTAAATAGGATTAAGTGATTTATTCCAGGTCACAGAGCTAATAAGTATCTGTAGCCAGATTTGAACTCAAGAAGATGAGTCTTCCTGACTCCAGGACCAGTGCTTTATCCACTATACTATCTCACTGCCTTCAGGAGTGAATTAGGTCTCCACAAATATATCTGAGAATCATGCGCATAGATGATGTTTGAATTAATGGGAGATAATAAAACCACCAATTAAAATAGTATATAGAGAGAAGAGGGTTCAGGACAGAATCTTGGGAAGGGACACCTAAGGTAGCATAACTTGGTTAAAAATCCAGAAAAGCAGATTGAGAAGGGTCAATTAGACTGTGTGTATGTGGAGGGGGGTAAGGGGAACCCAGGCAAAAAAAAGTTTCCTGAAAATTGATAGAGGTGAGAATATCAAGGAAAAAGAAAAGAGGGTGATAACAAAGTCAAAAAGGTAGCTAGATGGCACAATGAATAGAACACCTGGCCTAAAGTTAGGAAGAATCAGACAGCTGGGTGATCCTGGGCAAGTCACTTAGATCAGTTTACTTTAGTTTCCTCATTTATAAAATAAACTAGAGGAGCAAATAGCAGAACCAATCCAGTATCATTGCCAAGAAAACCCCAAATGGGGTCATGGAGAGTTGAACACAACTGATATACCTGACTTACAAAAACTATCAAATACTGCAGAAAAGTCAAGAAAAATAAGGATTGAGAAAAGGTTATTAGATATGGTATATTATCTTCAAAGAAGTTTTAGTTGAGATGTGGAATAGGGATATGAAGGGATAAGAATGATGCTGTTTTTCTCCCTATATTTTGTTCAAGTTCATCTTTTGAGATGTAGGGGAAAGGGACTAGTAAAGGGGTTTCAGAAGAGGGGAAGTGACTGCAGGGAGTACAACAGGGAGTCAATGAGGACAGTAAAGAAGAATTGTTATGCTACACTGAGTACACAGTTGAGATTAAATGACATGAATTTGTAGGGCATACAGGGGATATGTTTACATGATTTTGCCTGACAATGCTCAGTACTTTATGAGCAGGACTGGACAAATTGTGTATCAAATTGAATGACTATGAGTAATATTTAACTTCACAATCAAGAAATCAGCTGATCTCTCCCAATGGAGCCTATGCATGTTATAATACAAAAAGGCTTGGGTCATCTCTATGTTGCTTAATCTTTTCTGAGCTGTCATCTTCAAAAAAGATCCATTTCCTTATAAAGATCATTCAGAAAAAAATTAAGCTGTGCCTTTGTTAACATAATTATGAAGTATCACCATGGCCATAGACAAAATGTACTGAGTGGACAGAACTTACCCTTAACTTGGGTTAAATTCATCATATCTAAAATAAAACTCATTATCTTTCTCCCCCAATCCCTCTCTTCCTCCTAATCTGAGGGCACCACCATCCACTTAAATACCCTAAATATCCTGGATTCAAAAAACTAGATGGGTTGTAGTGGATAAAATGATTTAACATCTCTGAAACTTACCTTCCTCATTGTGTGAACCTTTTTTATTTGGATGTAAAAGACTGCCTTTGTTCTAGTTGAACTCCACCCTCCTAACTAACATCCCTCTTTCCTTCCAAAATATTCTATGGTTGCTCTCTGCTAGAAATTTTTATATTCTGTAGAACTTCCCTAATAGTCAATTTTGTATTTTTTCATATCAGAGAAGGCAAATCAAATTGATCATAATAAATCCTCTAAGTCTCCAAAGTAATTGAAAACATTTGAGATGCCACACAGTTCCTGGCACTTTAGGTACTGCACTTTATAGTAGGTACTGTATAAATGTAATATATGGGGATAACAATATCTGCACTGCCCACTATGGCTGTTGTAAGGAAACCCCTTACAACTATAAAACTATAAAAATCTTGGCAAAAGGAATTACTAACAACAAGAACCACTATCAGTACATCACAACTTTTTTTTAGGGTATTGACCCAAAGAACAATAGCAATACACATGGAATAAATTTAATGGGAGAAGAGTAGAAAAAGATATTAAGAAGAGCACAAAAGACAGAAATGGAGAGCAGGCAATTCGTATTATGAAAACGAGAGACAACAGATGGACAGCCCAACCCTTTTACGCTCAAGATATCAAAAGAAATTGAAGAAAACCTCTATTATATTAGGTGGATATCTTTGGAAGATTTACAGAAGGAGATGAATGAAAATTAACAAGATGAAAATGATCATAGATTAAAGGTGGACCTTAAAGATCATTGTGTCCAATTCTATAATTTTGAGGAAACTAGGGCCCAAAGATATGACTTTTCTAGAATCATGCAATTAAGGCATAGAGGAATATTGATCTATACTACTACACATTGATAAGATTACAGATCTATTAAAGTACCAAAATTTATTTGAGAGAGACTGACTGGCATGATGGATAAGATACTGGGTCTTTAAGAGTTCTGAGACATGTGTGTGAATTTTCTATTAGACATTTACAAGCTATTTAATCTTGAAGAAATCATAAGTTCTTTTCAGAGCCTTGGTATTCATATTTATAAAATGGGAATTGTAGTATTTGCACTGTCTTCCCTACAGGGTTGCTGTGAGAATGATTTTTGCTAATCTGAAAACACTATCTTAGTGTACTCTTAATGAGGAAAAACAATTTAGCAAAAAATGCAGAAAACAATAGAGATGAAAAAACTAAAATAAGAAACTAGAATCTCTCTTAGTTTTATATACTTTCCTATTGCCTACAGAAAGGCACAAACTCCTTATATTATTGAAGGCTTCCCATGATCTTTCCAGCCTTATTTTTCTTTCCTCCTCTTTATAATCCCAGCTTTTTTCCCATATTGGATCACTTATCACATCTCAAGCACACCCTACATTTGTTGTCTCTGTGTGTTTGCACATTCTCTTTCCCCTTCCCTAGAGTGCCCTTTCTTCACATCATTCAAAGCCCAATTAAAATTCCATCTACTTCATTATGCCTTCTCTAGCTGTACCCACCCTGAAGCAATTTCTTCCTTTTGGGGGGCTACTAGTGCTATGTATGTTTCTTTCAAGAAATTACAGAACCTCAGAGTTAAAACAGTTAGTCCAAATGGTACCTGAAACAAGAATATTACTCTAACATTCTAGAGAAGTGGTGAACCATTTGCTTATAGACCCCTTATGAGAAAAACTCTATTTCTAGAGGCAGTTCTCTTCTACCATGGACAGCTCTAATGATTAGAAAGTTATTTCTTTCCCTTATATTAAGCCCATGTCTTCAAATACCATTCCTAAGTCTTTTTTCTGAAGCTAAGCAAAACAATTCCTGGCAGGAATAAATGCACTTACCTCATTCTACCTCATATTATAGCTATTTATGTCATCAACTCCTTAAGAAAGAGAGAAATATATTATATATGTATATATATATATATTTTCATTTCCATATAGCATAGTGCTTTACAGTCAACATATCCTTGGTAAATGTTTGTCAAATTAGATAAAATAAGAAATGCCATTTTGTGGATAAATATGATGTTTTCAGATCAGTTTTATCAGCAAAGGCACTATAGATCTTCTTCCTGCCCCACTCCCACTTTGTACTATACTCTCAGATTAGGTATGTATCCTGAAAATAGAGGTTAAAATGGTAGAGATTGTATTTTTAAATGTTTTTCTATGTGTCCTCAGCAAAACTGAGCTAATATCTATCACACAATAGAGCTCATGCCCTCAAAGAACAGAGTTTATTTTTAGAATATCATTTTATAAAATTAAAAGTGAACAAAGCCTAGCAAATTGATGCTGTTTAATTTGTGATGGAAAGGACAATTGCATTCTCCTCAGCATGGAGGAGGTTACTGGGCCTATTTATGTGGACAATGGTAGCAAACAATATGATGATATTGGCTCATTTAATTGGTTTTTCTGGTACTGTCAGAGGAACACAGCCTGAGAACAAAGCAACTTTATTGGATAGCTTCAGGGCTAGAAATTCCTTTCATCCTACAACAAAATAATCTTCTAGATACTTGTTTATTTTTTTAAGCATCCTACAATAAAACCTCCTTTCAGAGTCTTTGAGGAAAGACCCATTCTATATATTTCAAAATTTTGAATAACCATAAGATCAACAATTCATTAAAATTTATTAAGCCTCATTAATGCAGACGTGTTTTTTAAAATAGCATTTCAGATAGAAATCTTTTTAAATAGGGAGGTTGAGACTGGCAGATGTATTGAGTATGGGAGTTCTGAATTATAGGGGGTTAGATCAATGGTGTGTCAATACTAAGTTTGGCATTAAGGTGGTAAGCCCCAGGAACATAGAACCACTGGGGTGCCTAAAGAAGGGAGAAAGATTCTGAGTTGAAAATGGAACAGTTCAAAACTCCTGTGCCAATCAAAGTGGAATTAGCCCATGAGTAGCCACTATATTTCTAGCCTCAGCAATATAGGGCTGGCTTCAAAAAATATATTAAAAAAAAACAAACTAATAATGTCACCAGGGATGTAAAGGGATAGTAGGTTAAGTTTTAGGGGAAAAAAAAAACTGCTGTGATTTAAAAAAAATCTTCTTGTTTCTGCTTTTTAAATTTTACCCTTTTTTCCTCATTGTCTAGCTGTTGTCAGTGCCCAAGGTTGTTAGTGTGCTTACCTATACTAGTTTCTTTCTCTCTTCCTTGTAATTTGCTGTCTCTTCTCAACTGTAGGTGAGTAAACTTTGTAAACAAACACTCCCCTCTTGTGACCCTATCCTCCCCACCTTAATAGTATAATAGGTAAAACCTGGTATCAGTACAAATCCTGCCTCACCCACTTAATAAATGTGTGACATTGGCAAGTCACTTAACATATGCATACTGGGGATAAGAATAACATCTTCCAGGGCATTGTGAGGAGAAAATGAGATAATATTTTTAAAAGCACTTTGCAAATTTTACAGCACTATTGTTCAGTTTTTTCAGTCATGTCTGACTCTTACTAACCCCATTTGGAGTTTTCTTGACAAAGATATTGGAATGGTTTACCATTTCCTTTCCAGCTCATTTTACAGATGAGGAATTGAGGCAAACAGGGTTAAGTGACTTGCCCAGAGTCACACAGCTAGCAAGTGTCTGGGACTGAATTTGAACTCAGGTCCCTGATTCTAGGGGTTAGCCTTCTATTCATCATGATCATCATCATGATCATCATCACTATTATTAAAGGGCAATATGAATTTCCAAGTGAAGAAATTTCTATGCCATGGTAAAGAAACTCCAGAGCCAGGAGTATATTCAGGAGAGGAATGAAAAGGAAATATTCATTCCACAGATTAAGAAGTGAAAGGAGAAATTTAATTTCATTTCAATTACAAATTTGGTAAAATTTGTATTTTTTACTTTGGAAAATCAAATCCCATTAGCCACTGCAATCTTTATTGAGGGAATAATTTGTGTACTGATTTAGGTAGACAAGTTTAGTAGCTGAGTAAAGGACCTCTCTGGAAGGATTGAACTCCCAGCTTATTGCTATCTAATTAGCTAGAATCAAGAACTAACTGATGATCTCATGGACTAGATGCCCTCTGGGGTAAACTTCCAACTTTTTGTAGAATACTAAGAAAGGGGGGGGGGGGGGCTTTAAAAAAACTTGAGCTGAAAGATCGTCATAGTCCATAAGGTGAACAAATTAATATAAGAAAACAATTTCTTTTAAAAATGTCATTCAGTTAGGTTAAGGAATATTTATCAATACATTTCCCTCATTTTTCTATTATATGCAGTATATTATTCTAAATTATGCTCTCAAGGAGATAATAATCTAGTAACCACACCCAATTTTCTAGAATAAGATTTTAGGACTTTTCTTCATTGACAACAAAGACAAGATTTTAAGGCATTTATTTATCCTTTGCAAATTTAGGTAGGAATTAAGACAATGTTAATAACAAGTTCTCTCTGGATAACAAATTTACTCTGGAAGCTTTAATTTTTTAAAATGGATTTTTGATTGTTAAATTGATTTTTTCATTCTCACCTGCTTCTTTCTTTCTTTTCGCCTTCTCTTTGCTTATGTCCATCTTTCCCTTTGTTCCTTTCCATTGGCCTATTTCTTTATCTTTGACTCTCTTCCTCCCTTCTTTCACATTTCTTTCCATTAACTGATCATAAAATAGAACAGAAGTAATTTATTAGTACAATTTATTTCTTATTTAATATAATTTTAGATTCCTTATTCTTAAGAAGTAGAGGAGTGGAACATTTTATACTGTGCTCTCTCACTTTTTAAACCTCATCCTCCCATTGTCCCCAACAAAAATTAAGTTGCTTTTCAATTATATTATTTTTAATTCTCATCTTTCACCCTTCATAGAAAAATCATTTCTCCAGACCTGATTTAGAGATTTTAGAATCTTTGTTATGAACTTGGTATTAGAATGAATAACTATATATTAATAGCTATTAAACCTCATAAGGAAGGCCATGTGATATAATAGGGGGGAAATTCCACTGAATTTGAACCAAAAGGTCATATTTATTTTTTTTTAAGTTATTTATTTATTTATTTTAATACATATTGTTTTATGAATCATGTTAGGAAAGGAAAATCAGAACAAAAGGGAAAAATCATGGAAGAGGAAAAAAAAACAGAAAAAAGTGAACATAGCTTGTGTTGATTTACATTCTATCTCCATAGTTCTTTTTTTTTTTTTTGTATGCAGATGGAATTTTCTATCCAAAGTCTATTGGGATTGCTTTAGAACACTGAATCACAGAGAACCATCTCTTGATCATCACAGATATTTGCTGTTACTCTATACAATGTATTACTGGTTCTGCTTGTTTCACTCAGCATCAGTTCATGTAAATCTTTCCAGGTTTTTCTAAAATCAGCTTCTTCATCCTTTTTTAATAGAACAATAATATTCCATTACCTTCATATACCAGTTTATTCAGCCATTCCCCAATTTATGGGCATCTACTCATTTTACAATTCTTTGTTACCACAAAAAGAGCCACCATAAATATTTTTGCACATGTGGGTCCTTTTCCCTCCTTTAAGATTTCCTTAGGATACAAACCCAGTAATGCGACTGCTGGGTCAAAGGGTATGTATGCACAATTTGATAGCCCTTCGGGCATAGTTCCAGATAGTTCTCTAAAATGGTTGGATCATTCTACAACTCCACCAACAATGCATTAGTGTCCCAATTTTCCCACATCCCCACCAGCATTTATCATTATTTTTTCCTGTCATCTTAGCCAATCTGAGAAGTGTGAAGTGGTATCTCAGATTTGTTTTAATTTGCATTTCTCTAATCAATAGTGATTTAGAGCATTTTTTCATATGAGTATGGATGGTTTTAATTTCATCATCTGAAAATTGTCTGTTCATATCCTTTGACCATTTATCAATTGGGGAATGACTTGTATTCTTATAAATTTGACAGAATTCTTTATATATTTTAGAAATGAGACCCCAAAGGTCATCTATCAAGCCCTGGCTTCACAACACTTACCCTTGCAGTCATCAGTAAGGTAAAGGGGTAGAACTGCTAGATTTGGAGTCAGGAAGAACTGAATTCATATCCTGCCTGAAACATTTATTAACTATGTGACCTTAGGCAAATCACCTCTCACCCTCATTTTCCTCATCTATAAAATGGGAAAAATAATAGCCCCACAGGGGTGATTTCTATTACAGGAAAGTAATATCAGTAAAATGCTATGCAAACCCAAAGCCCTACAAAGATGTCAGTTGCTGCTGTGGTTACTGCAAAGTTCCTTCCTATTTATAAAAGTCTGTGAGTCTATGCACATTACAAAATCTTTTGAAGTTAAAATAGCCAAATAATTATTCTTGAATATTATTTATCTATAAATCTACCTCGCTATCTGTACATGTATATACATATGTGTACAGTTATACACAGAAACATACTTGTTTATTTCTGACAATCTGACCTACAGGAAAGGAGGAAGTTCATTCCTGCCCTTTCTTTATGATAATTTGTATGTTAATGATTGAGCGGTTACAGACCAGTCAGTTGGATAATGAACTTCATTTAATCGTGTGGTATCAGAGTAACCAGTAGGGATAGCAACAGCATGCTGAAAATCACATGGAAAATAAAAAGATTAATCATTAATCAAACCTATTAATCCATTTGGCATTTTAAGGCAAAAATTACCTACTTATTAATTTTTAAACACTTTGTCTCCACAAAATTAGTGTTTAGGAGCCTGAGATGAAGCACAATGACTGAGAATGGATTGCTCACACTTTTGAGATTGTATTCCAAGATTTGAATAAAGTGACAAGTGAATTTCTTTTAAAAAATATAGGTAATCTTACATGTATTTGTCACTTAGAAAGAAAAGCCAACTTAACCTTCTAAACCTCCATGAGCTAGATATTGAATGATCAGTAATCTTTGAGGATTTATGGAAAACAAGAGAAGCTCAGAAAACCCAGAATGGGGCAGATATGATCTCAGTTTTGAAAAAAAAAAAGATGAAGAATGTAGCTTTTGCAAACTAACATTAAAAAATAGCTACAGCATTTTTTTTTCATATGTGGAAGAAAATAAGGATTTTTTGAGCATGTTTTCTGAAAACCAATACTTTTTTTTTTTTTAACCTTGTAAAACATTTTTGGTTAATACAAAAATTGAGACTCCTTTCTCTGTATGTGTGTGGGAATTGGGGGATGGGAAAGGTGGTCAGAAAATGAGAAAAGAATCATAAAAGAAGTTGTGAGGGAATGTTGGCCAAGCTGCAAAGATGATAGTTAATGACTAACTACCCCAGCTTCCTTCATTTTCTGTTGTATTCTCTTTCCCAACTAAGCCAGAAGTTCCTAGGCAGAATGGGTAGATGAGAACAATCTGTTCCAATCGCTCGGAAAGGAGCTGAAGCTTAGAGCTCAGTCAGAGATCAAAGAAATCAAGGTTATCCACTGCACCCTGGGGCCATAGTCAGTCATTGTCTTGATTTTTGTCTTGCCAGTGGACTTGGATGATTCTGGGAGAGAATGTGAGTCAGATGACTTTGTGTAATTCTGCCTCACTTAAATCCAATTTACATACAAGTCAAGATATCACTCTGTGATATTATTGATTTTCAAAAACAAAGGATGAATAATAACAACAACAAAGCTAGGAGAAAAAAAAGCAGTTATAATTTCTATAGCATTCTCAGATTTTAAAAATTAAATATTTATAATATAATTCACGTAAAATATTCTTTAAAATCTAGCCCTAGGCTCAGATGCTGAATTTTATACTTACAAAATCACTGTCAGAAGGAATTATTAGGATTGAGAGCTGGAAAGGACCTTATAAATCATTGAAGTCCTATTTGAGAAAGTTAGGGAACTAATAGCCCAAAAGGTGATATAAATAGTAAATGCCTGAGGCACGATTTGAACTCTGGTCTTCTTGACTTCTGCTTTATCTACTAGATCTATCTAAGATCTTATTTCAATTTCAGCTAGGCTTAAATAAATCTTCAGCAAAGTGTGTACTTACTGAACACATATCTAGCACTGTGCCTGGGCATCATGAGGAACATAAAGAGATTATTCCACACCTATTCCTTGCCTTCAAAACCCTTACAATCTTAAATTGTAAAGACAGGATTATTATTGTCAAATAGTGATATCGGTAGAAGGGTAGAAATCAATATTTTTCTACCACTGATTTTTTTGATGTTGATGACTACTACAAGTAGCAATAGTATTAGTTATTAATAAATTAGTATTATCAATACCTTACTAATATATCATTTTATTATTTAAAGAATGCTTTCACATACATGACTTCATATGGATCTCCACAATTATATTGTCAAGTACATAAGAGCAGATATTATTTCCCCCACTTTACAGAAGGAAAAATTAAGGGTCAGAAGATAGATAGCTTAATCCAGTTTACATGGCTTGTTAATATGAAGGGAGTAGTTGAGGAGAGTTAATGGTGTTCAGGACTTAAGATAAATTGGACAAATGCTATTATCATAGAATCATGGGTTTAGAATTGAAAAGGACCTTAGAGGTCATTAACTGCCTTATTTTGTAGATGAGGAAAATGAGACACAAACACTGAGTGACTTGTTCAGGGTCACAGTTGAAAAAAATTTGAGGCAGGCTTCATATGTAGATAGGTGAAGACGACTGTAGGATAGATACTATCCAGCTTCTGGAGCAAAGGTACAAAGCTGGTAATGAGCACAGAGCATAAGGGAGTAAAAAAAAAAAAACCCAAAAAACCAAAAACAAACAAAAAACCCCCCACGTATTAGGGAGTAGTGAGAGAAAGGTAGGAAGAACAAAATCAGGCCAAGATATGTGGAACCATTTTTAAGAATAGGCACTAAAGTTAGAAAGGCATTCAAAGTCTGAGGCTTATTCACAACAGCCCTTGTTTAGGAGATCTTTGGGGACTTTGGCTCTCTGCCAATTTAGGTTGAGTCTGGAAATAGCCATCTGGGAATGTATTTACTGCCCAAATTCAAGTACAGAACTATAAAGAAAGCTGACATTTTATGGGTTTGTATTAGCTGATTAGATGGTATGGTGTTATACATGTTTAAAAGCCTATTAAAGTATTGGTACTCTAAAATCAGTGATCTCTAAAGTTGGGAACTGGGGTATAATGGTGGTGGTGGTGGAGAGAGGGTCAAGTTCAGCTCCTGACCCCAAAGGAATAGCAGCCTGACTTAAATGAGTATGTGATCAACCAATTGAAGAATGGGAAGATTCCTTTTTTTCCATCCTTCTCTGATAACTAGTTGTGGTTTTGTCTCCAACACAAATATACCACTGCCTTCAACCATCATAATTCAAAAGTTTGCCCTTCTCATCTCTGGCCTCCTACGTTACTGGTTCCATGGAATGTTCCATGGAACATTTATGACCTTAACAAACTTCAGGAAGTTAATAGACCAAATTCCTTCCCAAACTCATTGTTTCTACCAACTTCTACCTCTTGGTTTTCATTTCTTATTTTTTTTTTCTGTCAAGAGAACAGGAAAAGCAGGTACAGATAAGGACTAGTCTGAATTGTAGGTCTCATTTATATTCTCTTTCTCTTCAAACTTGGGCACCAGCAATTTTCCTGTCTGATTCATACTCAATCAGAAATGTACTCTCTAAAGTTAATGATGATTTACTGAAACTGACGGCCATTTCTCAACCATCATTTTTAAAATCTCCCTGAAATACTTAATATTAATAACCACCCTCTGTTCTCAAACATTTATTCTTGCCTCTCTGGGTTCCTGAAATAATCTAAATATGCTACCAATAAAAACTCTTTTATCTGTACACTTAAAAAACCCAACAACTTGGAAACAATTTTGTAACCCATTTAAAAATCTTTACAAATGAAGAGTTTCTTTTTTTTTATTAAAGCTTTTTATTTGCAAAACATATGCATAGGTAATTTTTCAACATTGACCTTTGCAAAGACAAATGAAGAGTTTCAATGGGTTCTAAACCCACTTATTAAAAATATTAAAGAGCAACAATATTTGATTAGTTTAAAAACCAATTGATTGATGTTAAGGAAGACAAAAATGTACTAGTAGAATAGTAGCAAAAACTTTTGCATAATTGGTGAACTTGATTGAAAAATGAGTATCATGCTTTAGCATGCATTTCTTTCCCATAAATCTATGAATCTTTGTCAAGTGTCTTTTTTAGCTGTCACATACCATTAAAATCAAGTATAAAGAGGGAAAATGAGCTTAAGACCAAATTTTCAAATCACTATATCACAAAATATTAAATCACTGTTTTTATTACAGTAATAAGCATATTCAATCACATTGTTCTCACTTAAGCAGCATTATTAATAATGAAATTCTAGTGAGAGAGAAATCATTTTATATCATAAATAAATAAAATAATAATTTGTATTTTCTCATATGTTTAATTTTTAATTTTGTGTGTTTTATAATGTTCATAATTATTAGCACAAATAATTTATTGAAATAGTGATTCCTTCTGTCAAAGCAGATCAGTAGCTTCTCTGCAGTTCATAGTCTCAATGCTCTAGTCAAGTCACTTAACTTCTGCTTTACCTCAGCTTCCTCATCTGTAAAATGAGAATAATTATAGCACCCACCTCTCAAGATTATTTTGAGTTAATTTTGCAAAACTTAGTGCTATATAAATGTTAACTAGAATTATTAATAATATACTAAAGGGACTCGATTAATTTTAAAGGTAACATAAAAAGGAAGATCCTAAAAGGATGGAAAAAATTCATGAATAATATCAATGCCAAAAGAGAGAGGATTCTTAGAAGGTATTAGTATTTATCTTTCTGTCATTGTTCAGTTGTTTCAGGTATATCTGACTCTTTGTGACCCCATTTAGGATTTTTTTGGCAAAGATACTGGAATGGTTTGCCATTTCATTCTCTAATTCATTTTTACAGATGAGGACACTGAGGCAAACAGAGTTAAGTGACTTGTCTAGGGTCACACAGTGTCTGAGATAAAATTTGAATTAAGGAACATAAATTTTTCTGATGTCAAACCTGATACTCTATCTACTCTATCCACCACCATATTTTTATGTATCTTATCTCTCCAAAGAATAAAAATTGAAGTGATCCAAAGGGCACATATATGTAGTGGGGAGTGGGAGTCAGTCTGATTTACATAATAATGATGTTCTTTAGAAAGGGCATAAAAGATATTGTGCATGACATGTGTGGCTGGAAATGAGTCATGCTAGCCATGTTGTCAGGGTGAAGGGAAACCAATGGACAGGTTTGGTGTTGTGTGGCATCTATAGCACATTAAATGAATCAGAGGAAGGCTTTCTTTTATTTTAATGGATAGATCAGATCCTCTTTAGAGGTTTATGGAAAGACATGTGCAAGAATCATACAAAATGAAGGGAATGAACGGGTTAGAACTTATACTGGTGGAAGAGATTTCTATATTTGTGAAACCAAAGATGCATATAAAGTATCAAAATAAACTCACTTATATCAATAAGAACTTGAGGGCAATTAAATTAAAATGAAAATTAAGAGCAAATGGAAATTCCCTGCTTCCTGTTCTCTTGTTTTTTTGTTTTTTTTTTTTTCTTTAAGACAAAATGCTTTCACTACTAGCATTTCATTTCTAGTGCAGGGATATACCATCCATTTAAATGTAATCTTTATATATTTTAGATAAATCTTGTGGCTCTGAGGTTAAACCATAGTTGTTAATCATGCCTTATTTCAGTCAAATTTCTTATAAATATATGCTCTCCTAAGTTCTTTAAGGAAAATGAATTATAATTTACAACAGAATATCTGAAGGGAGTAGACATAAGGATAAGTGAAGTTGTTGATGGCTTTTATTCATGTTCAGATTTTAAAGTAGCTGCAAGCTTTACCCTGTTGGACTTGTTGGGACATTTAATGTGTACTGAAATATCTACTCTCCTTCAAGAGTGGCAATGATGTAGGAAACAGGTGAAAAGTTATTGTATCAATGACTTGAGTTCTTTTTTTCTTAAGGACCATTTAAAGTCAGAAAGAAACACATTTTTTCTTTTTCTTTTTCCTTCAAAAGAGGCACATCATATGATATATTTCCATTGTTGAATATAGCAGTCATTTATTTCAGATCTTGGCATTTCTCCAAAATCATTGCTCATTTTACTAACCTTTCATAATGAAAAGTATTTTTATCACTATTGTTGATTGCACATAAAAATAAGAAATTGTCTTTTTAATTTCTTCCGATTGCTTTAAGTGGAGGGAAAACTATTTCTTTCTCCATGCCCCCATTTTTTGGTTTCATAAAGTAAACAGTAGATATTGCTGATACTAGAGATATCACCAACAAAAATAATGGTAATACAGTTCAAATTTGTATTGTTTTATATTTACAAAGGCCTTTAATGTGTAGAATTTCATTTGATCCTCACAATACCCCTAAAAAACATTTGTATCACAATCTTAACACATTATTAATTCACTGGATTGCCAGTGCAATCCAGTTTGCGGTTAGTACTAGATATATTGTTATCTTTATTGTAACCAATGAGGAAACTGGTTCAGAGAAATTGAGTCTTGTCTATGGTTATGCAGCTGTTAAGTGTCAGAAGTGGGATTTTAATCTGGTTCATTTCAATGCTCCTATCCTCTCACTATACTGCCTCTCTTCAGAAAGATATTAATTAAACACAATTAAACACAAGCTAAAGAAAATGAAGCTCAGAAAAACTATCTTAAAGAAAGCAATGCAGTTAATAAGTGGTAAAATCAAGACTCAAACTTGATTTAGTTTCCTTACCCAAATCTAGTGATCCTTCCTAAGAAAGAACCCAAGAAAAATACCTATTCAACAATGATATATCCAATATCCAATAATTCATATCCAATGATGACTTATTTTAGTCACACATCTATCTTATCCCCCCCATTAAACAGCTTTAGGAGTATGGAAAACATATATTATCCTTTCCCCTAAATTTTACTTAATGAATACTTAATACATATTTGTTAAGTAAAAATATTTCAGTACCTACATTGGCAGTCTAGCATCAATTATTACTTGATACCTGATTTATAGAAATGCCTTCATCACAAATTTTTTTTTTCCCAAAAAAATCATTCAAACTTTTTTTCCATTTAACAAGAATTTTTCTTGTTCAGTAGTTATTATATTTCCATCAAAGAGTTTAGCTATATAAGTGTTTTTCCATTTTCACTTATTTATTTAATATTTTCACCAGTTATATTTAAAACTTTTTTACATTTGTTTTTAAAACTTCTGAGTTCCAGATTCTCTCCTTTATCCTCATCTCCAGCCCTAATTAAGAAACTATATGCAAAGTTATGCAAAACATTTCCATAAAAGTAATGTTGTGAAAGAAAACATAGATCTCCCATCCTAAAAAACAAAAACAAAATAAATTCTCAAGAAAAATAAAGTGCGGGGGGAGAAAGGGAGGGAAGGAGAAATTTTGTATTCAGACACAATCAGTTCCTTCTCTGGATGTGGATAGGATTTTCATCATGTCTTCTGATTAGTGTAGACCATTGCTGAGAATAGCAAAGTTATTTACAGCTGATTATCCCAAAACATTGCTATTACTTTGTACATAGCACATTTCACTTTGAGTTCATGGAGGACTTTCCAGATTTTTCTGAGAGCATTCTGTTCATCATTTTCTATAGAACAATAATATTCCACAGTATAAAAGCTTTTTCTTGTCTCTTTTTATGGTAGATAACTTACATCATTCCATTTCTCCCTTTCTCTTTGTCCCAATACGTTTCACTTTCATCCCTTAATTTCACTTTTTTAGATATTATTCCTTTATATACAACTCATACCTGTGCTCTCTGAATATATGTTCTTCTTCTAACCACCATAATTATGAGAAAATTCTAATGTTACAAGTGCCATCCTCCCATGTAGCAATGTAAACTGATATACCTTATGAAGTCCCTTATATTATCATTTTTCTGATTACCTCCTTATGCTTTTCCTGAGTTCTATATTTGAAAATCATATTTCCTATTTGACTCTGTTCTTTTCATCACAAATACTTGAAAATCCTCTATTTCACTGAATTTCCACCTTTTCCCCTGAAGGATTATATTCAATTTTGCTAGGTAGGTGATTCTTGGTTGTAATTCTAGCTCCACTGTTCTCCAGAATATCATATTCCAAACCTTCCCCCAAACTACTCCAAATTCCTTTAAATAATAACTCTAAACAAATTTTAGTGTCAGAATACCCCAAAATATGGAATAGAACATTTTCCAGCTGAAGACAACTTAGAAGGACAGCAGGAAAGGTCTGTGGCACCAGGGAGAGAGTCCAGCATGTTTTTATACACACTAATCAACCCTAGTATGCACAGTGTTCACATACCCAGGGTTTTAACCCAAGGTCATTTTTAGTCTTTTCTTGCCATTGGACTCAAAGGGCTCTGGAGGAGAGAGTGTGGCTGATGACTTTGCATACTCCTCCCCAATTTAAATCCAATTCACTTGCATGTCATGGCATTACCTCTCTGGTGTCATGGCCCTTTTTGAGAATGAAGGAAGAACACTACCACCCAGGACTGGCAAAATCCCTGGGAAACATGGTAATTGCTTTGGAGGGTTTCAGCTATTCACTATTGAGTTCGGTGTGTGTGTGTCTCTGTCCTCATTTTTCTCTCTCCATAAATATAAAAATATGTTTGTATGTAGATGGGTCTCTCTATATCTATCTATATTTGATTTATTTATTACCTAAATATTTATTAGGTAAGAAGAGTGATTGATTTCATTAAAAATTACAATTTTGCTCGTTACCAGCATAGGGCAGAGGAGAGGGATTTTGTTCAGTAAGAGTAGTAGTCTGTGCATCTGTGCTCACCACTGGCTGTTCTGGAATGATCTTCTTTTCTGGAGGGTTGCATCTATCCAGTACAATAGATGAATGGTCATTTGGATCCCTGGTACATAAAATCCAATGGTTTAAGGATTTTTCAGATTTGTAACAATCAATGTGTGTATGACAAGCAACTTCACATTCCTTTCCAAAGTATGTTCTGAAGAATGAAAAGCAAGAGAACTATCTAATCAAAAAAGGAATCTGTTTGAGCATTTAATGGTGAATCAAAAGAAATGTTTAGATAAAACAGTAAAATGCCATGGATGGAATTGGACTAGTGAGTGCCCACTCTGCCACTTACTGTGTTGGGAAAGTAATTTCTCTTATTTGAACCTCCAACTTCTCATCTTTAAAATGGGGGTATAATTACTTACAATATCTACCTCATAGGAGAGTCGTGAAGATCAAATCAGAAAACATGTAAAATAATTTGGAAGCAGTAAAACACCACATAAATATGGGTTTCTATTATAAATTTAAAAAATCATGTAGTCTAATATTTAGAGACCCAGACTTGGAAGTGGGAAGTTCTACATATTAGCATACTAACTGTGGAACCATGGACAAGTGACTTAATCTCTCAGTGCTCTCAAAGATTATAACTAACAAAGAATCATGACTTTGATGAAATCATAGATCCAAACCAAAAGAAAAGATAATAGAAATTTGGGCTATTAACTCAAATTCACTTATGTTATATGTGAAATAGATATATAAAACTACATATATATACACATATTTCTATAAAATATTATGGAAACATTAAAGGGTTTCCATAATAAAATACTTTATCTATTCCAAAGTAAAATGCTTTATCTAAAATACATATCTGTATCTGTCCCTCTCTCTCTCTAGATCTTTTTGCTTCTCTGTATCACTATCTCTGTATGTATGTATGTATACATACATACACACATATATATATGTCCATTATTCAGCCATTTTTCAGCCATATACAGTTCTTTGTAACCCATTTGGAATTTTCTTGGCAAAGATACTGGAGTGGTTTGCAATTTCCTTCTCCATCTAATTTTATAGATGAAGAAACTAAGATAAACAGAATTTAGTGATTTCCTCAGGATAACACAGTTATTAAATTTCTGAGGCTGAATTTGAACTCAGGTCTTTGTGATATAAAGCCTGGTATTCTACTTCACCAACTTATATCTGTCTGTTTATACATGCCTGTCTATATCTTCTCTCTGTCTCTCGCTCCATATGCCTGTTGTTATATATTTGTCTGTTTATCTCTATCTTTCTGTATGTCCATTTCTCTCAGTCTCTATTGATATACATGTATATGCATGTACATATACACAGACATAAATATAAATATATATATATATGTGCATATACATATCTATCTATCTGGAGTAGTAAATAGCAAAACACTGTAGTATCTTTGCCAAGAAAACCCCAAATGAGGTCATGAATTTAAACATGACAGAAATGACTGAACAACAAGTCTGTCTGCCTGTCTTTATTTGTTTGTCTTTATATACATCCATATCTATATCCATCTATATATTGATAAATGTCTCTCTTACTACGTCTCTCTGTGTCTCTGATTCTCTGTCTCTGTCTTTCTCTGTGCCCAAAGCACAGCATCTGGATTTCCTTTTTTACATAATTTCATCTCATTAGAAAGCATTAAGGCACTGCTGTTCTTTTGATTCTTCCCAATATAGAAAAAAACCTATTGATGAAGTTTAAATAAGAGGAGTTTGTAAATAAAATGACCATGGCAGATTAAAGTTAATGAAAAAATAATGAGAAATAGACTGAATAGAAACTCTTTAAGAACCCTGATTTTAATAGGAAATGTACATAAGATATGATCAAAAGTATCCACAAGTAAATATAAAGAAGTGGGTTGTAATGATGGGGATACCAAAAAGGCTTTTCTAATGCATGGTGAATAAGGGAGATAAGCAAAAGTACAAGTTGATTGGTAAGGATATGAACAGACAATTTTTCAGATGAAGAAATTAAAACTATTTCTAGTCATATAAAAAAGGTGCTCTAAATCACTATTGATCAGAGAAATGCAAATTAAGATAACTCTGAGATACCATTACATACTTCTCAGAATGGTTAAGATGACAGGAAAAGATAATGATGAATATTGGAGGGGATGTGGGGAAACTGGGACTCAAATACACTGTTGTAATTGTGAACGGATTCAGCCATTCTAAAGAGCAATTTGGAACTATGCTTAAAAAGTTAACAAACTGCATACCCTTTCATCCAACAATGTTTCTACTGGGCTTATATCCCAAAGAGATCTTAAAGGAGGGAAAGGGACCCACATGTGCAAAAATGTTTATGGCAGCCCTTTTTGTAGTGGCAAGAAACTGGAAACTGAGTGGATGCCCATCAGCTGGAAAATGGCTGAATAAGTTGTGGTATATGAATGTTATGGTATATTATTGTTCTATAAAAAATGATAAGCAGGATGATTTTAGAAAGGCCTGGAAAGACTTACATGAACTGATGCTAGGTTGAATTGAGCAAAACTAAAAGATCATTGTACATTACAACAACAAGATTATACAATGATCAATTCTGTTGGACGTGACTCTTTCCAGCAATAAGATGACTGAGGCCAGTTCCAATGATCTTGTGATGAAGAGAGCCATCTGTAGATCACAACTTAGCATTTTCACTTTTTTTGTTGTTTGCTTGCATATCATTTTCCTTCTCATTTTTTCCCTTTTTGATCTGATTTTTCTTGTGCAGCAAGATAATTGTATAAATATGTATATGTATATACATATTGGATTTAACACATTTAACATGTTTAACATATATTGGATTACTTGCCATCTAGGGGTAGGCATGAGGGGAAAGAGGGGCAAATTTGGAACACAAGGTTTTACAAGGGTCAGTGCTGAAAAATTATCCATGCATATGTGTTCAAAATAAAAAAGCTTTAATAAAAAAGAATTTATCTCAGCATTAGTAGAAAAAAAGGAAGAGAGAGTGAAGCTGATGATTTTGTGCAACTCTACCTCATACAAATCTAATTCATTCGCAAGTCAAGACCCTGTTATTTAATTGTCCTCTTTGAAAATGAAGGACAGACAACCCTGCCCCAGAAATTTTAAGTAAATATGAAGAACAGGAGAAATCATAGAACTGCAAGCCGCAAAATATTTGTCCACTTTGCAAAAAATAGATGAGAAAGTGGCTTCTTCAAACCATATGCCAAGTTTGATATGAATTTCTGAGGAAGAATTCAATGGATTTCTAAGCAAATGGGTTGTCAGCACTTTAATGGTAGTGAACCAGTCTGTGTACATTAAGTACTAGTAACAATAGATTAGTAACATTTCTCTTTTGAAATTGCTGCTGGCTTAGCTTAGAGGAAGGCTAAAGATGTGCAGTGTACCTGAATTTCAACAAGACTTTTGGCAAAGTCTCTCATAATAGTTTTCTAAATAAGCTGATAATACAGTTAAATGACTTTGAAATTGGTTAACAAGCCAGACTTCAACAATTCTGACTCAGTGTCAAACTAGTAAGTCTGTAGTGTTGTGCCAGAGGATGTTCCATTCTATTCAAGATTAAAAAAAACCCTTTTGAATGAAAATAATATGCTTATCTATCTTATAACTGATCTGAATCTGGCAGAGAGTCATTACACTGGATAACAGAACAGGGAATCATCTTGACATGTTGGAACTATAAATAGAATCTAATAATACAAATATCTAATAGGGACAAAAACCAAACAAACAAACCAACTAACCTGGAGTTTGATTTTAAAATTAACTGTGCAAGTATAAGATAAGGAGATGTAACTAAATAACTATGAATGTAAGAAAAGAAATATTTCCAACAGACTGCAAGCTATGAGTATGGCACAGGAGCCAAAAAGTGTGATATTAAAGTGCATTAATAGAAGTATGGTATCCATGTGAGAAAGATGGTAAACAAGATTGCTTTCTGCCCTGGCAGAACTTTTCAAAAACTCTTTAGTTTTAGGTGCTAATCAGAATGTCAGCACCCTGACATAATACACAGCAAGCCAGTTCCAAAGTCAGGAAATCCTAGGTATTTTTAAAGAAGTGGTCCTTTTTCTAGTTCTAAATTTTTAGTCCTAGTTCAGCTCTGAATTAGAAAATTTCAGTGTTGAAATTTATCACAGAAATCTTTTGGTCTAAACTTTATTCAGAGAATGCCTCTTATGAGATAGGGAATTCTTCACTGGATAATTCAGACTTCAGTATTTGCACCCCAGAAAAGATAGTGTGAACATTTGCTAGTTTTAGCACACATAAAACAACAGCAAAAACCCAAGGAAATATTGATTTTTCTCCTATGCTTTTTTCTCAGTCTTTTCTTACTGGAGTTTAGAAAAGTGTTTTGGGTTATGAGCTCATCAATACTAGTTAGGTTTTGTTTTGTTTTTTAAGATGCAAATCTTAACTTCAGAGTGTGTTAAGCCTACTTTATAATTTAAAAGAGTTCCAGGTTATTTAAAGGTTGAGGGAAATTCCTGAGCCTGTTAACTGGTCACAGTCTATTTATTCCTATAATTAGCAATAGACCAATGTATTGTATAAATGCCACCCTACATTTAACAATGACTAACTTATCCATTTCAAATTGTTTACTTTAGTGTAGTTTTATATGAATACTAGGGCAAAAAGGGAAAGTTATCACCTAAATCTTGTACTTCTGAACAATTGCCTACACCCCTTCCAAGCTCTCCCTACTTCTTGACTTTGGGGAAGAGGGGTTATCTAGACAGCATGTGAAATGAGCATTAGACTGATCTAATCTAAATCTTAGTTTGTGCTATTAACTAAATGTATGACCTTAAGAAAGTCAGTCTTTCTATGTCTGTTTTTTCATCTGCTGAATGATAATAAGAAAATTGTCATATAAAGTTCTTTTTGTGTTTGTAGTTTTGTGGTTTTTTTTTTGTACTTCCAAATCAAGGAATCTTGTATGATTTTAATGTATTCGTGGAAGACACCTGAATTCTCTAAGACAAGTGCTTTAAAATCAATAAACAATAATATTGCAAGATTTTGTATTTTTAAAACTTTTCAGTTAATCATATGACTATGATTATATGACCGTCTATAAAAATTATCATTTGTGGAAGATTGCCTCAAAAATCTTTAGTTTTTTTTAATGTATTATTTACTTAATGTCATAGTGTGTTGTTCACATGCAAAATATGAAAAAGAAAATGTTCCTGACCTTTAGTAGGAACTGTGCTTCTTCTGAATAACAAATTGTAGAATGTTAAGAATCTAATTCTGTCCCTTTTATTTTATGGATAGGGAGACAGAGACTTAAAATGAATAACGATTAAAAAAGCTTTGTTTATAATGTCTATTTTTTTGAAGTATACAACATTTCAAAACAATATAATAAAGGCTGCATATTGAGATATCCTTTGTAAGTCTATTCTTAAAGAACTGCTACTGGGACCACAGGATCTGGGTACCATACTCATTCCCCTGTTTCAAAGCTAGGTTTAAAGTTTGCACTAGATTAAGTCCTAGGAAGATTGTTCTCTACTTAAAGAGGTTTGGGCTTCCTATTTTCATAAGCTTTAACTAGTTAAAGCCTCATCCTCTCACTCTGGGGACAATTTTACTTATTGCTTAGTTTCCATTAACAACTAGTGTTTCTCAGCAAGAGCTATAGGACATAAACTGTTTAGTTTACACCTTATGCTTTCATTGTCTATTCATTGTCTTTTCAATGAAAGTGCCTTATTGTCTTTGCTTTTGCTATGCCCTTATCCCTTTTCCAAATCCTATTTATCCTTTAAAATTGAGTTCAAATCTTACCTCTTCCATAAAACCTCTTTTAACTACTTTAGCCCACAGCAATTCTCCTTTTTCTGAGTTTCTAATACTTGGCTGTATTATTCAGTTGTCATTTATATTGCCATTTTGATTGATTTGATTGATGCCATTTCTCAAAAGCATCATTAATCATTATAACCAATGCCATTGTAACAATATTTGGTTTATCACTAGATATACCAATAGGATGATTGTTTGCCTTTATCTATACACCAGTGATTGATCCCAAGAAGCATTAACTCCTCCCAAGTGTTAATGTACTTACTGTTCCATTTATAACACTTTTTTTTTGCAGAATTAATTGCTCCCTGAAACATTGTTTCACCTCATTCAATTTTTGTAGAAACAATGCCTGTATTGCTACATATGAATATTTAATCTAAAACTATATTTTTTCTAACTAGACCGTAAATTCATTGAAAGTCAAGATTATATGTTATATATACTGTTTTTTTTCTTATTTCACAAAGCATCTACTACTGTACCAAATATATAGGAGATATTAAATATTTGTATTGAATATGAGTCTCAGTGCTATCTGTTGTCTTTGTCAATACTAAGAAATGCAGTGTGGAAAAATGTTGCTTATTTTAGAAAATAATACTAAGTGATAGTATAATTACATTCAGAAATATACTTTTCTATTATGAACAGACTTTCTTTGGATGTGTAATTGCTTCTTTCCCTCCCTTATTCCTCCCTCTCTCCCTCTCCCCTTCCCTTGTCTTTCTCTCTCCATCTCTCTTTCTCTCTCCCTCTCCTTCCTTTTCTCTTTCCTCCCTCCATTCCTCTCTCTCTCCTCTCCCTTTCTCTTATTCTTTCTCCTCTCCCTTCCCCCCTCCTCCTTCTCTCTCTCTCCCCACCAAAAAACAGGCACATAATTTAAGAGTTCTATAAATTGATGACATTTATACATCCCTTATTCAGCTAGATGGTTTCTTTTACAAATGGTCAGTCAGACTCCCTGACAAATCCATTGAAATTCTTTCCAGAAATCAAGATCTGGAATCATAAGACTTTAAAAATCAAAGGCCATTTAGAGACCAGCCCTCTCCAAGATGTGTTGAGAGGTAACATTGTATACATGAGGAAATGAGGTCTACAAAAATAAAATGGCTTGCCCAGGACTGCATGCTTCTTTATTGACAGAGCTGGGATGACTGCTTAGATCTTGTGAAGTCTATCCATGACTTTATCTATTTATACTTTTAAGAATATGGGCACACTTCATCAAGTCTTGGATTCTTGGTTTAAATGTGGCAATTGCAATGCCTTTGAACTTCTAAAAGTCAAGTTCAGAATTAAATTTTAGAATTTTACTGCATTCACTAGTTTGAACTGGAAAATAACTGATGAGGAGAGGTGGAAGACCCTTTTCCAGCACTGAAATCCAGTGATTTAAGGGGGGGGGGATGCTGTAGGCAGAGGGAGAACTAGTATGTCTACTGCTAATATAGTCCCTAGCTATTAACTTTGTCTTCTGGATGTGTAAGTGTTGAGTAGCCTTAAATCAGAACCATGATGTCATTTTAAAGGTTGTTTTCTGGTCTTGAATGTGTTCTGATGTGAACTTTATCAGAAGCTTGTAGCATGCTAATTGGGCTAGGACTGTGATGCCATTGTTTCAATTCTGCCTCTCCTCATCACCAGGATTCTAAGGACTGTGTCTCCCTTTGAATTCTAATGCTTTTTTCTTTCTTTCTTTTTTTAACCCATGCCAAGAGACACTGTGGAATCCTACTAGGCTGTCGCCATCAGAAATACCCCTTCTGGGGAAAAGAAAGATGACAGACATCTCAAAATTGAAATATTGGTAGATCGGGTACAACTGCTTGTACCACACATGGAGTGGTTTTATGCTTGTATCACGCAACATGGCAAGGGAGTTGCTAATCCTCCAAGGCCCCACGACTCACTAGGAGCTGGTAGTCTTAGGTTATTTAGCTAGGCACTAGCCAACTCCCTCTTTGTTTCCATGTGGCCTTTCTACCTGAAACCTCCCCCCCACACCCCTCAATCCCCCCTGTTCTGCCTTGCCTTTTTCATTCTCTTGCGCCCCTACTCCGCCGCTGGGCCATTGGTGGCAGCAGCGCGCTCTAGCCGCGGGAGAGGCGGCCCCTTGGCTCTCCATCCCTTGCCTCCAGAACAGCTTTCTCCAGGGCAGTTTGACTAAGCGGTCCCAAACTTTGGGGGTCTTAATGCATGCAGCCCCAAGTCTCGCGGTGTTACGGCTCAGACATCTTGGAGAGGCTGGCATTTTTGCGCGGGGATCTAAGACTGCTTTCCTTCTTCTCTACAAAAGGCTGAACTAGAGGGGGGGGGGGAGAAGGAGGAGGAGAAGGAGAAGGAGAAGGAAGAGAAGAGAGGAGCAACAGCAGCAGCCTTAGCGCTGGGTCTGGGCGGAGCGCAGCGCTGAGGGGGAGAGGACGAGAAAGGCAGGCTGGTGGGTGTGGGGAACCTTAGCTGGCGCGCTGTGCAGCGCTTTGACTTCCCTCCCGGTCCCTTTGTGTGGGTGCTAGCCTGCAACGCCTCTGGCCTCAGTCCCTTTACGCCTGGGGCGTCCAGTCTTCTCCGCCTTTCTCCTTACCCCGGCCCGCCCCCTCCCCTCCCCTTGCTCATTGCATTGCTCTAAATTCTTCTTGGAGACAAGATGGCAACACCGGCAGCGGTCAATCCTTCGGGTGAGTAACGTAACCCTTCCTTTTGCCTCCCGACCCTGCCACAGTAATCGCCTCTGCTGGGCGGTTTTGGGGGAAAGGAGACTGAGGGTGCGCTTCCCTTGGGGAGGGGGAGTGGGTGGGGAAGCATCTGGTACTGTCCCGCTCCCCCTTGTATCCCGCCCTCCCTACAGTGAGCAAAGCTCCAAGCCCATCGCTAGAGGTGCCTGTCACCCTGTGCCCGCTAACAGCGGCAACATCATCAACGTCCTCCGGACCGGCCCGGAGGAACCAGGAAGGGGTTGTGGAGCCAGGACTCTACTGAGCATCTTTAGCTGGGAAAAAAGCCAAGGTGGGGAGTGTGTGTGTGTGTGTATGTGTGTGTGTGTGTGTGTGTGTGTGTGTGTGGTGACGGTAAGGCGCTCAGAACAACCATCAGGTTCAAAAGAGCCCATTCTTTTCTCCCCCTGCCCTCAGCCCCATTTCAGCCCAAAGGAGTGATCTCCAAAGCTGTGACTAAGAGATCGCAAGACAGTCGGCCTGGCCATCAGGTTGGGAGTTATGGCATTGTTTGTACTGTTTGTTGTGAACACTATCATGGATACCCAGGTTTGGGGTTCATATTAAACTCCTGGGATTCTCTCTCTTTCCCCGCTGGGGCACAATAAGTTTCCTCAGTAGCTGGTGATGGTGATATTAACAATGAGGGATAGGTGCAAAATAAATGTTGCTCTTATGATCATAATTAAAAAGCAAGGCAATGAGTTTCTCCCCAATCTGAGTTCAGAAAGACCTTCAGATTGATCTTGGTAGATTTTGAAAAAAAAGTGTTTTACTACTAGGTACCAATATATGCCTATTTTGAGATCTGGGCTTAAAGAGAATAGTTTATTTGTAAAAGTACATGCTTGTTGGTGATTGTCTTTTAGATTACATCATGAATAGAAAAGTTGGAACATAACCTTTTAGCAGAGGGAATGAAAACTGTCTAATGGATTTTGGTTGCTGGACAGCTCAGTTAAACCAGTTTTCTAGTACCTGAAACTTGGAATCCCTTACTCTGATTAACTTTTATTATACTTTCAAAGGCCATATAGTTTCATAAAAATCAATTAGAGATGGAAATTCTTTTTAAAAGAGAAAGTTTGGGAATTCGAATATTGATACAGATTCATATTAGAAATGAGGATCAAGTTTTATGGACAGTTTATGGTGCAGAATAGTATTACTTTATAGCTTTACTAAGTTTGTTTAACAAAAATATTTACACATAGTATTCGCAGCTATTAGATGTAAAATATTAATAAATCGATTGAAGTGGAGATAGTATCAATTGTAATACTTTTTGATGACTAATCTGAGTCATATGTGTTTGGAAGTAGCCATAAGCATAAATTTATGATACAGTTTGTAAGCACTTGACAACTTGTACTTGAAGTCATAGAGCTGGAAGAATTCATAGAAATCATCTATTTCAACCCATTCATTTTTACAATGAAACTCAAAGGGTTTAATTGACTTAATTAAGGTCATACAACTAGCAAATAGCATAATTGGGACTAAAACCCGGGCCTTTTAAGATTCTTCAAATGTATTTGGTTCATATTCTGCTATCAGGGGAAAGTCTCTGTCTTGGAATTTGTGAGAAATCAGGTAGGATATTACACGATATTACACATATATTACATATATAACAATAAGAAATTCTGTTTGGATATTATGTTCCTTTTCATTTATCACTTACTGTAATAGACTGAAGTGAGTCTTTAGCATAGTTAATATGCTTATTCTTTTTTTGAATTCTCTCAACTATATTTTTCATAGGTGAAATGCATTAACCTCAATTTGTTTTTAAAGAAAAGAAAGACAGATTTCAGTGTAAATTAAAACAACTTTGATATACCATTTCATACCCTCAGATTGGCTAAGGTGATAGGGAAAGATAATGATAAGTTTTGGAGGGGATGTGGGAAACCTGGGACACTAATACATTGTTGATGGAATTGTGAAATGATCCAACCATTCTGGAGAGTAATCTGGAACTATGCCCAAAGGACTCTCAAACTGTTCATACCCTTTGATCCTTCAGTGTCTTTATTGGGTTTGTATTCCAAAGAGATCATAAAAAAGGAAAAAGGACCTACATGTGCAAAACTATTTGTAGCAGCCATTTTTGTAGTGGTAGGAAACTGGAAACCGAGTGGATGCCCAACAGTTGGGGAATGGCTGAATAAATTATCATATGTAAATGTAATGGGATATTATTGTTCTATAAGAATTGATCAGCAGACTGTTTTCAGAAAAGCCTGGAGAGACCAACATTAACTTATACTAGGTGAAATGAGGAGAATCAAGAAAACATTGTATACAGCAACAACAAGATTATGTGGTGATCAACCATGATGAATTTGGCTCTTTTCAATGATGAAGTGACTTGTAATAATGAAAGCCATGTGCATCCAGAAAAAGGATGATGGTGACTGAATGTGGATTGAAGCATAGCATTTTCACTTTTCATTTGCTTGTTTTTTTTCTTTCTTGTTTTTCCCCTTTTGATCTGATTTTTCTTGTGCAACATGATAAATATGGAATATATATTTACAAGGATTGCACATGTTTAACCTATAATAGATTACTTGTTGTCTAGGGAAGGGGAAAGTGGGAGGGAGGAAAAAAATTTGAAACACAAGGTTTTTGCACAGGCGAATGTTGAAAACTATCTTTGCACATATTTTGAAAAAAGCTATTATAATAAAAAAAAGGAAAAGGAAAAAACAGATTTCAGATTTTATCTTGGGGAAAAAAATGAGGCATAGAACTCTAGTCACATCTAGAATGTAACCACCCCCAGGACCATATTTTGTGCATCTTTGTATCTCTAATAGTATCTAGCATTGTATCTTGAACATAGTCCAGCTTTTGACACTGTTGATAATCTCTTTGTAGATAGTATCCTCTTGTGTTGCTTTTTTTTTTTTTTTGACAATTCTCTCACCTGGTTCTTCCAACTGTCTGACCTTTCCTTATCAGTTTCCTTTGCTGGATCTTCATCCACATTATGCCTACCAATAAGTGAGTTTTTCCCACATATTACACACTCCAAGGCTCTTTCCTATGTCCTTTTTTCCTTCTATAATACCTTATTTGGTTATATCAGCTCCACAGATTTAATCACCACCTTCATGAAAATCAGTTCCTGGCTATATATCCAATTCATTTCTTTCCTCAGTAATAGTCTTATATCACCAATTATCTTTTGGATATCTTAAAGTAGATACTCCATAGGCATCTCAAACTAAACATATTCAAAAAGTAGCTCACTATTTCCACACACATTGCCAAACCCTCACCCCAAATCCTCCCATTTTCTGAACTTCTCTATTACTGTCAACGGATACCACCATTCTTCCAGTAATCTAAGCTCACAACTTTGTCTTCCTTGACTCTTTACCTTCCCTTACCTATATTTCCAATCTGTTGCCAAATTTTGTTGTTTTAACCTTCAGAAAATCTCTTGTATATCTCTATCTCTATCTATCTATCTATCTATCTATCTATCTATCTATCTATCTATCTATCTATCTATCTATCTATCTATCTATCTAT
>JAJPUD010000738.1:43640-160331 GCA_023553655.1 Myrmecobius fasciatus | reverse complement strand
TTGGAGATTAGCAGAGAGACTGGGGCAGGAGAGGTAAATTTAAGAATCATCAACATAGAGAAGATAATGAAATCCAAGGAAGCTGATGAGATCAAGAGAAATAGGGAGGGAGAAGAATAGAGAGCCCAACACTGAACTCTGAGGAACACCTTTAACTAGAGGCTGTGATATAGAGGGGAATCCAGCAACGGAGTTAGAGAAATAGCAGTTAGATAGGTGGGAGGAAAACCAGAAGAAAGTGACAGAAGAAATGCACTCTTACGTTGGAAAAATGGCTTATCATTTTTTCTTTTCTTTTCTTTTTTTTTTTTTTACTAATATCTAATGGAAGGAATTTAAAGTCTTGACAAAAAAGTTATGTATAGTCCTTATACCATTAGATAAATGTCAATTACTGTTATATTAAATAGAAAATAAAATCATTGGGAATTGAACCATCAAATCTAAATAAAAGTTTCAAATGAAGAAAAGGTATGGTATTACATACTTAGGTTTTAAGGCCAGACTTGTAGTCAGGAAGTTCTAGTTTTGCCAGTGTGGTTAAGTCACTCAGCCTCTTCAAGACTTTTAAGTTACAGGTGGATTAGAATAAAAGAAGGATCTGGTGAAAACAATGTACCTTAAGGTCTAGAAGGAGCCTTACAAATCACATAGTCCAACTTCTTTTTACAGATAAGGAAAAAAACCCAGAGATGTAGTTATTGGAAAAGATGTTGCAGCTTTTATGTGTTAGGACAAGTACTGGATCTCTTGAATTTCACTTCAGTGATCTTTTTAATAAAACTACTTTATTCCAGACTGTGTAACCAGGTGTCAAATTTTGTATTTTCCATTTCTTATTTGAACCTGCTCTATCCAGGTTGGGAAATAGAAATGCAACATGAGTCATGGAATCACAAAATGTTTGTGGATCTAAAGGGATCTAGACCTCTCATTGTTGCTTATCATTATTGGTTTGTGTTCTGGACAATTATTTTACTTATCTTAGCCTCAGTTTCTGTCAAATAAGATTGGGAAAAACTTGGGAGAGTGGTGGTGGAAGTGGAGGTGGAGGTGGAAGGGGCTGGACTCAATGGCCTTTAAGTCTCCTTTCTGCACTAACATTCCACACTTTTCATTTCAATACAGGTTATAGTGGATTTTTAATGAAGCATTTAAAGTTAACTCTTTCTTCACCTAAATGACAGATATATGACAAATAAAGTAATTATAATCAAATCATGTAAAAATTATCATATCTCTAATGAAGTCAATAGGAAACTGAAGAGTTTAATTACTAGCTTTACTAACATACAAATTGAAAAGCTTTTCAGGTAAGTTGCTCATATGGAATGTATGAAACGGATAGTAATTAACGATCTGGGATCTTCATTCAAATGTTAATTACTGTCTGATTTGTCCCTTTCTTTGCCACTGTTGCATATCCTGCTTTAGATGCTTGGTTACATTTTTATTTTACTTTATTTTATTTTCTAGTTAAGTGAGTACTTCGGGAGGGAGGCTGGTATAGTTAGGAAGGAACACTGACTCTAAAGTCATGAAATTCCTGGGTTGAAATTCCCATTCCTGACTCTTACTACATGCGTGATCTTGATCAGTCACTTAATCTCTCAGAGTCTCAGTTTCTTCATCTGTAAAATGAGGAGAGGTGCATTAAAAATGGCCTCTGGGGTCCC
This sequence comes from Myrmecobius fasciatus, assembly GCA_023553655.1. Taxonomy (NCBI): domain Eukaryota; kingdom Metazoa; phylum Chordata; class Mammalia; order Dasyuromorphia; family Myrmecobiidae; genus Myrmecobius; species Myrmecobius fasciatus. The sequence goes on along the minus strand of JAJPUD010000738.1, from coordinate 158,655 downwards.
TTCCAACTCTAGATTTATGAAACTAATGATGTGGTTTGAGGACCAAAGTGATGTGGGTGATGTAGACACTGGATGATGGCAGGCACCAAAAATTTGGCAAAAGCTAGATTTATTTAGAGAAGAAATCACAGACAAAATGTAGGGATACAATAGACACGGAGAATGGTAAATATGAAATAGAGTGGGAGAGCACATGAAAGAAGTTCCTCAGTGGAACTCACGCTTACCCAGTAGAAAGGGAGCACCCCATGAAGTTAGGGTTTTCCCTTAGCTGGCAAGCTAAATCCTGAAAGGAACTTAGCACCCTGAAAGATTTATTATCTATATAAAAGAGAAGTGGTGCTGGGAAGTAGTGGTTTTAGGAGAGGTGCCATGTGGCATTAGGGGTGAGGGGAGATAAGGAGAAAGACACCATGAAGCATAGTGCTGTGGCAGACTGACCCAGAGAAAGACAGCAGCTATGGGATGAGCCATAAGTAGATTTTATAGGGAAAATTTAAACTCAGGGACATAACTGGAATTTTTTTTTTTTTTATAAAGCTTTTTATTTACAAAACATATGAGTGACCTTTCAACATTGACCTTTGCAAAAAAACTTTTTTTTTCCCAAGCTTTTCCTTTCCTTCCCCCCACCCCCCACCCCTAGATGACAGGTAATCTAATACATGCTAGATAGGATAAATTATATGACAAATACAATACATGTATACATATCTATACAGTTATCTTACTGCACAAGAAACATCAGATCTAGAAAGAGAAGAAGAAAAAAACAACCTAAGAAGGAAAACAAAATGCATGGAAATATTCACAGAAAGCGTTAAAATGCTGTGTTGTGGTTCACTCTCAGTTCCCACAGGCCTCTCTCTGGATGTATATGACTATCTTCATCGCAGCACAACTGGTTTGAATCACATCATTGTTGAAGAGAACCATGTCCATCAAAATTGATCATCGTATAGTCTTGTTGCTGTGTATAATGTTCTCCTGGTTCTGCTGATTTCACTCAGCATCAGTTCATGCAAGTCTCTCCAATCCTCTCTGAAATCCTCCTGTTGGTCATTTCTTACAGAACAATAATATTCCATAACATTCATATACCATAATTTATTCAGCCATTCTCCAATTGATGGGCATCCTTTCAATTTCCAGTTTCTTGCCACTACAAAAAGGGCTGCCACAAACATTTTTGCACATGTGGGTCCCTTTCCCTCCTTTAAAATCTCTTTGGGATATAGGCCCAGTAGAAACACTGCTGGGTCAAATGGTATGCATAGTTTGATAACTTTTTGAGCATAGTTCCAAATTGCTCTCCAGAATGGTTGGATCCGTTCACAGTTCCACCAACAATGTATCAGTGTCCCAGTTTTCCCACATCCCCTCCAACAGTTATCATTATCATTTCCTGTCATTTTAGCCACTCTGACAGGTGTGTAGTGGTATCTCAGAGTTATCTTAATTTGCATTTCTCTGATCAATAGTGACTTGGAGCACCTTTTCATGTGACTGGAAATAGTTTCAATTTCTTCGTCTGAAAATTGTCTGTTCATATCTTTTGACCATTTGTCAACTGGAGAATGGCTTGAATTCTTATATATTTGAGTGAATTCTCAATATATTTTAGAAATGAGGCCTTTATCAGAACCTTTGGATGTGAAAATATTTTCCCAGTTTACTGCTACCCTTCTAATCTTGTCTGCATTCATTTTGTTTGTACAAAAACTTTTTAACTTGATATAGTCAAACATCTATTTTGTGATTAATGATGACCTCTAGTTCTTCTTTGGTCACAAATTCCTTCCCCCTCCACAGGTCTGAGAGGTAAACCATCCTACATTGTTCTAATTTGTTTATAATATCATTCTTTATGCCTAGATCATGAATCCATTTTGACCTTATCTTGGTATATGGTGTTAGGTGTGGGTCAATGCCTAATTTCTTCCATACTAGTTTCCAATTATCCCAGCAGTTTTTGTCAAATAGTGAGTTTTTATCCCAAAAACTGGGGTCTTTGGGTTTATCAAACACTAGATTACAATTGTCATTGAGTATTTTGTTCTGTGAACCTAACCTATTCCACTGATCCACTACTCTATTTCTTATCCAGTACCAAATGGTTTTGGTGACCACTGCTTTATAATATAGTTTTAGATCTGGTGCAGCTAGGCCACCCTCATTTGCATTTTTTTCCATTAATTCCCTTGAAATTCTTGACCTTTTGTTTTTCCAGATGAATTTTGTTGTTATTTTTTCTAGTTCAGTTAAATAATCTCTTGGGAGTTTGATTGGTATAGCATTAAATAGATAGATTAGTTTAGGTAGTATTGCCATCTTTATTATATTCGCTCGACCTATCCAAGAGCACTTGATGTTTTTCCAATTGTTTAGATCTGACTTTATTTGTGTGGAGAGTGTTTTGTAGTTTTGCTCATATAGATCCTGACTTTCCCTTGGCAGATATATTCCCAAATATTTTATACTATCAAGAGTTATTTTGAATGGAATTTCTCTTTGTATCTCTTGCTGTTGCATTTTGTTGGTGATGTATAAAAATGCTGATGATTTATGTGGATTTATTTTGTATCCCGCAATTTTGCTAAAGTTGTGGATTAATTCTAATAGTTTTTAGTTGATTCTCTAGGGTTCTCTAAGTAGACCATCATATCATCTGCAAAGAGTGATAATTTGGTTTCCTCATGACCTACTCTAATTCCTTTAATCTCTTTTTCTTGTCTTATTGCCAAGGCTAGCATTTCTAATACAATATTGAACAGTAATGGTGATAGTGGGCAACCTTGTTTCACCCCTGATCTTATTGGGAATGGTTCCAGTTTATCACCATTACATTTGATGCTAGCTGATGGTTTTAAATAGATGCTACCAACTATTTTAAGGAAAATGACTGGAATTTCTTACAGGGCATGGCAAGTTGAGATTCCTCAAGACCTCTACAGAGGCTGGGTCTCAGGGGTTTTAAAGACTGGTTGATCTCCCCAGAGGGTGGAATCATGGAGCTAAACTGATCTCTAACAGTGCTTTCTCCTGGCTTGCTTCAGGGATCAGTTTTTTAGTTTTTCACTGTCCAATATACCATTCAGGACCTCATCACTATGATATTTGACTCAGCCTCATACTTCCTCTTTCCCCCCTCAGTTTTCAGCCAAAATCAGAGCTCTCCATGTTTTCCTTACTCTTAAGCTACCATTGAGCTATCACAAACAAAAGTAGCACATTCTCAATTGCTGGTGAATTCAGGCCAGTAAATTCAGAGCAGTGATGTCAACCAAAGAACCTTACCCATAACTAAATAAGCAAATGAATGATTTAATATTATCAAAGTAGCCCTCATTCAGAAGGGGTGGGGAGAAGGTGAAGTATTATCTACCCAGATAATAACAATAACAACAAGCAGGTTAGTTTTGAAATATTTGTTCTCTTGGATTTCCTGTGGCTTGCTTATTTGTTTGCTTATAAACTTATATGAGCACTTACTTGATTATATATTTAAATAATGGGACCTAGAAATGTTGAACTATCTAAATAAGTGTCATAAAGTTCATCTCATATGAAATCAAAGAATCTCAGAATCAGATGGGACTTCAGTCTACCTAAGTGGGAATCCTATCTGCAACAGGTTTGATAAGTAACCATTCTTACCTTGAAGACAATTGTGAGTAGCTCTAAGTATTAGGAAGTTTTGCTTTACTTTGAACTAAAATTGCCTTTTTGAAAATTCATTCCATTTTTCTTAATCCTACTATATGTAGCCAAACAGAACAAATTTAATCACTCTTTTATATTTATATTATATAAATATATATATATATTTTTTTCAAGTTTTTGAAAATACCATATTCTCTTTTTTCTCTTTTGTTTTGCTTTATTTTGTTTTGTATTCCTTTTCTGTTTTTCTTTTTTTTCTTACTGTCTTTTTTAAACAGGATAGAAATATATGTTAAATCCAATATATGCATATATATTTATACAATTATCATGCTGCACAAGAAAAATGAAATCAAACCAGTAAAAGAAAAAAGAAGCAAAAATAAAATGCAAGCAAAGAACAACAAAAAGAATGAAAATGCTATGTTGTGAACCACACTCTGTTCCCACAGTCCTTTCTCTGGGTGTATATGGCTCTCTTCATCATTGAACAATTGGAAGTGGTTTGAATCACCTCATTGTTGAAGAGAGCCATGTCCAACAGAATTGATCACTGTATAATCTTGTTGTTGCCATGTATAATGATCTCCTGGTTCTGCTCATTTCATGTAAGTCTTTTTAGGCCTCTCTAAAGTCATCCTGCTAATACCACATTCTCTTTACATTTCTTTTCTTCAGGATAGACATCCTCTATATCTTTGATCCATTTTTGTGAGGCATGATTTCAAGTCTCCTTGTTGCCCCATGGACGGCTTCTAGTTTGACAGTGCTTTCTGTTCTAGGGCCCATATATTGGAAAGAATAGTACTCCAGATATGGAGGACATTTCTCTGAATATTCTTCTTTTTGTAATGCAGGCAAGATTGTATTTACTTTCTTTGACTGCCATGATATGGCCTATAAACAAAATTTACATTTCTTAATTCATGAAATTATTGAAGAGAAATTCTTTATAGCTGGTAAAAAACCTCAGAAGAGCAGAATAGAAAAGCTGTATATAGCTTTCCTGTACTGTGTCTTGAATTGGGTTTCTACAAGTTATCTAAGCTATGTTCTCAGCTCAACATATAGATCAGATCTCATATCTCAGATCAACATGGGGTGACAACATCAAAGATGTTCCCTCAGGATCAGTTCTAATGGGCATGACTCTCTTCAACAATGAAATGCTTCAAACCAGTTCCGATTGTTCGGTGAAGAGAGCCATATACACCCAGAGAAAGGGATGTAAAATGTGGACCACAACATAACATTTTCATGTTCTCTATTGAGGTTTGCTTGCTTTGTATTTCCTTTATCGGATTATTCTTTCTTGTAGATACGATTTCTCCTGCACAAAAAAAATGATGCAATAACTATACATATATTCGATTTCTTAAGTATTCTAACATAATTATCATGTAGTGGATATCCTGCCATCTAGGGGAGCGGTGGGGAGTAGGGGGGAAAAATTTGTAACAGAAAGCTTTGTAAGGGTTAATGTTGAGGAATTACCCATACATATGTTTTGCAAATAAAAAGTATTAATAAATTAAAAAAAAGATGTTCCCTCAGCATCTGAGAGAAATTAGTGATATTGTATTTCACCAGTTTCTCTAAGGGTCAAGATGCCATTTGTTATTTGTGTTTTCAGATTTCTGAGCATTGAAATTGATTGACGAAGCAAATTAGGACCCATGACTAACTTTATAAATCTAATTGAACTGTTTTATAGAGGCCTTCTTTCTTGATCTTGGCTAGTCTGTGAAAAATATTTCCCCAGTCCAGGGATTTGTCCAAGGATTTGTCCAAATAGACAATTGCAGCTCATTGGAAATTTGGATAAGTGGCATCATAGCAAAATAAGGAATCAAAGTGGCTTTAAGTTTGCTCTTGGCCTGAATATTTTATTTAACTCAGCCTTTTAGAGCAAATTTCCAGATTTTAAAGCATATCTCCTTTGTAAGCACAGTAACATTCACTTAATGGGCTTCTGCTTAACATTCACTCCAGGTTTTTGCTCAATATTTCATGTATTGTGGTTATAGCAGTGGAAACAGCGAGGTGTTTCAGTGAATATGATGCTAGGCCTAGGGGCAGGAAAACTGGAGCTGAATCCAGCTTTAATATGTAGCCCTAGGCAATTCACTTAGCCCCATTTGCTTCATTCCGTATTCTCCACTGTAAAGTGAATATAATCATACTGCTTCCCTTACAGGGTTGTTGTAAGGATCACATGAGATAGTGTTAGAATGCTATATAAATACTTAGTCTCTTTCTTTTCCCTTCTACTATTGGGTGAAATGAATGAAATCGTTCTTGATCCCAATTGTTTTGGTCATTTTATTAACTTCTTTCTGACCTTGAATCATATACCACTCCATTAATCATACTATCTATGCCTTAATGCAAGTTGAGAAAAAACATTCAATCGAACAGGGCCAAAGGCTGAACCATGTAATACTTTTTAACTAGCTCTGAATCTTACTGTAATGTCAATTAGCTCATATCTTGCCCTCTTTTCTCACAAGAATATCTTGAAAGAGTCAATATAGTATTTTCCCTTACTGAAATCCAGGTGTACTATGCTCACTTCTTTTCCCTGATCTATTACTATTCTAGTGAGCCTGTCAACATATGAAATTTATAAGCTTCAGAGACTAAATATTTTGGCCCTAGTCTCCTATACTTACATTGATGCAGTTTAGCAATTTCTACTGTACAGACGACTTCTGTCACATCCTATTATATCAGGAAAAAACTGATCAGAACTATCAGAGTATAGAAACAATTGATTTTATTCATGTTTTTTGGGGAACTGTTCTGTTGAAATCCAATTATTCAACAAACATTTGTTAAGTGTCTTCTGTGAACAGCATATAATGCCAAGTGCTGAATGATGCCCAGGTCCTGCTCTCAAGGAAAGCAGATTTTTCAAAAGAAAGCTAATATATCTATATAAATAATCAAAGTTCAGCATAGCATGTGATGTATCATAGGAGTGATATCAATAGCTCAGAAGGTAGGTGAATTCACTTCTATCTGGGACAAAGATCTCAAACTGAGATTGTGGTAATTGGAAAGGAAGAGAGAGAAGTGAACAGGCATTTGTCAAGGGCCTGCTATTTGCCAAACACTATTTTAATTGCTTAAAAATATTATTTCATTTGATCCTAACAGTGATCCTGCCAAGTGGATGCTATTGTTATTCCTATTGGAGGAAAACAAGGCAGGCAGAAGTTATATGACTTGCTCAAGGTCATGTACCTAGTAAATATCCGAGGATGTCTTTGAATTAAGATCTTCCTGACTTCAGTCTCAAGGCTTTGTTAACTGTGTCACTTAGCTGTTAACCTGACATTAAAAAGGAGGGGACAAAGGGGCTTTTGATTGGATCCTTCCAATCTCAGTGAGAAAATAAATTGAGTTTAACTGTTTTTATTTTGGATTACATGGATATAAACAATGTAAGGATCATGAATGGAAGTGGGCACACAATGAAAAGGGTAAAAAAGAAAAGGCAAATTTCAACTTTAAAAATTAAAAACTTGCCTGAGACTATGGAACATGTTCACTTTGGATGCTTAGTTTTAATCTTTCATTACAACTAAAAGAGGAAAAGATCATTCAATAGAAGTAGTTAGTTAACTAGAAAGAGCCAGGTCTAGAAGAGAGTTTGGGATTGTCTTGGATCATTGTATTGCTGAAAATAGCTAACTCTTTTGCAATTCTTTATTGAACGATATTGTTACTATATACTGTTTTAGTTCTGTTCACTATGCATCAGTTCATATATGTTTTTCTTGTTTTTTCTGAAATCATCCTGTATGTTATATAATAATTTATATAATTTTAGGTAATCATGTAATTGTATAATTATATAATTTCTATCTTCTTTCCTAACTTCTTCACTTATCCACAAATCTAACAGAAAAACTATTCCCTGCTGTCTTAATTTACTTATGGTATTATACTTTTAGGTGTAAATCATATACTCATTTTGACCTTATCTTGGTATATATAGTGAGATGTTAGTTTATACCTAGTCTCTGCCATACTATTTTCCAGTTTTCCCAGCAGTTTTGTCAAATAATGAGGTTTTTTTTTTTCAAAAATTGGATCTTTGGGTTTATCATATATTAGATTATTATGGTCAATTACCCTAATATAATTTGTACCTAATCTATTCCACTAATCCACCTTTCCATTTCTTAACAAATAGAAGATTGTTTTGATAATTATTATTTTATAATAGAATTTGAGGTATGGTACAATTAGATCACCTTTTGCATTTGTTTCATTGGTTCTCTTGATATCGTTGAGCTTTTGTTCTTCCAGATGAATTTTGGTTTTTTTTTTTTTTAGCTTTATAAAATATTTTTGATAGTTTGAATAAATGAATTAATTTAAGTAGAATTGTCATTTTTATTATATTGGCTTAGTCTGCCCTTGAATAATTAATATCTTTGAAGTTTTTTAGATCTGACTTTATTTATGTGAAAAGTGTTTTTTATTTATATTCATATAGTTCCTGGGTTTGTCTTGATAGGTTGATTCCCAAGTATTTTATATTGTTTATAGCTATTTAAAATGGAATTTCCTTTCTATCTTGTTGCTGGACTTTGTTGGTAATGAGAAGAAATGCTACTGATTTATGTGGGCTTATTTTATTTCTTGTAATTTTGCTAAAATTGTTAATAATTTCAAGTAGTTTTTAGTTGATTCTCTCATATTCTCTAAATATAACAGGTTATAATAACAAAGAGTGATAGATATGTTTTCTCATTGCCTATTCTAATTTCTTCAATTTCTTTTTCTTCTCTTATTGCTATAGCTAACTTTTCTAGTATAATATTAAATAATAGAGGTTATGATGGATATCCTTGCTTCACTCTTAATTGTACTGGGAAGGCATCTAGCTTATTCTCATTATGGATAATGCTTGTGGATGATTTTAGAGTTTATCCTTTTAAGAAAAGCTCCGTTTTTTTTCTCATTCTCACTAGTGTTTTTAATAGGAATAGTTGATATATTTTGTTAAAGGATTTTTAACTATTTATATAATAATATGAATTCTAATTGGTTTTATTATTGATGTTGTCAATTATGCTGATAGTTTTCCTAATATTGAATGTTTGCATTAATGCTATAAATCCCACTTGGTCATAGTGTATGATCCTTGTGATATATTGCTATAATCTCTGTTAGTATTTTATTTAAAATGTTTACAACAATATTCATTAGAAAAATTGATCCATAATTTTTCTTCTCAGTTTTGGCTCTTCCTGGTTTAGGTATCACCACTGTATTTGTGTCATAAATGGAATTTGGTAGAACTCCACCTATTTTTTTCATATTTTTTATATAGTATTGGGATTAATTGTCTTTTAAATATTTTCATAGGATTCACTTGTGAATCCAAGTGGTCCTAGGGATTTTTTTCTTAGGAAGTTCACTTAATGACCTTTAACACTCCCATCTACCTTGAAATCTGTCATCCTGTGAATTTATTAGGTAATTTATTTTGTGGTTACCTTGCCAGAATCAGTCAGTCAATAAACATTTATTAAATACCAACTATATGCCAGGCACTGTGCTGAGTTCTGGAGATGCAAAGAAATGTAAAAGTTCTTGCTCTCAAATAGCTCATAGTCCAATGGGGATAAGAAAATTCAAATAATTGTGTATAAACAAGTCATATTCAGGATAAATTAGAAATAATCAATAAAAGGAAAGTACTATAATTAACAGTAAATAGAAAAGACTTGTAAAAATTGAATTATTAGCTGGAATTTGAAAGCAGTTCTTATATTTTAAAGGAGTTTAAATTACTTTTGACTAAATGAGCCTGTCTGCCCAACTAACTTTGCAATATGTTCTCTTCTTGCCCTTTGCCTTTAGGGGTTGAGAGGCAGAATACCTTTATCCCCACTTGCTCCAACCTGTATAATAGATGTAAGGAAAGAATTGGGCCTTCTGTTTGTGAATGTCATTCCCTATACAAATTGAGGAAGTAATTTTTTTTCTTTTTTTTTTATTGTATCTGGCTCTGAATTAGTTTTCATGGTTTCTAAAATTAAAATTAATCTTAAAGAAGAAAGATGTACCATCATTGAGGATTTTCACAGGAATATTCCATAAGCTTTGAATGTTATTTCCAAAAAAGTGTTGTAGGGGATGTTATAAAGAATGTCAACAATGCTTTTGGAATAAATTTTGACAATTTATCAAGGTGACTATTTTTTGGATCATTTGGATGTCAAATTTATAGCCTGTGTTAATATATTAGTCTTAAAATTTGATGTCTATATGATGTATCTGCACACAGTTGACATTTGCATGTTCTAAATAGATTACACTGTACAATGTAATGGGGTCTCCTCACAGAATTATTGTCAGAATAGAGAATCTAGCAGTTTTATTGGAATTTGCCAATATCTATCTTTATCTTAAGAGGTCATTCTAAACATAATTAGAGTGCTTTCTTCTCTAATCCCATACATGTTATAGTATGTAGAAATATCCAGATTACTTTCATACAGTCTTATGGTGCCCCATTCTGTCCATCTACAAGAGTTAATTTTGGTTGACTTGTATGGCACTATAGTCTTCCAACACCCTACTCTACTAGTTGACTTCAGATGCTTCATCATGGTTTAAAGATGACCCCATCTTTTTAAGGGCCATGCAAGCAGAGAACAAGTTCTCTATTAAGAAATAATAATAGTAAGTTCTATTAGGCAGAAAAGGCAAATAATATACCATCAATAAACCAATTCCAACCTACTGAATGTGGAGAGGCTCATTGCCAGAAGGCTAACCACTATACTATGAATTGTTTTGACCAAAGGAACATATGAAAACCTTATGCTAAGGCACAGAAGGAGTTGTGAGCCACAATTGTATGGAAGGTCATAGATCCTGAAAGTGTTAAATTCTTGAAGTTGTTTATCTTCATTTCTTACTTGATTTGACATCATCTAGTTATTTGTCATATTCAATAATATTTCACTTATTGGTGGGAAAAATAGCAGTTCAGAAGAAAAAGCTTCTAATGATGGTGCCTCTTTGTACGAACCATTCTTTGTATTTCCTCTGAGTCATTTTTCTTTTATTTATTGGCAGAAAAGCATTATCTATTTTTTTCAAAAATAACTGTAAAAACAAACATAAAAACAAACTGTTTTCAGTTTTGCCTCATCAACAAAGCTGCCACTTAATACAGGGATCTTTTTTCCTGCTTTTTTTCTCTCCTCTTCTCTTTTCTCTCTCTTTATTTTCCTTTCATTTTCTCCCTTCTTCCTTCCCTCTTTTCTTTCCTTTACTGTATAATATTTTCTACTTGAATACCTTTGTATTCAACTGAAGATTTATAAGAGAGCTCATTCCATCATTGGGCATTTTTAGTTGTTAGATATAGCTTTGATGTACAGAAACACCTTGTTCCATTGTCCTTAGTTCTGTCTCTTGAAGCTATATAGCTAGCACAAGTCTATTTGATCACCTACAAATTGGTCCTTTTATAGTGTCATAGAGTTTTATAGTTGGAAGAGCTCCCAGGCCATCTATTCCAATACATACCCAAAAGGAAGCCTTACTAGAGTACACCTGACAAAACGGCTACCCAATCTTCAAATATTTGTATACATTTGTCTTATGCCCTTTGAGTCTTCTCTTCTCCAGGCTAAACATCTACAGATCCCTTAATCTATCCTTATATAATATAGACTTTTATATAATCAGTTAATCATTGAGCATTGATTAATATCCTACTAAAGGCCCAGGATAGATACTTAGCATAGAAATTTAAAAAGAGGCTGTTTTTACTTTCAAGAAGCTTAAATTTTGTCAAAAGAAGTATATATGTGTATGTGTGTGTGTGTGTGTGTGTGTGAGAGAGAGAGAGAGAGAGAGAGAGAGAGAGAGAGAGAGAAAGAGAGAAAGAAAGAGAGAGAGAGAGATAATGGAGTCAGATGCAGAAGTAGAAGTGTCTTTGAGATAAAATATTGCCCCTAGATTTAACCATTCTTCACACAACATGATTCCCAGACTCATTTCCATTCTGGTTATTTTCCCTCCTCACTTCTGCCTCTTGATATCCCTAGTTTCTTCCAAAATTCAGCTCAGCTCAAATCGCATTTAATGCATTTGGTTTTCTCAACTACTTGAGTCTTCTCAGGAATTACCTTCATCAAAATTATCTCCTTGAAGATGGTCTTTGTATATTTGCCTTTCTTTGTATTCCCAATACTTAGCACAGTGGCTAATACATAAGTATTTAGTAAATACTTACTTTTAGATTGATTCTGGATGTTAATATCTTTCTTAAAATATAATACCCATGCACAGAATACAGAGAAAGCATATCTGAAAACCTACAATTCTAGTTCCCTGCCTATCTTCAGTAACATCTTGCTGTAAGAGACAAGGCTATTAAGAAATTAATTTCCTTCTGCTCATGTCTCAAACTTTTTTCTAACTAGAGTAATTTAAATCATTAGTAGAGGATCAGCATTTGTACCACCTTCCCCATTAAACAATTATTTATCCTAATATTGATTCATATTCCTGATAAGACCAACTTAGTGTTCTTTAACTTGTGCATGTCATCTAGTTTGTGTAGCAATCTTTCTGCTGTCTGGCCCATTGTAATAGTTGACTGAGTGTGACATTGTTCAAGAATTTATTTGTTAGCAATATAATTCTGGGAGATTCATTTGCCAGGATTGGCAGTGGTTCTGCCAAAGTTCCATCTATGGAGGTCTGGATTGGAAAGATAATGTTCCTATGGGTGTAATCTCAAGGAATAATCATCTGAAATAAAAAGGAAAACATCTAACTTAATTTGTTTATCACAACATTCTTATAATGTCAAATAGCAGCTAATGGAATGTTTGTTTGAAATTAAGCTTACTCATATTAAGAATATATTTTTTGGTATTGTAATTAGTAGTGTGGAGAATCCATAGTAAGGACAGTGCTTTTGCCAAGTCAGCTCTGCAGCTTACCATTTTAGCTGTTTGGGATCCATGAAGTGTTAAGTGAGTTGCTTAGGATCACATAACCAAGATGAGTAAAGGAGAGACTTGAATCCTGGTAATCCTATTCTGCTCTGTCTACTAAGCCAGGCTGCTTCTCATATTTATTTAGAATAATAATGTCTAATAAATATTTGCAGCTAACCTTTACAAAGGGTTTCAGGTACCTTATCTCACTTGATCCCTACAACAATCTTGGGAGATAAGTAATGTAAATATTTATCCTGATTTTATAAGTGAATTTCTGAGCACAGAGAAGTATGACTTTTGGTGAGTGGGCTTTTATAAAGTAGATATAATATTTCAGGCACTGTACTAATCTCCCGGGACACAAAGAAGAGCAAAAGACAGTTGTTCTCAAGCAACTCAGAGTCCAGTTGGAGAGAAAACATGGAAAAACTTATGTACAAATAGATACAGACAGGAAAAATTCACTATAATAAATAGATGTGACTTATCTCTGAAATGATCTTGACTACAAATCAGAGTTCTTTTCACTAAACTGTGCTACCTCATTCTAGGCCAAGGAATGGAAGAATTCCTGGCTATTTAATAATGGATCATTTCCATATGTCTTTTTTAGAAACTGCTGTTTTTAAAAAAAGGAATGAACATTTTAGATTATGGCAAAAGTACCCATTTTATTCTCATTTTAAAAAATTCTTCTCTGTTGCTAGTCTTACTTTACAGTATATGCTTATGTAGAAAGTCAAGATTTGAAGAATAAAGTGGAGTTCTTCAGTTCCTTAATCAACTGTTGGGTACTTTGGAGAGCAGACGTTATTGCATATATAATTCATTAACAATTGAAAAGTAGATATTGAAAGAAAAAATTTAATGTGTGGGACACCGACCTTTACCGAAATTAAAATCAGAGACTCTCAAGGTAAAAAGCAAAAAAAAAAAAAAAAAAAAAAAAAAAAAAGATTTATAATGATCTCACAACAAAGAGCAACTCCTAACAAAGAGGAAAAGCACAAACTGCAAAACTCCAAAATTATATAAACCAGAAGTCTGGACACCCTTTTGACTTTTTCTCCCATTGGCTAGGGCAGTTCAGCCTAATTTGGAAATCTATCCTAGAGACAAAGAATACTAGTCAATAATGCACTCTTTACTTTATTAGGTACTTAAATGCTAATGAAAAGGTCAGGGGTTTGGGACAGAAGAGAGATGTAAGTTTAAGATAATCAAATACCGACTTTTGACTATAGTACAACTTGCAATTACTAAGTGTCAGGTCACAATTAGGGCATAGATCGAGGCCACTTTCTTATGAGAGGTCTTCACTCAGTTTATCCCATTCATTTACCATAAGGAATATTTAGAAGGGTACCTAGAAGAAATGAAAAGTTTTTAAAAAAGAAAGTCTGGAGGAAAGAATAGAAAGGAGGATAAATAAATTAGAAGAAAAAGTTGTATGTTTTAACTAAGAATTGAAATCTCTGAAAATTAGAATAAGCCCTTCCTCAAAAACCCCATGATTCCATGACATAGCAAAAATTTATAGAACAAAATTAAGTTTGAAAAATTAGAAGAAAATGTAATTTAACATAAAAAAATTGGGGGTAGAAAACAAGGAGAGAAAATTTAAAAATCACTGAAGTTCCTGAAAAGCTATGATTTAAAATAAGTCTGAACATCATATTTCAAAAAATCATAAATGAAAACTTCCCCAATTTATTAGAGTCAGAGGGCAAAATAAAGAATGAAAGAATTCATTGAATAATAAAGGGAAAAAAAAGATCCCAGGAATGCCACTTAAAAAGTCTAGAGTTCCTAGGTCAAAGAAAAAATACTATAAGCAATCACAAAAGAAGCAAGAATTTCCAAGACACTAGGATCAGGACCATGCAGGACCTTGCAGCTCCTACTAAAAATAAAAAGAAGTCTTATAATACAACAAAGCTATACAATTTACCCTGCATAATCTGTAATAATTCTATGCTGGGATTGGCGAAAGGAAAAGAGTGTAATTGAACTTGAAAGTAACATGTAGAATACTTATTAAAAAAGAAAAGTATATGTGAAATGAAAATTCATGATTTCATTCAGAATCTTCTTTTTGTATTCTACTCCCTATGTGGAAATCCCTTTGTTTTTGTGCTTAAGTTAAAAATTAAAAAATAAAATAAGAAAAAGAAACTGAACCACAAGGAGGGAAGTGATTTTTCTAAGGTTGTGTGGTTAAGGCAGTAATAAGACTATTATTATCCTATCAGATATACTTGTACTTTTTTTTCATTGAACTAAATGAGTTTTAAAATTATAGGGCTGTTCATAGTTCACTTTTAAGCATGTTAAAAGCCCTGTTAGAATCTCATTAAATTCTATTTTGGGAAAAAATCAACGGTACTTTATGATCTATTCTATTCATCCATAATTATATTCATATTTCAAACAATAAAAATGGTATATTTGAGCTAGATTGTTACGGAAGGGATATATTACTTTATTGAATCTAATGTCTGTGTACCATAAGTCTACTTTGTACATGATTTTTATATCTCTCCATGTATACATGATTCTCATTAGTATGCAAGCTTCTTAAGAGCAGTATCAGTTTCACTTTTGTGTTTGTTAGTGCTTAATACATTATAGGTACTTAATAAAACTTTGCTGATTGATTTTTTTTTTGAGCTGTATAGGCCTAAGAGTATAAATTTTGAAGCATTTGCTTTGCTTGGCAAATTGGCCTACACATATCTTTGTATTATTATTATTTTTTAACTTTTAATCATATCTTAGTGAAGAATTAGATAAATTTTATTTGAGGTAATGTATGCTTTTCCTAGAACTATGGTAAAGGTTTTTGTCTCATACCAGCAAAAGCTCAATAAAAATCATTTATCCATAAGAATTGGCCCTTTAAAAAGGCCAATTAAATAAGGAACCTGCCCTATTTAGTCAATCAATAAACATTTTATTAAGTGCCTATTATGTTCCAGAAACTATGCTAGGTATTGGGAAACAAAAACAAACAAACAAAAAAGGCAAAAGAAAATCCCTGTGCTCAATAATTTCACAGTTAAATCAGGACAACTGCAAGCAAATATACTCAAGTAAACTATATGCAGGAAAAATAGGAAATAACTAACAGAGGGAAAATACTAGAATTAAGAGGGGTTCGGGAAAGGATCAAATCTACTGATTTAGTTAATAGTCAATGTGCATGCATCAGGGACAACCTAAGAAAATGCTTGGAAAGACAGATTTCTTATTTGATGTTTGGCTGCTAATCTTAAGAGAAAAGGAAATAAATGTGACTCCTGTTCCACATTACATTTTCAATAAATATTTATTAAATGCCTATTATATATAAAGCACTGTTTAGATTATGATGATAAAAAAAATTAGTCCACAAGTTCTATTCTCAAAAACGTCAAGGATAGGTTAAAAAAAATAGCTGTGGCTAAAAAGCTAAGTGCAAAGCAGAAGCCCAAGCAAAGTGATTTGAGGAGAGAGAGAAATTGAGAAAGAACATGAGAGAGAGAGAGAGAGAGAGAGAGAGAGAGAGAGAGAGAGAGAGAGTGAGTCTTTTAACCTAGAGAGATCAGGTAAGGCTTTATAGAAAAAATATTTCAGTTGCATCTTAAAGAAAAGGAAGGACTTCAATAGGTGGAGGCAAAATATTTCATTCCACACATAGGGAATGCTATGAGAAAAGATATAGAGATGGAATGGGACAGAATTAAAATGGACAAAAAATAAAATGCTAGTTCAATTTTCACTGGAATTTAGGTTATATGAAAGGGAATGTTATGAGATATAATTAGGTAATTGAGTGGGATTCAAGTCACATAGGATTTTCTGTATTAGGATGAAAAATTTATATTTTTGGTAGGCATTGTTTTTTTTTTAAATAGAAGGGTGATATTGCAGTGGTTATGGAGTATGGATTGGAGAAGATAATAGAAAAGATGAAAATAACATGACTACTTAAGAAGCCATTATTTGATAATATAGGTAAGAAGAGATGGATAGGTTGTGTAGTGGATAGGACCTGGATCTGGAGTCAGGAAGTTATGAGTTAAAATCTGAACTCAGATATTAGCTGTATAACTCTGGGCAAGTCACTTTACCCTATTTCCCTTAGTTTCTTCATCTGTAAAAAATAAGCTGTGGAAGGAAATGACCAACCACTCCAGTAGCTTTGCCAGGAAAAACTCAGATGGGATCACAAAGAATCAGACACAATTAAAAAATGAATGCAAAGAAGGCCCAAGTCCCTTATGGCTCAAATTTATATAGAGTTTTGTTCAAATAAACCACATGAAACCAATAGACTTCCCTGGCTTCCAAAAGGGAAGACAGTAAGATAATCAGAACTAGTGAACTAAGGATATTTTCTGAATTACCCGTTAAGAAATGAGGAATGAAGGGGAAGAGATGCAGGATACTTAACTGTGCCATTCATCAAGAGGCTGGATTTTTGGGGGTCAAGGGGAGGAATAATGGCTGGTTTCTGGGTTGTCGTTCCAGTCAAATCAATTTTCATTCGGTGGTGCAATAGAGTAATGCATCTGGAGTCAGGAAGACCTGAATTCAAATCCAATCTCCAACACTTAATAGCTTTGTGAGCCTGGCCAAGTCACTTAATTTCTGTTTAGCTCAAGTTTCTCAAGTATAAAATGGGGATAATAATAGAACTTCTTTCCCATAGTTGTGAGAATCAAATGAGATAATAATTATAAAGTACTTAGCACAGTACCTGATTCATAAGTGCTATGTAAATATTAAATATTATCATTATTTCTATTTATGTTGCTGAAATCATTATGTGTTACTTTTCAAGCTATATTTTACTTAATTTGCATCACTTTGTATGTTTTGCTATGTTTATATTTTCCCAAATCATTGCCTCTTACAATACAGTCAAAATACAATGTTTTCATATACCATGATTTGTTTCATCATTCTTCAATCTATGAGTATCTACTTCATTTCCATTTCCTCACTGTGACAAAGAAATGCTTCTATAAATATGTAGTTACGTATAGTTGGATTTTGTGACTGGTAGAGGGCTGGTAGAGATCAAAGACCTTTAATCATTTCCTCTCATAATTCCAAATTTCTTTTCAGAATGATCAAACCTAATCACAGCACCATATTGATGTGAAAGACCAATCTTCTCCACATCCAGTTTCTTATAGTTGTCATTTATGACGTCATAGGATAGTGCCATTTTGGAAGAATTAATGTTGAGGGCAATGGAAAGTTATATCATGGTTGTAAGTTGCTACAAACTGCAAAAAAGAATTGGGTAGAAGTAACATAACAAATATTATTAGAGACTTGGGTTTGGACTGATCATGACTGATCATGGACTGAGTCAGGGATAACTGATGGACACTCCATGTAATCCAGTGTTATTCAAACAATTTCAAAAGGTCTAGAGCTGGAGTTCTTAATGGGGTCCATGAACTTATTTAAAAAATATTTTGATAATTACATTTCGATATAATTGGTTTCCATTTTAATTCGATGTATTTTATTTAGTGTATTTAAAAACCAGTATTCTTAGAAGGAGGTCAAAGATTTCATCCAGACTTCCAAAAGGATCTATAATGCCAAAATAAGATCAGGAACCCATAATTCAGAGGAAATCCTCCTCTTCCAGAACATTTTGGGGACACACTATGGAAGATTTCAAGTCACACAGAATAAGAAAGCATGAATGGGTTATAATCTGCCACACTTAAGAGTATATTTAATATATCATAGATCCTTCATAGCACCACATAAGGTGCATTTTACTTTCATCCAAAGTTGCTATTTCTTCTTAACTTGTGTTTTTCTACTAACCATATTTTCTATCTGTGCATTACATTTTTTGTTCATACTGTGTTATTCTTTTGCTAATATAACAGATGTATTCCAAATACTTTTTATCAGTAAAATGGTGCCAGTCTGCCCCAACAGGATTTCTTGTGTCACTAGTCTCATTTTATATAAGCACTAACTTAATTAAAAAATTGTTATACTCTCTAATTTAGCAATTTCATTTTTGTGTGCAGCAAACAAAATTTGTTTTTGCTGCCAACCCCATGAAACTCAATCCAAACCTTTTGAAACAAATAGTAATATTGATATTTCTACCCAATTCATCATAAAAAATAAAGATTCTGGACTCAAAGTTTTCCTGGCAGGTTTGTTGATGGGGTAAAACAGAATCCAGTTTTTTTTCCCTTCTGTTTGTTTGCTTTTACAGCTGTTTTGGAGGAAAACAGAGCTGTTCTGTCATAAATGAAAGAAAAATAATGACTCAGAGGAACTACAGGGAATTTTTCATACAATAACGTCACCATAAACCCAATTGCATTCTTGCTCCAAAATCCTTGATTCCATAGTCTCCATACCTATTGGATACTAAGAGCTGGATATTCCCAAATTATCTCTTGTTTTGTTTATCCATCTTATTTTCTTACCACTATGACCCTATTTCTTCTCTTCTACTGAGGCAATTATGTGACATTAGTGAATAAATCATAGGATCTAGATTCAGGAAGCCATGAATTTAAATATGACCTTAGATACTTACTACTTATGTGCCCTCTATCTGCTGCAATTTCCTGAACTGCAAAACAAAATGGCATTACTTTCCACCATGTTTTCAAGACTTAAATCAAACTGGATTGATATATATCATCTAGTCACTGCTAAACATATAAGCATATAATGGTTATGATGAGGATGAGAATGATGGTAACAACTAGTGTTTATATAGTGCATTATGGTTTACAAAGTACATATTATATCACACTTTATTCTCAAAATAAAGTGGTGGGATAAGTCCTATTATTACCTTCAGGAATAGAGAGAATATAGAGAAGGGAACTAAGTTTGAGAAAGACCAAGTGAGTTGTACAGAGTCACACAATTAGTAAATATTTGAGGTGATATTTGAACTTGGATCTTTCTGACTCTCAAGTCTGAGGTTCTTATCTCTTACATTTTCATCTAAGTCCTTGATGTTTTGGTCCAGTCCTGTGATTTAATTAGTGTATAAGGAAGCCTGTAACAATGTATATTAACAATACATATTAACAGATTTGGAAATTTACTTGAGGCATGAAGAAGTTAGTGACTTACCAGTGTAACAGTCACACAGTTATGTACAGAGAAGGAAAACTAGGTCTTTCTGATTCTATATCTACTATGCCATATGATCTTGATAAAAGTCTTAAATATTATATGGCCAAGCACAGATTGTTGGGGTCCACCACTGGGAATCTTTTTTAAGACTGACACGATTACTAATTTTGAATGGCCAGACCCATCTACTTCTATTATTTCCCCTTTTCTTTTTCCACTCCTGGACTACTAATATTATCATATTACTTCCTTCATCTTTTCCACAGAAATAACATTTGGCTCAAACCTAGATCAATGATTATTTGTAGTAGCCTCTCAATCTACCAGTCTACTAACTTGATCAAAGAAGGAAATAAAGGCTGGTATGGCATGACCTATTCTTGATGAAGCCATGCTGGATTTTTATCTGTTTTTAAATAATAAATTTATTAACCATTCTTTTAATGAAAACTTCTAGAAGCCCAAATCAATATCACTCATCTCTCAGCTGCAGACTCTGTTCTCTTCTCTTTTTTGAACATATGGACATGTGATTTAACATGTGAAAATACAGTCTGTTCAATTTCTTAAGTATCTTTTCTGCCTTTTTTGGTTTGTGTGTATATGAGGGTGGGTGAAAATGAAATCCATAACTATTAGTTTTGAACAGGATGGGGCAATCTATTCAGAAAGTCCTGGGTTGTTAGATTTTTATCGGATCTAATAGTACATAGAGATGCAACCCACACATTGCCATTTATTTCTATCATAGCTTTCTTACTGAATATTAAATAGATTGGAAAAGTATAATCAAAAGAACTGTAGCTTAGGATTCATGAGACTTGAGTTCTGGTGCTTGCTTGTTCTGTCCTTAAATAGCTGTATGACCTTTGGAAAATTGTTTTTCCTTCTTAGATCTAATTTTCTTTATCTGTCAAATGGAGTTGATGGAGTAGATGAGTACTTAGCTCCCTCCCAGCCCTAGAATCTGATCTTCTGTACAGACAAAGCAGATGCTAAGACAATACCAGTAGGGCACAAATTTTTCCTCATTAGTAGTGATGAATATACCCAACCCCATCTATACACTATTGCTTGATTTCCCCCTAGTTTATTAATAGTACTCATATGCAAGGCGTCCCGCCAGGATTGAGATATGTTCTTTGGCTGTGGTGCAGAGTAAAACTAATAAGTTATTGCCACTGATTTCATTGAAATCACACTGAAAGAGTTGATGTGTACTAGTCATTTTGAAAAACATGATGCTAGTGTTTAGTCACTGGAAAAATGCAAGCTTAGAGACTTCATTCTGATAACATATCAGATGACACAGGTAGTTGATAGGAAATAACACATGGTAAGGTTGTTAGAGAAGTGTAACAATGTGTTGTGTGACATTCTCAGGTGACAAGTTTGGTGACAAGAGTGGTAGATGGATTGGAGAGAGAGATGTGCTTCATGAAGGAGGTGTAATTTAAGTTGAGCTTTAAAGTATGAATGGGAATTCAACTAGTGGAGCAGGGCAAGGAAGGTATAGGAATGAGCATGGAGATAGAAAAAGATTTGATAGATAAGTCTGGCTGGAGCCTGAAACCTTGCAGTGAGTAACATGAGATAAGGTTGAAAAGGTAGATGTTTTAGTTAAGAATTCCAGGGGAAAACAGACAAATATGCCTGAAAGAGTAACAGTTATGCAGTTATCTATCATTGTTAATTGTAATTTTTGATTTGAACAGTGTGTCAGGATGATTATTTGGATGTTGTGTTTTAACAGATTTGGGCATTAAATCAAGTTGTAGCCCCTAAATATATGCTAAGTGTGGTGATTAATGGTGTGAGAATAAGATGGAGCAGAACATAAGAAATCATTCAATATGTACAGAATGGACTTTGAATACTGGGGAATGAGCATTTTAAAAAAAGGATATGATATATGAGGACCCTTAGAGTCAATTCTTTGCCCAGTGTGGATGTGTTCAGAAAGGTCATGTTGGTACAAATTCCTTTGGTTGGGTATTTGAAAAGTGGGTTCTAGAGTTGAACATGGATAGGTTGTATGTAGTGCTCAACCTGGTGCTGATTCCCATAAAAATTTTGAGAATGAAAACTGAATCCAAGTACCTGCAAATATGTAACTAGTTAAATAGTGAGTTTTTAGTAATTTCCTCATGATAAAATGCTTGAGAAGAAGCTAATAAAACTATAGTTTAGATATGATGATGTCCACATCCTTAGGATGCAGCAGATAGTTGAATGTAAAGATCTTTCAATGTTGAGCAATTGAGTCCAAATTTGACTCCAAAGACAAAGATGTGGTATGACCAGACCTTAACACAAAACTTAGTTAAATGGTAGTGTCCATGATGGATTGTCATGAGGAGACTTTGGAATGTGGGAGACCTATCAGGAAACCATGTCAGTAGTCTAGGAAGCTGATAATGGGAACCTGTATAAGAATAGTGGCAGTAGGAATGGAAAAAATAAAGAGGAAATGTGAGAGGAATTCTGGAGATCTGTAACAAATTGGATATGAGCGATAAAGGCAGAGGAAGAATCAAAGAGGGTATTAAAATTTTGGACATGGAAGACTGGGTGAATAGAGTTGCCCTTGACATAAATAATTGGGGCAGAAAGAGGAGATATGGCATGTGCATAGATAACTAATCCAAAACTTAAAGATTCTAAGTACTACAATATGTAGTGAGAAAACAGAATGGAGGTAGAGTGGTAAGGGGAGGCAGTTTAAAGGGAGAAAGATCAGGAAGAACTGCTTGGAGAATAGGGCTTTTGCGCTAGGTCTTGAAAATTAGGTAGGATTTCATTAGGCTGAGATTGGGTGTGGGAGGGTTGAAGATTGTTATTTGTAGGCAATAAGGCATGGGGAAAGAGAGGTGAAAAATCAGGGGATGGATTTTGTGTTTTTACCTTCCCACAATAGAGAATCATGGTAGAGGGACCTCAATGTCTTAATTAGTGATTAAGAAATTTCCATAGCCTGGCAGAGGTTTAGGTAGAAATGTATCTTTGGGCAGAATCAGTTTCCTGCTTAGGCTGGTTTTAATTCTTGTGCCTTATATAATTCAAACCAACAAAAAGGAAAAAAAGAAAATAGTCCCAAACCTGAATTTAAACTCATCCTTTAAATCAGAAACAAGAGAATTCTTAGTAAGAGAAAAAGCAGCCAATAAATTTTAGTTTTGAATTTTTAAAAGTGGAAATACAAATACTTCCCCCTTTTTTCTTCTTCCTATTCCCCCTTTTCCCCTTTAAAACCTCTAATCTTCCCAGGTGGGTACCATAAAAGCTTACACTGAAACTGCAGGGCTATATATATTCTCTTTATAAGCTCTGACTTGAGCTAGTATTGTTTTTAATAACCTCAAGTGGGGGTTATTTCACTCTTTGAAGAGGGTTTTCCAAAACTCTTAATTCAATTTTAAGCCTCAATAGTTCATAGCTTAAAACCACATCAAGACTTTTGGGATACCCTGTGTTTATAGTCTCTGTACGCAATGCAGGACCTGCCATCCACCAGATATTTAATAAATGCTTGTTGATTGATATAACTTGAATGCCATTAATTATTTATTATGTTGCTTTTTGATAGGAACCTGTGACTCTAAGGTGAGTGAATTTTTGGAGTCAAATTAGACCTGTTGACCTCTGGGTATACCTCTGGGCAAAATTGTAAAAGAGGCAAAGTCTGACTTTAATGCCATTTTTCAGTTCAGTCGTTTTGTTTGTCTTGTTTTGTTTTATTTTAGTTCTTTTCAACTCTTTATGACCTCTTTTGGGGTTTTCTTGGCAGATACTGGTGTGTTTTGCCATTTTCTTCTCCAGCTCATTTTGCAGATGAAAAAACTGAGGCATACAAGATTAAGGGACTTGCCCAGGTTCCCACAACTAACAAGTTTCTGAAGCAGATTTCTTGAAGTCAAGAAAATGAGCTTTCTCTCTGCTTCCATCCACACTCTATCCATTGCATCACTTCACTACCATTGATGCCATTTCTACTCCCACTTTCACCAACACTTTGCAGAGAGAATCTTCTAGCCCACTCCTTGCCCTTTCCCTGCCACGTGGCTTCAGATTATCCAAGATTCCTTCCTGCAGTGTCATAACCCTTTACCTACCCTGAAATGGGCAATGTCACTTATCTACTTATTTGCTGTTGTTGAGTTGTTTCTAGTCGTGTCCAATTCTCTGTGACATTATTTTGGAGTTTTCTTGGCAAAGGTGCTGAAGAAGTTTGTCATGTTCTTCTCTAGGTTATTTTACAAATGATGAAGCTGAGGGAAACAGGCCTGGGGGTCTCACAGCTAGTAAGTATCTGAGGTTGGACTTGAATTCATAAAGATTAGTCTTCTTGATTCCTAGCCCAGTGCTCTATGTACTATGCCTGTTAGCTGTCTCTTCTATTCAGACTATATATAGGATATATATGTATATAATAATATATTATAAATGTAATATGATATATAATATAAAGACCCTTAGGACTAGTTCATAAGTAGAATTTTGGGTTGAGTTTTTTTTTTTTTGTTGGGGATGGTGGTCCAGACTTCCAAAGAATTCCAGATGAATTTTATTCATCTTTATTAATACATATCAACTCCATTTTTTCACCATTTAGCCTGAATGTGTCTTTTTTTTTCTTTTGCTGAGGCAATTGAAGTTAAGTGACTTGCCCAGGGTCACACAACTAAGAAGCATTAAGTGTCTGAGACCAGATTTGAACTCAAGTTCTCCTGACTCCAGGGCTGGTGCAGGGGTGCACTAGTTGCCCCCTGAATGTATCTTTTGAAGCACTGATAAATTGAATAAAATCAGCATTCTTTCCATTTTACTACTCTCAACTCCAAGATAATTTCTTAAAACAATTCCCACTTAAAGTGTTAATTAATTAGATGCAAATGAGTTTGTGTTAGCCATATTTTAAGCCATTGTTCCAAAGGCCTTTTTTTTGACAGTTATATAACTCAAAATGATTAATTATTTTAATTTTGGAAATTTTTTCTGAGATCACTTAGGGCTTATATTTCCTTGAATATCCTTTAAATATTCATTAGACAGGTACACTCCTGTTTTCTCAGAAAATAGGCATTCCTGTTGTCCCTTTCATTCTTCACTGTGGTGGAAAGATAATTGGGGTGTTGTCAGGAGATATAGTATCTGGTACTGTCTCTGCTAAGTAATCATCATATCAGTGAATATTTATTAAATACCTACTATGTTCCAGGTACTATGTTGAGCTCTGGACTAGCTGTATCCCCCTTAGTAAGTCTCTTGCTTGACCTTTTTAGATCTATTTTCTTATCTTTAAAATAAGTGGGTCTGTAGCATAGTACAAGAGAAAGATCACGACTTTGTGATTTGAGGACTTTGGTCAAATTTTGCCTCTTTATACTATATAATCATTGACTGTTAGTGCTTCTCATGAAATAAGAAGGTTGGACCTGATGGCTAATGAGGTCCTACTCTTGTAGAGCTGTCACAGTGTGATTTCTTATAACATGAAGGTCTTAATGGCAGTATGACTGGGACTGTTCTGATAAGGCCAAAATGAAACTCTGTGAGTGAATTCATTCCTATTTTTTAGTATTCACAAGAATTGTCAGTTATGTGGAATTCCAATCCGTATATAGCTCTTTTGTCAGCTAAATGTTACTGTTCTATATGGTGTGTGCTTGTTTGTAATAGGTGCTGAGTAATGGATCCATGCCATTCAGGAGAATTTCTTGATCTGCTATCCTGACAATAATGTTAGGGGTCAACTGATATTCTGCTAAAATTGCTATATAGCTGGTGGCTGAATCATCTGTAAAAAGAGAGTGGGTGGGTTGGGCAAGAAACCAAGCAAATGTAATGACTGCAGTATTTGGATTGCATTGCCAATTGCTGTAATGATTTAATAGGGCACCCACACAATGTGATTTATTCCCCTGCTTGAAGTTGGAGTTTCAGTATGTAAGGAGGAAAAAGTATTGCACTTTTTGAGGTTGAACTAACTTGTGGTGCATTTTTATTTTTTTTTTCAGTGGAGGTTCTTTTTGGTAATAGATTTTTATAACTTTTTTGTTTTCCTATTACCTAGATTTTTTCCTAGATATACCAGGTCCTCATCTCAATTATAATTTATACTAAAGATTTTTTTTTAAAGAGAGGGAGGTGAGGGGAAAAGTCAGCAAAACTGATCAACATATTAAAAATTGTGATATTCTATGCAGTGCTCTATTCATGTGGACCTCCAACCTCACCTATTTCTATAAAAGAAGTGTCTTCTGATATCTTTTCTTTGGGGTCAAAGTAGTTCATAATTATTTTCTTATCCTTACTTACAGTCATTCTAAACACATAATGCAAAATTCTGCTCTTAAAAGCGCAAAGAAATATGAATCAAAGAAAGGCAAAATAAACAAAAAAAATTAGGTTTCTTTTGTTGCTTAATATAAAACCTCATATCTTCTACTCTAAATTTTAAAAACATTCATTATACTTATCTAATTGGGGAATGATTAAAGAAGATTGGATTCCCTTTAGAGTTGGCTTTTCTGGGTAGCAACAAATATATTCTTAGATTATTTGATTTTTAACATTATATAGCCACCATACAAATTTGTGAGGGTACTGTGTTATCTTCTATGAACAAGGTCCTAGAACAAGGGAAATTTTTAAGAGAGATGTAATTTAATTAAAACAGAAATTGAATCCAGTTTTTCATTGTTTTTTTTTGGTTTGGGAGTTAATTATTCAAGTACAATAAATGGTGAGACCATTTATTTCCCCTTCATATCTACCATATAGAATCCTTAGTTTGAATATTAAGTTCTTTGTGAAGCTTTCCTTGTTCCAAGTTATTAAATGAGCTGTCTTCTCTACCCTTACCTAATTGTTTTTCATTCCATCTTTTGTAATTTCTTATATCTGTAGTTCTTATGGATATTATTCTAAGGAAATATGTCAGTTATTGTTCTTAAAGTGTACAATTCAATGACTTAGAAATATGGTAGTTGCTAGTGGTGTGGCAAGGTCACAAGAGAGAACTGAAGTGAAAAGAATAATCAAAAATGGAAAACAAAGACAAGAACTTATAAACTATTGCTGTAAAATAGTGTAATTAATCCTGAGAAAATAGGTAAAAACTATCAGATAGACTTGGTGACAATTTTAATTGATAGTGAGACACAGTCTTTAAGAAGTTGAAAGAACATGAGAAGACCAGTTGTTTTTATTTTAAGCTGCCAATCACCAGTAAAAAGAAAAACCATAGGAGGTGGGCAAAATACAACATGGAATACTGAAAATTGGGAAAAGATAATTTTTACTGATGAAGCTTCCTTTTTACAAATCAAATGTATTTAGTACTCTATTTTCCCTAGTTACTTATGAAAACATTTTTAACATTCATTTTTAGAACTTTGAGTTTCAAATTCTCTCTCTTCTTTCTTCACCATTTCTCCCTTTCCCATTGAGAAGGCAAGCAATTCAATGCATGTAATACATTTGTAGTCATGTAAAATATTTACGTATTAGTCATGTTATCAAAGAAAACATAGACCAAAAAAAATTCTTAAGAAAAAAGAGTTTAAAAACGTATCCTTCTGTATTCATACACCATCAGTTCTTTCTCTGGGGATGGATAACATTTTTTATCATAAGTTCTTCAGAACTGTCTTGAATCAATATATTGCTGAGAATAGCTAATCATTCACAGTTGATCATCTTACAATATTGCTATTATTTTGCACACAGTACATTTCACTTTGCATCAACCCATATAAGTCTTCCCAGGTTTTTCTGAGAGTATCCTACTTCCCATTTCTTATAGAACAATAGTATTTTATCATAATTACAAATCACACTTTGTTCAGCCAATCCCCAGTTGATGGGCATTTCCTCAGTTTCTAATTCTTTGCCACCAGAAAAGAACTGGTATAAATATCTTTGTTCAAATAGATCCTTTTCCTTTTGGGGGTTCTTTTAAATTTCTTTTGGGACACAGGGCTAATAGTGGTATTGCTAGGTCAAAGGCTATGCACTTTTTATAGGCCTTTGGGTATAGTTTCAACTTGTTCTACAGAATAGTTGAATCAGTTCATAATCCACTGACAATGCATTCATATTTCATTTTCTCCACATCCCCTCTACTGTTTGTCATTTTTCTTTTCTGTCCTAAATAGCCAATCTACTACATATGAGCCATTCAGTAGAGTATTTTTAAATATGGCTATAGATAGCTTTTATTACCTCATCCCCAAACTGTTCATATCTTTTGATTATCAATTGGGGAATAGCTTTTATTTTTATAAATTTTACTCAGTTCTCTATATGTTTGAGAAATGAAGCCTTTATCTGAGAAATTTGCTTCAAAATTTTTTCACAGCTATGATTTATGTTATTCTCTCTTCTTTCCCTGTCCCTCTTCAAAAGTGTTTTGTTTCTGACTCTCTCTCCCTCAGTCGGCTCTCTCTTTCATCATCCTATCCCCTTCCTTCTGTTTTTTTTCTTTTTCCTTCTACTTTCCTGTAGGGTAAGGTAGACTTCTATGCCTAATTAAATGTGTATGTTATTCCCTCTCAGAGCCAATTCTGATGAGAATAAGGTTCATTCACTTACTCTCACTTTCCCTCTCTTTCCCTCCACTGTAAAAGCTTTTTCTGATCTCTTTTATGTATGATGATTAGCCTATTTTATTTCTCAAGGTTATATACCAAGACTGTTGTCAGAAGGAGGATATACTTAAAAGATTTGGAAATTTTTATCTAACTACAAAATATCTTCCCTAAAAAAAATGTTTTGGAGATTTTTTTTAACTTTTATTGACTCTGGATGTCTTTTCCCTATTTAGAGAGTAAATATTGATATACCGATAAATAGAATTCTTCCAGAATTGTAGAAATTTGCATACTGATATATAATATTGCAATTCAACCTTTTACCATACTCCCACACATAGCAAAAGCTTAAAAGATTAATCCAAGAGATTAACATGCTTCAGTGGTCTAAGAGCTCACCTTATTTAAATCTCATTGAAATCCTATGGGTTATCATCAAAGATAAATTTGGAAGAAAGGATTATTCATCAGAGTCATGCCTGTATCCAATCACATAAGCAGTGTGATAAAAATCTGGCATCATATTGAACACTAGAAGGATTTACATTAAAATATTGTTAATTTAATGCTATTGATGTATAAAATAGGTGACTGAAATAAAAGGACTTAGCTCATACTGATTGCTTTTTTTTTTTGAAGATGTAAAAACTAGTAAGCTTTCATGTACAAGTGAAAAAATTTACTTATTTTATTCCAGGTAATTTGTATACCATTGTAATCACATTGAGAGCGGAGACTATTTTTCTGCATTTGTTCTTATAATGTGTATCTGACATACATAGTGGACACTTGATATATAATTGTAGAATTTATACTTTATAAATAAATAAATTCATTTATTTATTCATTTTAAAATGTCTATATATGTAGCGGTTGATTATCTTACCCAAAACATTTGCCTCAGAAAGTCATCTGTCAACAATCATTTATTAAGCACTGTATACCATAGACTATCCTAGAGGTTGGGAATAGAAAGCTAAAAATGAAAGTCTTTGCTTCCAAGGGGACACTAGCTGGAGTTAGAATGCATAGAGCAGTAGTTCTGGAATCAGGGAGACCAGAGTTTTATTTCAGCTTTATAGGCTGGTCATGTGTCCTAGGCAAATCACTTCCCTTTTGTTTGCCTTAATTTTCTCAGATTAAAATGGTAGCATCCTACCTCCCAGGGTTGTTGTGAGGATCAAATAAAATAATATTTGTTAAGTTCATAGCACAGTACCTAGTATATCAATGCTGGGAGAAGCTAGGTTGGGGCACTGAATAGAGAAGATAGAGCAAGAAGGTCTGAGTTCAAGTTTGATTCAAGACACTTTTACTAATTACATGTCCCTGGAAAAGCTTCTTAACTCTATTTGCCTCAGTTTCCTCACCTCGACTTCAGCTGGAGAAAGAAATGGCAAACCTCTCTAGTATCTTTGTCAAAAGAACCCAAATGGGTTTGTGAAGAGTCAGAAATGATTAAAAGAGCTTGTAATGAACTTTTCATTTCTGTATGTTATTTATCTACAGGTTGAATAAACTTTGCTTTTTTCTGTTCAGGAGTGAATTATAAGCGGGAATATCACAAGCTAATAAATACAGAAATAAAAAAACTTTTATAGCAAGACTTCTCTTTGTTGCCTTTAAAGAAAAGGAAGCCCAAGAAGATCAAGGAAAGGCCAGTTGAGTAGGCTGCTTTATTTTTAGATTCTCTTATCTGGTTTTTATTGATCCAAACAGCCCTATGGTTTACATGTGGCATGCTGAACTCCTTTGCTGGATCTTTGCCACAGTCTCAGTGGGTGCTTCTCAAGGCTTTGTACCAGACACACTTCTCTTTTTCCCCTATACAATAGTGCTTGGTGATCTCATCAGCTCCCATAGATTGACCTGCTCTCTCTATACAGATAGTTTCTGATTCTAGGTATATATCTAGCCCTGACCCTTCTCTTGAGTTCTAGATCCCTCTCACAGAAAGCCTTTGAGATGTCTGGCTGTGTCATTGACTTCTCAAACTCTCTATGTCCAAAACAGAAATAATTCTTTTTCCTTTTTTCCCCCTTAATAGTATTTTATTTTCCAAATACACATAAAGATAGTCTCCAACATTCATTTTTTTTTAGGTTTTATGTTCCAAATTTTTCTCCCTCCCTTTTTTAATTCCCTACTTCCCAAGAGAGGAAGCAATCTAATATAGGTTAAACATGTATATAATCCTTTTAGCCTTTTTTCATATTTATCATGCTGTACAAGAAAAATCAGACCAAAAAAAACCCCAACAACATGAGAAATAAAAAGCAAATAAAAAAGATAAATATACCATGCATGGATCCACATTCGGTTTCTATAGTTCTCACTATGCAGATGGCATTTCCTATCCCAGGTGTATTGAAATTGTCCTGAATCACCACATTGCTGAGAAGAGCCATGTCTATCATAGTTGATCATCATACAATCTTGTTATTGTGTACAATTTTCTTTTGATTTTGTCACTTCACTCAGCATCAGTTCATGTAAATCTTCCCAGGTTTTTCTGAAATCAGTCAGCTCATCAAGAAATAATTATTTTACTTCAAAAATATTCCCTTTTTTCCAACTTTCTTCTTACTTTTCAGGGTACCCCAATCCAGTTGTCCGGGTTCACAACCCCAGTGTCATCTTATTTCTAATATAATGTTGAATCTTGTCATTTAAAAATTCCCAACATCTCTCAAATGTCTTTTTCTCTACACTTATACAACCACTACTATGGGCCATCATCATTTCTTATCTAGATTATTGAAAAAAACTATTGAATCCACTCGGTTGTACAGTGGGTAAGACACTGGGTCTGGAGTCAGGAAGATCAAGTTTAAATGAAGATTCAGATATATAGTAACTATGTGACTATAGGCCAGTCATTTAACCTCTATCTTCCTCAGGTTCCTCACTTGTAAAATGATAATAATAGCGCTTCCTTTTAGGGATGTTGTGAAGATCAAATGAGATATTTATAAAGTGCTTTGCAAACTTTAAAGCAATATATAAATGCTAACTATTGCTGTTATTGTTGCAAATAATAATAATAATAAGAGCCTTATGGTTAGTCTCTCTGCCTAAAGTCTCTTCCTATTCTGATCTATTCTATGTTCATCCGCCAAAGTGATCTTCCCAAAGTATAGATCTCTTTGGTATTTAAAGCCCTTAACAATCTGGTCTCTCCCTTACCTTTCCATTGTCTTTATGTTTTATTCCCTTCAATATACTCTACTCTTTAGCTACATTGATATTTTTGCAGTTTCTCAAAGATCATCTATCTCCACTCAGTAAGTTTCTAAAATTCTTCCTTATTCATAGAATAGTTCTTTTCCTCACCTTGGCCTTCTAGCTTCTCACTTAGCTCAAATGCTACCTTCTGCATGTTTTTCTTGGTCCCTTTGCAACCAATCCCTGCAATCCGAGATACTGTGTGTGTGTGAGACACAGAGACATACAGAGAGAGAGACAGAGAGACAGAGACACAGAGAGGAGAGAGAAAGAGAGGAAGAGGAAGAGAGAGGGAGGGAAGGAAGAGAGGGGAGAGAACATAGTTATTTGCTTATTGTGTCACTCATTGTCAATGTCATCACCCACAGCTAGGAGGAATATGAATGATGACCTAGGAAGAGAGATTGAAGAGATACATAATAGGGTAGCTGAGAGATAACAGTGATCTGGAAGTTGGGAAGGAAAGAGAATATAGGAGAAGGGACTAGAAATAATATGGAAGAATGAAGCCTGAAGGAAAAGTATAGAAGAAAAGAAAGTTATTAGGCATTGAAATAATCAGATTGATACTTTTTTATTGATTCTATTTACAATTAATTGTTTTTGTCCTGTAACTGCCTAAGTTATGAACCTTGTTTAGAAATTCAGCTGGTGTATAAAGAGTTAAATTTAGGCATCTATTTCTCCTGTTAATCACTGTTCTATTTTGAGTTAAGGAAATGTGCTATCCTTAAAAGCTGCAGGTGGATGCCAGTATCTTTACACCACTAACCTATTCTTCAGAAATGTCTGGCTTGTTAGCCAAAGAAGTCTGGTTTTATATTTCTATCCTTGCAGATGCAGCTAGATTCAAAAAGTGAACATTTCTTAGACACAGGAGGGAAAGAAGGGATTGTTGCTACCACTTATTCTCAATTTTCATTCAGTCTTCCATCTATGATGCTCACCTTCCTATCTTTTCTTCTTTTCAAAACTATAAAATTGTCCCCCTCATTTGGGGTCTTAGCTTTACTGGGGAAATGGAGATCCTATTTATTGGCAAATATATGCTTTATTAATAAATTGAATGTACTTGGAACTTTGTTTCTCAATCTACTTTAATTTTAGCTATTAAGAGCATTTAATATCGTCCAGATACTGTGCTAAGTGCTAGTGATACAAATAGAAGCTAAAAGAAATCCAGCCCTTGCCCTCAAAAGCTTACAGTCTCATAGGGAAAGATATAGTAATAGAGAATGGGGAAGAGAATAAAAGAAGATGGGACATGTTTTTGAAATCTGGAAGTTAAACTCAGACCTGAGAGGACACAAAATGTTGACTTCAAGATCTGAGGTTGTTTGAGTACTGACCTTAGAAAAAGCACTTCTAAAGAATCACAGGCTCTTAGAATGGCAATAATAATAAACAAGAGCAATAGCTAAATAATTACATGGTACTTTAAGGTTTGCAAAGAGCTTTTCTTATATTATCTCATTTGACCTCGAGAAGAGACCTTACAGACCACTATTGGATTTTCCCCCAAAATAGGGGAATGTAGTTATTCTCCCTATAAGCTCTTCATGAAAGCATGTGTGAATAGACCTCAGATGAAGGAGCCTCAGATGTCATCTCTAACCCCTTCATTTTTCATGTGAGGAAGCAAAAGCCCTAGAAAAGGGAAGTGATTTGCTGAATAAAACTGTAATGTTTTAGAGTAGATACCATGGTACTAGAGGCATTTGTTAATTTTTCTAAGAGTGGAGACAATTACAACTCAAAAACGTGTATAAATTGAAGGATTGAATTCTGTTTTGGGAAGAGGGGAGAATTACACTATTTAATATTTTAAAAACCTTTTGGGTTACTTAAAATGTACTCAGCATACAATTTTTTAAATTAGAGTTCTTTTTATATCACACCATTACAGTCATACGTGCTGATACTTTGACTTAAGCTTTATATGCATTCTTAGTTTGCATTCTCTGCAAATTAACTCTATAAATGTGTATTTTATAAGCAAAAATAAAATAGTTCAAGGAAATTGATGCCAAGAAGTGTTGAGGGATGAATAAAAGGAAAAAGGAGGAAGAAAAAGGGAAAAGACAGGATGGTTTTTAAAATAAATTAACATTATTGTTTATCCAAATCAATACTTTTCCTTTTTTCATCAAATATAATTTTATTTAAGCCTGACAAAAATAATTATCATAATTCTTATATATGTCTTAGATTGTCCCATCTAATCCAACTCACTCTTTTTACAAATGGAGATATTGAGGCTCTAAGAAGTTAAATAATTTGAGATTACTCAATCAGGAGGATATAAGAATTTGAATCCAAGATTTCTACTTCCAAGTCCAGTTGTTTTGATTATAATAGCACTCTGCCAACCTCTTTGCTTATCTATAATTTGTAACCTATTTGCCAAAAAAAAAACAGATTTACCTTCCTTCATGATTATTATGAAGCAAATGAGATTATGAATATGAGCATGTTTTATAATTTTAAAAAGCACTGTATAAATTGTTTCTTCCTATTATAATATTTAGAATAAAATTATGTTATAATGTTAGAATAGACTAACATTCTAACATTCTGGGCAAGGAAAAATAATGTGGTTTTTTTTAGACATATGTATATTGGGGAGGAAATGAAGAAATCTTCTTTTCATTAGTATCTAAAGACCACTGTGTATGCTGGTGCCCACTTCACAGAGTCATAAGTTGGAAGGAATCCAGAGGATCATCTTGTTTAACCCATGATTGACCAAGAATCCTATCTAGCACCTTCTTAAGAAAAAAACTTAGGGGATTTAACTAGAGGTCTCTCTGATTTTAAATCCAGGAATCTATTCATCCAAATCACTTATTCTTTGCTGAAAGATTTTTAATGATGGAGAATCCATTATTATCTGAAGCAGCTGATTTTCCCCATAGACAACAGTACTTGTTAAGTAGTTCAGAAAAACAAACACATTAATGGATTAAACTTATTTCTTTCAGAAGAGGATTTCTACTTGGAAAGAGGAGTTGGGCTTGGTGTGATAGTGTGTAGTGATAGTATGTCCCCCACAAAATAATCAATAAATCATTTTTAAAATGCATGAAAGAACAAAAAATGCAGAAGAGGGCACAACCAAATGCAGCATTATATACACTGCATATAATAGAAGTTCAGTTTCTTATACAAGCTTCTTTTTTTGTGTATTGAAATATGTTTGTTGATGGTTTTTCAATTTACAATAAAAAGAAAATTTAAAATTAAAAATAATTGCTAGGAAATTTTATGTTCATTTGCTACCTTTCCCATGGCAAGAAGTAGCTAGGTAGAATAGTAGCCTGGACCAGGAGTCAGTAAGATCTGTGTTCAAGTCCTGCCTTAGACACTTAGCTGTGTGATCCTGAGCACATCCTGAGCAAGCTATTTAATTTCTGTTTGCCTCAGTTTCCTCATCTATAAAATGGAAATGATAATAGCACCTACATCCCAGGGTTGTTTTAAGGATCAGGTGAGATACTTATAAACCTTAAAGTTAAATAAATGCTATTATCATCATCATGGTGGTGGTGGGTATTATTGTTCCTATTCCTACCTAATCTTTTCAGATCCTCTATTGTTTAACCAGTACCAAATCATTTTAATAAATACTACTGTGTAGTATGATTTGAGATCTCATATTGCTAGTCTCCCTTCCTTCTCAGTATTTTCTTTAGTTCTCTTGACATTTGACCCTCTGTCCTCCAAATGAATTTTTTTCCCAACTTTGTAAAGAAATCCTTTGGTGATTTGATGTGACATTGGATAAGCAAATTAATGAAGACAGTGTGGTCTTATTAAATTATTGGCTTGTCCTATCTCTGGATAATTAACATTTCTCCAGTTATTTTAGATCCATATTTACTTGTACAAAGAGTGTTATATAGTTGTATTTATATAGTTCATATTTCTGTCTGTAAAAGTAGACTCAAATATTTTATATGTTCTTTAGTTATTTTAAATGGATTTCTCTTTCTTTATCTTCCTGCTAGGTTATGCTGATGATTTATTTAGATTTGTTTCATAACCTGTAACTATGCTGAATTTGTTTCAAGTAATTTCTAAGTTGATTCTTTAGAGGTCTCTAAATAAATCTTCATATTATCTGCAAAAAATTGCAATTTTTTCCTCTTTATCTATTTCTTCATATTGTGATGGCTAGCATTTTGAGCATTATATCAAATAATAATGATGAGTTTAAAGGAGTTGAGGGGGAGACTGGTCCTCTAGGTGATTCAATGGCTGAGAATTAATCTTGGAATCAGGAAAACTCATCTTCAGCCACTTATTAGTTGTGTGACCCTGGGTGAGTCACTTAACTCTGCCTCAGTTTCCTTATCTGTAAAATGAACCAGAGAAGGAAATGGCAAACCATTCCATTATCTTTGCCTTAAAAACCTCAGATAATATCATGAAGAACCTGAACTACTAGAAATGACTCAACAATCAAAAAATTTTTTTGTTCAGATTGGATTGGACTGGTTTGCTCTGTTTTAGCCTATTCCTTGCTTGTGGCTTATCAAATTGATACCATAGTGAGAGTGGATATTCAATTAGCTCTAGTCTTATTTAACTCAGAACTCAAGAGAACCATCACCCTCAGCCTCCTATAAACTCACCAGAGATTAGAAGAGTGAATACCCATACTTGGAAGTAGTCATGATAATGGGCATCCTTGCTTTACCCCTGAACTTATTACAAATTCTCCCTTACCTCTACTTTGTCAATGCCTTCCCCATTTGCTGAATGTCCTTCCTCTCTGCCATCCTATTCTGCAAGGCTAGGATCAGTTCAAATCTCATCTTCTCTTTGACATATTCCCCGATCTCCCCAGTTAAAAATGATCAGATCCTACTCTGAATTTAATTCAATTCAACAAACATTTATTAAATATTATCAAAGTTATATGTTTAACATTCTGCTGGGAACTGGCAGTGGAAAGATAAAACCTTTCAATCCCTTCTCTCAGGAAAATTTGCAGCCTAGTTATGACAATATGCTAACAATTATAATAAAAGTTAAAAACTGATTATTTGCATCAGTGAGCTTAAACTGAATGGCCTGAGAGAGTTTCAAGAAGGCAAGGGATAACTCCTAGCTGAGAAATTAAGAGGAGCTTTCTGGGAAAAGTCAACTACATCATCCTTGAAGAATGTTGAAAGACAGCTCTAGTGAATAACCTGCTCAAAGACATGGAGACTCTTGAAAAAGGCAGGATAAAATTAACAACAACAGCAACAACAACAAAATAGTCCAGATGGTCAGGGAGCACTTATTGTCTTTATCAGTGATTTGAAAATTATATACTAACTTGCATTTTTATAACACAATTTTAAATAAATCAATTAATTTAAATAAATAAATTTAATCTCTCTGATAAAATTAATATCCAAAGACAGGAATTATGGAGCATTCATGTCTTGCCTCTTTAAACAATACAGACTTTTTCAAGGTAGGATATCTTAGTAAACAGCCTAAGGTATTGGTGCTACTAAATGGGGCTTTACTTTTTCTCCCTTTTCTGTCATTCTTTCATTTTCTACTTTTCCACTTCTTACACATTCCTCTTTTTTTCTTGTTTATATAATAGGCCTTTTATGGCATCCATGGACACTTCTTAGTTATCTTGTGGCACTTAAAGCTTAAAAATTTCTTAGTCTTTGGGGCAGCTAGATGGTGTAGTGTTTAGAGCACTATTCCTGGAATTAGGAAAACCTGACTTCAAATCTGGCCTTAGACACTTGATATTCACTAGCTGTGTGATCTTAGGCAAGTCCCCTAACCCCAGTTGCCTTCCAAAAAGAAAGAAAAAGAAAAAGAAAGAAAAATTTCCTAGTTTTTCAACAACCTGTACAGAATAGGCCAGGTAAATTGCCGTGAGGCAGAATACATCAAGATGCTATGACTGCTTCCTTTTTGTAAGAGTACAAAACACAGGACTTACTCAATATAATTAGATAAACATTTATTTAGTGCCTACATATCAAGTATTGTGATAAGGTCTGGAAATACAAATACAAGAATAAAACACCTAGTCCACAAAGGGTTTACATGCTACTAGGGGAGATAATATAGTTATTTTAAGTATTTCACAAGGTAATTTGAAGAAGGAGACCACAAACAACTAAGGGGATATGGAGAGGTTTTAAAAGGGACATCTGAAGTGAGCCTTGATAAAAGCTAAAGATTATGATTTATAATCTCAAATATACATTAGCACTGGAAGGTACCTTAGAGATCATCTAGTCTAGTCTCCTAATTTTACCCATGATGAAACTGAAGCTAAAAGATAGAGGAGAGATCCTAGAGTAACCCTTTCTTTGTTGGAGGACAGAATCTCCTGAATCACAGACCAACACTCTTTCTAGTATCCTATGTTATCCAATAGCACAGACCATTTGACTTGATTATTTGTATTGGAAGTTCCTTCCTAAATTTAAACCAATCAATTTATTTCGAATCCAAGGACAAATGTTATCTTCTCAGTGAGATGCATGTCTTCTTAGTCTAGAAGAGCCACAAGCCTTCAAATTGTGTTCTTTTTCCTAAGAGGTTTGTGTGAATTGGAAAGGAGAAAGAAATATAACCATTGGTCTTGACAGGATTTCAAATATTCTAGTCATTTAGATGTTCAAAGTTCTTAAAGTCTATTAGTACCCAAATGGACATTTCCATAATAGATACTCCCCTCCTAAAAGATAGCTGTTCCCCACTCCAAGTGCCATAATTTTATGCAGATGTCTTTACTGCCTTAAATGCAATGGCCAAAGATACGGAGTAGGCACTTTCCCTTGGCATTTGACAAGATAGCCCCTCATGGCCTGATGAGACACATCTGTTTCTATTACAATGGATTTTGCTTGATCGAAATGAAAGCCTTCCACAGTTAAGGCAGTCATTCTCGTGAAGAAACCCCATGCTATGTTTCCCATCCATAATCTGAAGAGAAGCCTATATTTGGAGTCAGGGTGGGGGGAAGGACATAATTTTTTATACATTCTGTTGAAATATTCTCTTGAGAAGCCTGCTTTCAAAAATTTTGATTTTCTTAAAGGAATGCATGTTGCTGGAAAAAAAAAGAATCTAAGCAGCTACTTTTCAGAACCTAAATGGTTAATGTTAGAAAAAATTTGCTGCAAATAAATTGATCAGTATGCAATACGGTTGTCACTGGCTGAATCATGGTCCACAGTTAAGGTAAACAGATCTGTGATGACATTTTCTGAGCAGAATACAAATGGGGCTACGTTTCCTCCCAGAGGTTTCTGACATTTTCACTACACGGATAACATAGTCTCACAAGAAGGTATTGGTCAGAAGGAAGAATTATTACCCTGGTTTAATTCCTCTGAAAAAGGTAGGACTATATTTGATGATCTTTCTGTGAGAATAATTGTTCTAAGACTTGTAGGGACTGAGGAAAAAATGGTATAATTTGGTTAAAATCATCATTTCCTGGGAAGCTTTTGGATTGTAGCTGGCTTTTACTGTTGTCAAAATAGCATGTCTAATTTTGCTATTAAAGTTGTCATTTAATTTAAAAATAATTAGCATTTTTCTTCTTATTAACACAAAGGCAAAATGTGGCCAGACATCTTATTCTAGTTTCGTTTCATCTGCAAACCATTCAACTTTCATTTTTTTTTCCAAGTGGATTATCTTGGTATATCAATGTTTAGAATAGAAATGGGTCTGTTGCTAAATGTGGCATTCCTGACAAAGATTTTTTCATGCAATAAGGAAGCTTTCAAAGTCCTTGGCTCATGTTATTTAAGAAATATGAGCACAAAACATTCTAAGTTTCTGTTCAAAATAAGACAGCTTTTTTGGGGGGGCTAATTCTGAAATAAGAGTTGAAATCTCTCAGAGGGATCATAGATGCTT
This sequence comes from Myrmecobius fasciatus, assembly GCA_023553655.1. Taxonomy (NCBI): domain Eukaryota; kingdom Metazoa; phylum Chordata; class Mammalia; order Dasyuromorphia; family Myrmecobiidae; genus Myrmecobius; species Myrmecobius fasciatus. The sequence continues at coordinate 119,162 of JAJPUD010000738.1, read as the reverse complement.
GTCTGTCTGCTACTTATGTTCTTAGATCTTCTCTGTCTTGATTTGTACATTTGGCATATGATAAAAACATATGGTAGTCAGGTAGCTTATGCCTGAACAGAAAGCAAGTCAAAAAGAAGGAATAGATGGGGTTTGAAGCAAAGCTGTGACCTTGACACTTCCTTAAATCTTGTGAAGATTGAGGCATATATTTCAAGACACCTTGGTGACTTAAATTCCTCTGAAAAAAGGAGATAAAGAATATTCTTGGGACCAATTATTTCTTCCCAGAAATTCCTTAGATCCTCCAAAAGCAATTAGGAATAATTGCATCATATTAATGTTTGTCAAGTATGTTATATTTTTTCATGTCGTTTTCATATTACATGATCTTTTTTCATTCTCATGAGAGGTATGTGAAGTTGACAAGACTAATATCAACCCCATTTTCCAGGGAAGGATAGAAGCTGAGAGAATGGAAATGATTTCACCAAATTAAATTTTCACAAGCTAAATAATGAGAAAGCCATTGCTGGAGCCCACGAGTTTATTGCTAGTTTTGTGCTATTGTTAAACATTTATTCCATAAGGTTTCTGCAATATAGAAAGAAAGATTAAAATCGCAAGTATGTTGGGAAATAGCTAATGTTTATATTTTCCTTTTTCACCAGCTCAATTTATTTTTGTAATAGAATTTTTGCGTTAGAATTTTAGAATTCTGGCTCTCTCTTCTTATGAATAGATTTAAATTCTATTTTCTATAACAAATATATTGTGAGACCTTGGGTAAGTCACTTATTCCCTCACCATCCCATCTGAGATCCTTAGATCTTTGTATCCTCAGCTTTGAGAATAGGACCCACAAACATGGTGGATGCTGGCTGAATTTAATTGAATTGAACTGTAAGGATTTATGAAACATTTATTCCTTAAAGGAAATAATTTTTTTCAGAGCTTACAGGATGGCCTAACTTAGAAATCCTTAATCTTTTTATTAGTATAGTGTAATTTTCACTTCATTGAAATGGCCAAAGTCATTACTATTATCACTCTCACCTCCATCCCTTTTACCATCCCCATCCAATCCACCGTTCTCAGCTCCTTCACAAAATTTAATAAAAGCACTGAGGATGGTGGGTAAATTGGGAATGAGGAAGGATGTAAAGATGGAATGCTAACTGGAATGCCTCTGAGCTGGAAATACTCTTGTCAGTTACATTGCTCTCCTTGCTAAAAATCATAGCAAAACTTGAGAAAATGCCATGGTAGCAGGAATTGGCTTGGAGATCTGCAATTAAAGCTTAAATATCTCTTTGTAAAATCTAATATTTAAATTTTGGAGGCCTTGACCTGGCTAAAGAATAGATCCCTAAATAAAAAGCTAGGAAACCAATTTCCATTTTTTACTGTAACCTACTTGTAAAATGGAATTTAGGACAGATTCTTCCAACATGTAAAATGCATATTAGAAGTATACTGGATCTTTTTGATAACACTTTCAGGTGATAATAGTAATAATAATAACTATTCATGCTTATACATATCGTATTATACATTTCATAGTATTCTTGATGCTTGCATATTCTTTTATTTTGTTGTTGCTTCCAAGTACCATTGCCACTTGACTTCTTTTGGGCTATCATTTCTCTGTATCATGTGTAACCCTAAATCTCTAGCTAATTTTTATAAGATCTTTGTGTTTAACTGTTTTTAGCTCTTAATTTGGAATTTGAATTTAAATTCTCTGTATCTTATGTTGCTTTTTGTGCTTGTATTGTGAAAGAAGCTTAACAGTATTGACTTATTTTTGAAGATGATGTGAATGTTGGATGCACCAAATTCTCAACTCTTTTTTTAAAAAAAAGATGAATGTTGCAATTCTGGAATAGATTTGAATCATTTTCTGAATTTTCAATATTTCTCAGTGCTTTTTAGAAATTTAAAGGCTGAATGTCTCTCTGTATTGTAATGAACTACCTAGCAACCCCAGATTTGCTTTGGGTATGTTATAGGAAGCAAGGTAATAACACCTCATCTGTAAATCCGAAGTTTTAACTTCCCCACTTTTTGTCAGCTCCAAGAAAACATAACAGAGAGTAATCTGTGGGATACAGGTGGAATAATAATGTAGCAGCTTAGGAGAAGCTAAAAGGCAGGGACAAATGCAGGTGCTCTAAGGTGATATGATGACTGTGCTGTTGGAGTATAGGACTCCAGATCTAGGGAAGGAGCTCATTGTGACTAGTCAGAGGGAACATGAATCTATTTGAAAAGGTGATATAGATTGGTGATGTCACACTCTATTAAAAACAGGGTTCACTTATCTGTAGATAAAGATTTCTGTAGTTTGCATATTGGCAGTTTTAAAATACACTATTATCTATTTTTATTTTATTTTTATTTATTTTGCTAAATATTTTCCAATTACATTTAAACATTGTTCAGGCTGTACTTGAGAGTTTTTTGTGCTTTATGGGGCCCACCAACCAAGTGATACTTCTGGTGTAAGGGGGAGACCATGGTAAGGAACATTTTAAATAATCTTTAATCTCATCAAGGTGGCCCACTTTCCAGGTACAATCTATAGCTCATCTAACCCCTTTTATCCTGTGTGACTCTTTTCTATATCTTCCCTCAAGGCCTTCAGGAGGGTTTCACTCAACATGCTAGAGATCTTCCTTTAGTTATACGGACATTTCAGGGATATCAGTACAGCACTTGGGCCATTTATTAATTATTCCATGCTCTCAACATAAGAGGTTCATTTTCTTTTCTGATCATCATCTCACTGATGATATTCTTTTTTAATAAGTTAATATTTCCCCCATTTACATGTAAAAACAATTTTAAATATTTGTTGTTGTTTTTTCAATTTGAGTTCCAATTTTCTTTCCCTTTTCCTCTTATCCCTCTCTATCAGAAAGCAACTCAATACAGGTTTTACATGTACATGCAAAACATATTTCCATGTTAGTCATTATGTAAAAGAAAACATAGACCAAAAACCCTAAGAAAAATAATGTAAAAAATGTTTTGATCTGAATTCAGAATCCATCTGTTGCTATTCTTCAGGATTCTTCTCTTTCACAATTTTTGATCAGTAATACTTTATAATTTTCTTGTGCCTACTACACATTTTTTTATTGTTGTTTGAGTGGCCTGAGTATTAATTACTTGGATACTCTGAAATACACACACACACACACACACACACACACACACACACAGACACACACACACACACTTACTGTTTAAAACTGCACAAAGACTTTTATAATGATGTAGAGAAAAACAGAGAAACAGAGACAGAAATACAACATTGCCAGATGAATATTAGTAAAAATAAGACCATTTGATTAGGGAGTAACTTGGAATTATTAAAAACACAATGTAATTTCACAAAGGTGAAGCTGGAAATGTGCTTGAATCTTATATATAGAAAGTCCAAAGTCAAAACAGAAATAATTATGTAGCTCTGTAGTTCACATCCAGATTCAGGAATAGCTAAATCCAAGTTCAAATCCAAAGTACTATCATCAATACTGTCTCATTAGAGTTAAGACCCAAGGATAGAAGATTAGGAATCTATAAGTTTGGGAGAGCTAAGTTTTAAAGAACCCTCTACCTGGGGAGTCATTGAAATCTGACATTCCAATTGCCTTTGTGCTCAGGAAGTTTAATTTGGAAGTCTAATTCTGTGCCTCTAAATTAATTCCTCTACCTTTAGTGAATATTCTTATAAAGAAGTATGTTGATTTTTTTTCTTGTGTCAGAATGATGCTCATGAACTCTTGCAAAATTAGCAATAATTTTGGGAATTTCTTTTATAAAAGTAAATGTTATGTCTCATTTTGCATTATAAGTAAACCTGATTAAAGAATTAAGCAATGTGACTTGACCAAGAATTCATATGTATGGATCAAGGATCAGTACAGATGTGAAATCCAGGATTGCTTGTTCCCCTTTTTAAGTGGCAATGACTAGGTAAATCAGACTGTTTCAGTGCTACATTTTAAGATATGAGGAATGCTTATGACCAAGATGTAAGTCTGCATAAAGCTACTTTTATTGCTTTTTAAAAAACCAGCTTCTACCATATTCTTTTCCTCTATCCTTCACAGAATGAGTAATAGAATGATAAAAATTATTCATTACTCACACTAGGTAAGTGACTGATGGTAGGGGGAGTAAAGTAGGCAGGAATCGTGACAGGAATGTTTCTATAATGACAGTTCTGAAAAAAAATTAACTGTACTGAAAATTTTTCTTTTCTTTTCTTTTTTAACAAGTGAGACACTGTCTTTGAAGTGACTTAGACTTTTGCAAGTGAAATAGACCTTAATGCAACCTCCCAACAAGTGGGCAAGAATCTTTTGTATAATGACTAAGTGCTTATCCATCCTCTCTTTGAATCTTTCAGCGATAGGGAAATCATTGCTTCATGATTCCTCATTCATTCCATTATTATAGATAGCTCTGTTCTTCCTTAGGTTGAGATAGAATTTGCTTCTCTGTGGTTGCTATTTCTTGGTCTAAGTTCTTACCTCTGCAGTTCCTTAGGACACATATATCTAAAAATATATCTAATGTATCTTCCACAAGATAGCTATTTCAAGTGGTTAAAGATTTCTCCTTTTCTGGAAAATATTGCTTGATTTTCTCTTTTACTTGGAAACACTTCAATTCTGGAATAGATCCATGAATGCTGTCATTGCCTGGGGCTATACTAGTCTGGTCACTGAACTGTAGTTTTAAGAGTGACACCTGGTTCTCTGTTCTTTTATCTGTCCATCAGCATTTTATTTTCTGTGCTGGTATAAACAGCTGAAAAATAAATTCTTTGGGAGACCATTTTGCTTTCACTTTGGCTTCTTCCTTAATTTATCCTCTCTTTTATCACTACTTCTTCTTTCTCTTGGCCTTTCCCCCCTCCAACTAATTAATGGGTGATCCTGATTGGAGTTCCATAAAATTCGAGTTATTTCTTTCTGACAAATTGCAGTATTTTCTCCTTGATCTGGGTTTCTGAATTTTGACTCTAATAGTCCTGGGATTTTTCCTTTTGGATTTTTTTTCAGTGACCAGTGGATTCTTTCCATTTCTACTCTGTTTTCTGGTTTCATAATAACTGGACAATTTTCCTTTATAAATAAAAAAATGATATTTAGGCTCTTTTTTTAAAATCATGGCTTTCAGATAATCTAATAATTCTTAAATTATCCTTCCTTTATTTATTTTCTAGATCAGTTATTTTTTCTAGGAGACATTTCACATTTTCTCCCCACTCCACATTCTTTTGAATTTGTTTTATTGTTCCTTGATGTCTTAATGGTCTCATTAACTTCAATTCTCATTTTTTAAGGTTTTGCATTTATTTTTACCATTTGGTGAATTCTGATTTTTTAATTCTTCAGTAATTTTTGTACTTTTTTTACTATTAGGGTTATTATGGTTTTAAAGTTGTTTCTTCAGTATTTTGTGCCTCTTTTTTACCAAACTGTTAAATCTCTTTTCATAATTTTCCTTCATACCTCTCATTTATTTCCCCCAATTTTTGTGCTGCTGCTCTTATTTAATTTCCTTTTTTTTGCTTTTTAAAAAAATGTTTTCTTTCTTTGTAGGAATTTCTGTTGGGCTTTTTGTGTCTTATCAACTTTTTTTTTTTTGGAGATTTTGGTTGTACATGTTTTCAATTCATTGTCTTCTGAGTTTGTGCCTTGAGCTTCTCTGTTACCATAAAAGTTTTTTATAGTCAGGTTCTTTTTTTTATTTTTTGTTGATTTTTACAGCCTAGGACTTCATGTTAGGGTTGGACTCTGTTCACTTCCAAGAGGGGTGACTGGCACAACTTAATCTTAGGACTTGTAGACTTCTAATGTTTTGTGATCATCATAGAGGTCTGGTCACTACCCCTGGTCTGCATTTGGTTCTTATATAGATAAATCCCCTGCTACTTCATGATTGTGAGTGCTCCTCTCTTTACTGGAATTGCAACTTACAATGTGACTTTTTCTTGTCTTTCTCACTCAGAATTCTGTTTGGTTGTTTTCTGTGGCCATTATGTAGGAAAAGTTTTAGGGAGTCTTTAGCAATTATGACCTTTCATTTCACCATCTTGATTCTTTCCTGTTCTCTCTGTCTCCTTATTTGCCAAGAACTCTAAAATGGTTTAACAAATTCCCCTTCATATTTTCAATATTTCTAATTTGACAACTAGTTCCTCCTAATTTGTCATAGAATTTAAATGATTTGAAATGAGAGCACTTTCTAGCAGATACCCAGAAAGTTATAGTCTTCTCTGACTGTGCCATCATCATTTTCTACTTCCTGAATTCATCATTCATGTTCTACTTATTATGGCTGGGTGTGGTATAATGGAGAGAAAGCTAATCTAGAAGCCAGAAATGGTTGGGTTCAAATACTTCCCCTGTTATATGCTGCCTATTGCTCTAGGCAACTTTCTAAACCAATAAGTTATAGACCAAGTGCTTATCTGCGTTGGTGGAGGGAATTTCCTCCCCTAAGAGTTCCCTACACTAATGAATTCACAAATACAGATTCTAACCCTATCAAAACACTATCTTTAAAGAATGAAATTATTGGTTTGAGGTCTTCCATAGCTGACTTTTGCCTACTAGATATTGTCTGGGGAAGGAAATTGAAGGTTGCAATCTTGTGATTTTTAAAAGGTTACAAGAATGAGCCACTGAGAGCCATTTAGAGGCAACTGGTGGGTCACTGGGCAAGTCACTTAGTCACTTTTTATCTAGGTTTCCATAACTAAAAAATGGGGATTTATAAAAGAGCATCCATTTCACAGAGTAGTTGTGAGGACCAAATGAGATAATATTTTCAAGTGCTTATTATAATGCCTGACACATAGTATGTGTAATCTAAATTTTTATTTCCTTCCCTTGTCCTGAGAGTTTTATCTATGCAGGTGTTTTCAGCTAGTTCATCGCTGGTGCCCCTTTCGGACTAAACACTACTCTAGCTAAAATAAAGACAAATCTAGAAAAGATATCATATTTGGATATAAACTTGGGAGGATCAGATACCATATAGGAACTTAATTAAATCTGAGCCCACTCGATTCAGAGTTTGAGGTTAATATCTTGAAGAATATTAAGGGGAGGTGTTGAGGGGGAAATAAACTTACTTTTGTTATTTCTATATTCCAAATAACCTTTTTAAAAACTTAAAAATGAAATTATCAGCAAAAGTCTAAAATCTATCAACTGTGTAATTTATATCAGTACTTTTAGCAAAGAGAACTCTCTAGCAATTTTCTCCTTATGGTTGTGTGGTTTATAATTTAATTTTACCAACAATGCTGCTTTTGTTCCTGTCACTTCCCCCACCCTGAATTTGTTCTTCACCCAAATGTTTTCCTTTATACTTATCCCTTTAGATTGTAGATATCCTCTTAAGAATATATTTTCTTAAATTACAATGATATACTAGTGTTTCTTTTTATCTGACCGTTTCTTTCTGAACAGAGCACATCCTTCCTTTGCCATATTTCAATCACCCCATCAAGTTTCAGTGATACTTTTGTTGTCAAATTTTCTTCTGTTAACAACTCTATACTGATAACTGACTTCATGTACTTTTTTACTTCTCCTTTTCCTCAAGAGATATTATTACCTGCAAATCATTGGCCTTCTCTCCTACTTTTCTTCTTTTGTTATATCTGTTGATCTTCATCCCATATTAGTATATAAAGATCTTTTAAATCACATCTGCAGTTCTCCAGGCAAATATATTATTCATTTGTCAGATAAACTCTAACCCTGGTCAAGAGCCTTGATATATCATATCTAATGATCCATAAATCCAAATACCATTCTTCAATTCCATATCCAAAAACTAATTGTTAATGTCAAGGATATGTTTATAAAAGTGCTTATAAATGTGGCAATGATAAACCTCTGTTTTGTTGATTTCATTTGTTAAGCCATTTATAACCAAAGCACATTGCTTATCAACTATTAGAAAAGTCATTAAGTTGGTTAAAAATTTGAATGATTTTGGGACTGTAGGAGGTGAAGAAATGTAAGTGTGATTATAGACTACTTATATTAATATTGAATTTTTTTCAGATCTAGACCCAACCCAATAGTTCAATGCAGTAACTTAATTCTTCACTTTGCAAGCAATGCATTTAATTCTGTCTTTTAAAAAATAAAATATTTTCACTAGGATGGTGTTCATGTAATATAACTATTTGATTATTTGTTATTAGTTTTACCTTGCTGCTCTAGAGCTATTGCCACCTAGAATAAAGAAAATTTGTAAGGAAATCAAGGAGAATTATTTTCAAGAAGAAGTTATTTAGGTGTAATTTTTTTGAGTTGTTCATCTTTTCTTTTCTTTTCTTTTTTTAAAGCTTTTTATTTGCATAACACATATATGGGTAGTTCTTCAACATTGATTCTTACAAAACTTTCCTTTACAAATTTTCCCCCTAGTCCCCTCCCCTCCCCAGATGGCAGGAAGTCCACTACATGTTAATTATATTGAAATACTTGACAAGTTGAATAGATGTATACATATTTCCATACTTATCTTGCTGTGCAAGAAAAATCGTATCTACATGAACAAAAAAAATCAGAAAAAGGAAACACAATGCAAGCAAACATCAATATAAAGCATGAAAATGTTATGTTGTAGTCCATATTTCATATCCCTCTCTCTGGGTGTATATGGCTTTCTTCACTGAACAATTGGAACTGGTTTGAAACATTTCATTGTTGAAGACAGCCATGTCTAGATGTAATTTTAGTGCATAGTTTTTATGCATTAAGTACTATAAATGAGAAATACCATAGAAGAGGGATTTGGCCTCAGAAGCAGAAAGATCTGAGTTCAAATCCAGGTTCTGGTTCATATTGATTTTATACCCTATGCAAGTCACTTGGCTCTAGGGAAACTATAAGTTTCAGTGAAGGTGAATTAACCTGCATAGATAGAGGAAGTTTTTTTTTTACTAGGAGCACTCTGGATCAATGCAGTCATAGGGCCAGTAAAAATAAATAAATAAGGAAAAATAGGGATCTTCTCAAAGTTCAATAGGAATATTTAGGCTAAGATTCCATTTATTAAGATTTTAAATCCTTTCTTAACAAACTCCAGCAGAACTGTTCAAGTTGACCTTTAGTCATACAGTATTTATAAAATATTATGTATTTTGACTACATAAGTGATGACAGTTACTTGATTCATTTTCAATTTATTGGTTAGGCAGGAAATATGACATGTAGGAATGAACCAGATCTCATACACATGAACAGTGCATACATTATCCAGGTCCTCTTGTATTGTGCTGTTAACATACCATGATATTATTTTCCTATTAACTTGAGCACTGATTCCTTTCTTTATCTTTAAATGTCTTTCTGAAATGGATTGTTTAAGCTATCACTTTTGTTATATCCCTGAATGAGAGTTGAACTAATGCAAGTAAATTCTCTTGAAGTAACTCTCAAGAATAATGAACAGAACAATTGAACTGCTTACAAAGATACATGTTCCTATGGAGGGAATGTATAAAATATATCAGGATTGCACAGCATCACTAGAATTTATTTTTAAAAATCATTTTAATTCTCCACATTCCCTAAACAGTAAGCCAGGAACTCCTTGGGAATCTTTTACTTTCTAGGTATAAATTAAAGAGTTCATATGATGCATAAATGTATTTGCAAAGGCACCTTTTTTTTTTTTTTACCATTTACAAGGCACCCTATGGGATTATTTTGGTCTCTAATTACCAAGTGAGGAAAGCCCTCTAGACAGAAAAATGAATTTTCCTTCAAATAGGAGCCAGCTGTGTCGAAGGAATATGATGCCATAGTTTCACAGCAAATTGGCTGATGCTTGTATAATTACAAGCAACAAATGACAATTCTTCTTCATTTGGCAATTGTCATACTGCTTGGGAAAATCAAATTCTCTCATCCACTCTGAATTGAACATGAGGTCCTTATGAAAGTGGAATTTTCTCTTTTTAAACCACTTTCTCAATAACTAAATTCCTACTCCATTGACTTGAAATAGTTAATCTTTTTCCAGAGGATCTTGCATGTTTTATTGCTTATTTGAGGGCCATGTTGGCATAGATAACTAATGGAATTTTGTTCTGAATTTGCAGAAATGACTTCTGATATCCCTGGATCAGTGACATTGCCTGTTGCCCCCATGGCAACAGGGCAGGTGAGAATGGCAGGAGCCATGCCTGCTAGAGGAGGAAAGAGGCGTTCTGGGTAAGCAATTTCAGCATTTCAAGGTCAACTTCAAACTGGCAAATGTCACTCAACCCTGATAGCTTTCATGCTGGGGGCCTGGTTGGGAAATCAATTTTGTACTCTTTTCTTCTAGAATAGGAACTCAGCAGTTTGCCCTAGGAATGCTGAGATTTTTGTAAGTTAAAGCAATATGCACATGACTTTACCAATATGTGATTGAGAATTCTATGTCAAACTGATGAGAACTCTGTCCTTAGTTAAAAAAAAGCTTCTGTATCCTGCTGGACTATAATTAAGCCAATTTAATAAGCACTCATTCATCTGCAGTGAGCTCACTGAGGATGAGCAGTCCTGATCATAAACACAGAAGGGAAAGCAGTGACTAATTTACATTTCTTAGTGCTGCTTGTGGTGGGCTAAACAAGAAAAAAGCCTTTGCAACAAATATCTACCCTTTATTTTGAAATCAAATTTTGTTGGCATTTCCTTTCAAGAAAGGAAATGTAAAGCTGATCTCCTTAATTTCATTGGGTTTGCAGGTTATAAGGATCCTTTTGGGGTCAGTTTGGGGAAATGGGTTCAGTTTCTAGCACTGATATTGGGTAAATAACTCTCTTTTCCTTTTATGTAAGATGAGAGGGCTACATTAGATAACTCCTTTGGTCTCTTTCTATTCAGAATCTATATTTCAATGGTTTCTGTCAAAAGAATATATAAGGCACTTGTTTTTAAAATTGCTAAGTACCTAAAACATTACCAAACTTAAGCTTCAAACATACTCTGGCTCTTTATTCTGCTGAGTCGTGTTAATCAATATGTTAATAATGTGATCTGGGTGGTGAATAATAAATAGGAACATTTATGACATGATTTACTTTCCATTATTGACAATTCGATTGTAGTTACTGCAGAAGAATTTTCCTCCCTCTTGCTTCATAGTCACTAGTTATTAAACATTTATTAAATGCCTGTTATGTGTCAGGCACTCTACTAAGTTCTGGGGATACAATTACAGAATAAAAAGAGACCTTACCCTTATGGAACTTATAGTCTAATGGGTAAAGATAATATAACAAAGACAAAAGAAAGCTGAAAAGGGTGAGAAAGGAAGGTACCCAGAATGGGGGTCATGAAGGATATCCAACAAAGTCTAGCCAACTGGGATATGAAGAGATTGATGGTCTGGACATACTCCTTACTTGAAGGTTTGGGGAGAAGATGTTTGCTCCATCCTCCAGTCAGAGAGCCAGAGGTTACTAATGAGGTCTGAGAACTAGGGCAGTATCAGGGTATACTTTCACTTTAGGTCTTTCAGGGTCCTGTCAGGGAAGCAGACAGATTGCTCATGGTTAACCAGTCAAGTGAGGATGGGGATAGGTGTAGGGATGGGGTGTGTGCTATTTATTATAGTTAGCTTGTTAAGAGCTGAAGTTGTTCATCTTTATGCTGATGATCTGTCTATTGAGCCCAAATTTGGAGCTTTTGTTACTTTTCTTAGTTCTCATGTCATGAATCCTGATTTTTGCCTTCCTCATATTTTGGAGGTCTCATGGGATCATTGATTTAGAATTGGGAAAAAAAATCCTTCAAGACCTCTGATGCAACTCAGGAGGAAACTGAGGTCTAGAGAAGTAAAATATTACCTGAAGTTACACAAGTCAATGCAGAGCTAACTCAGCATCACTTCTTCCTCAATCCCTCCCCTAACCCTAACCAGGAAGATGTTGGAACCTGGGAATCTGAACCACCATGATGATCTAACCCTAATTCCTGATTGCCCTCTTTGATCAATAATTTAATTTAGTATTATTGCCCATTCTATAGTAAATCATTTGAAAAGATCTGAAGTCCTTTACTTGATAGGTTCATATAAATATCATTTCTTGGGCATGTGACAAACTTAAAAAGTTTTAGCCATAGCTGAGACCTAACTTCTATTTTTCCTTAAAAACCCTCCTCTCATAAAAGCAAAAGATAAAGATAAAACCTAAGAGAAAAGACAAAGAAATTCAAGGGAAGAATCAGTTCAAGATGATGAAGGGAAAGCCCAGGGTGGAGCTAGGTTATGGAATAATGATAGATCTCAATTACCTCATTTAAAAAAATTATATTTTATACTGATTGACAAGTTCATGATTAAATTTTTCCCAAGTTTAAATACTTTATCATGACTTTTGACTGCATTTTCCCAGTTATTCTCTATGATAGGCAAGAATACTTGGGTGAAAAGATTCTTAAAAGTTCTGTTTCAATAAAATTTCCATAACCTCATTATTTAATAGGAAAGCTGCCCCAAACAAGGCATCACTCCCATATGAGTTTATGTTTAGCAAATTTTGTTGAGTTTTTTAACCTACTCTGATTTTTTGAATCCTTTATTAGTAGTCTTGCCCTAACATGATTCATCATGAAGTAGAATATGGTTTAAGCTTATTAATCAATATCCAGAGATATTAGTTTATCTTAAAAACACTCAGATCTGTGTTTTCATCAACAAATGGATCTTTCATTAAGGAAACTTCCGAGTTGTTGTTCTGCTAGTCTTAGAGTTGCCTGCGATATTTTAGGTTAACTGCTTTGCCCAGGTTCATGTAGCTAGAGGGTCTTGTACCCAGGTTATTCTGTCTCCAAGCTTGTAACCAATGTGCATCATTATCTCTCTTTCTTAAATACTTACCAGGCCTTATTATGAAATAGTTTCAGGTAAAAGGGAGACATATGGCTCAGCTCTCCAGACTACTGCTATGAGTAAACTATATTTAGTGCTTAATAGAGCCTATAGCCTGGTAAGAGTCTAAATCATAAAATATCAGAGTCTCAGAGATACTTAGCTTTCCATGTGAAATAGTGGCAAACCTGTGAATACAACCCAAGCTACCTTGTTCCTAGTCCCTTGTTTTCCTATTTCCATTCTGGAGAAGCGTATGACTCAGATTAATAATGAAAGAGGGAAGAGAAAAAAATCTTCCATGCTTTGTTAATTTTTTGCATCAGGCTGAGTAGATGGTGCATATCTTCATTATGGAAAGAAAGAATAGGAAAGCTGAGCCACAGACAAAAAAGGAGTGATTAATAAAATCAAAACTAAGAAAACTATTGAACTAATAAATAAAAATAAGAGTAGGATTTATGAAAAATCCAACAAAATAGATAAACCTTTGGTAAATTTGATTAGAAAAAGAAAAGCAAAAACCAAATCACCAGCATCAAAAATTAAAGGATTAACTTACCACCAATGAAAAAGAAATTAAAGCAATAATTAGAAGCTATTTTGCCCAACTGTATGGCAGCAAGTCTGACAATCTAATCATAATGGATGAATATTTACAAAAATATAAATTGCCCAGATTAATAGAAGAGGAAATAAATTACTTAAATAATTCCATTTTAGAAAAAAGAAATTGAACAAGCCATTAATGAACTCCCTAAGAAAAAAATTTCCAGGGCCAGATGGATTCACAAGTGAATTCTACCAAACATTTAAAGAACAATTAATTCCAATATTATATAAACTATTTGGAAAAATAGGTAAAAAAAGAGTCCTACCAAAGACCTTCTATGACACAAATGTGGCACCGATACCTAAACCAGGAAGAGCCAAAGCAGAGAAAGAAAATTATAGACCAATCTTCCTAATGAATATTGATGCAAAAAATTTAAATAAAATATTAGCAAAGAGATTATAGCAACTTATCAGCAGAATAATACACTATGTGGCCAAATGGAATTTATACTAGGAATGCAGGGCTGGTTCAATATCAGGAAAACTATTACCACCATTGACCAAATCAATAACAAAACCAACAGAAATATGATAATCTCAATAGATGCAGAAAAAGCTTTTGACAAAATACAGCACCCATTGTTATTAAAAACACTAGAGCATAGGGATAAAGAGAGCTTTCTATTATTTCTTTAGAATAATAATCAGTATCTAGCTAAAACAAACAGCAAGCATTATTTGTAATGGAGAGAAGCTGGATGCATTCCCAATAAGATCAGGGGTGAAACAAGGATGCCCATTGTCACCACTATTATTCAACATTGTATTAGAAATATTGGCTTTAGCAATAAGAAATAGAAAAAGAAATTGAAGGAATTAGAATAGGAAATGAGGAAATAAAAATGTCACTCTTTGCAAATGATATGATGATATACTTAGAGAATCCTAAACAATCATCCAAAAACCTGTTGGAAACAATTAGCAAAGTTGCAGGATATAAAATAAACCCACACAAGTCATTAGCATTTCTATATATTACTGACAAAGCTGATCAGCAAGATTTAAAATTACTGTAGATAAAATAAAATACTTTATCTGCCAAAACAAACCCAAGAACTGCATGAACAAAATTACAAAATACTTCTCACACAAATAAAGTCAGATCTAAACAATTAGAAAAATATCAGTTGCTCATAGGTCAAGCTAATATAACAAAAATGACAATTCTGCCTAAATTAGTCAACTTGTTCAGTGCCATACTAATCAAACTGTCAAAAAATTATTTTATAGAACTAGAAAAGATAATAACAAAATTCATCTGGAAGCAAAAAAAGGTCAAGAATATCAAGGGAATTAATGGAAAAATTAATCAATAGTGATTTAGAGCATTTTTTCATATAACTTTAATTGGCTTTAATTTTGTCATCTGAAAATTGTCTGTTTATATCCTTTGACAATTTATTAATTGGGGAATGACTTGTATTCTTATAAATTTGACATAGTTCTTTATATATTTTGAAAATGAGACCTTTATTAGCAACACCAGTTGTAAAGATTTTTCCCAGCTTTGTACTTCCTTTGTACTTCCCTTTTAATCTTGTTTCTGTTGGTTTTGTTTGTGTAAAATTTTAATCTAATGTAATCAAAGTTGTCCATTTTGCTTTTCATAATGTTTTCTAATTCTTCTTTGGTCATAAATTCCTCCCTTCTCCAAACATCTGATAGGTAAATTATCCCTTGCTTACCTAATTTGTTTATGATATCATCCTTCATGTCCAAATCACATACCCATTTTGACCTTATTTTGGTATGGGGTGTGAGATGTAGGTCTATGCCAAGTTTCTGACATATTATTTTACAGTTTTCTCAGCAATTTTTGTCAAATAGTGAGTTCTTATTCCAGAAGTTGGAGTTTGGGGGTTTATCAAATACTAGATTACTATAGGCCTTGGTTATTGTGTTGTGTGTATCTAATCTATTCCACTGATTCACCACTTTATTTCTTAACCAGTACCAAATGGTTTTGATGACTGCTGCTTTATAATATAGTTTTAGTTTTGGTACTGTTAAACCACCATCCTTTGTATTTTTAGGGAGCTTGAAGATCTTAGTCCTATTCTACCTGAAATTAGAGGTTTCTTTCTCAATAGATATACCTAATTTAAGTATTCATTTGCTGAAATATTTTATATTATTTGTTTGCAATTGAACTCATTCAAACATTGAAAATATATACCACAGTCAAGGCATTTTGCCATTGACTTACAGAAACATCAGACTGGTATTTGGTTCTTTCTTTGTTGCCATGGCAAATTACCTGAAGAATAAGAACTGTGGTTTTTGTTGACATTACTTGAAATTAAACATATCTGATTGCATGCTTTTTTCTTAGGGTATCAGTAGAATCCTTTTTCTTTAGCCATAACCAATGATACATGATTGCACATCAATAGTTATACAGATCCTTTAAAAGGCCTTATCCATCATATCTCTCCAGACTCATTTTCAACCCAAAAGTACCTTATTCAGTTTTTTGGGAGAAAGAAGAGTTCATTCTCATTAATAGTGAAGTGAAGGAAACATTTTCAGCCATCTTCATCTATTAATTATATTGAATTTTTAAATTGAATAAAATAAGACTTAAAAGTCACATTTTGATTCATTGCCTTTATTATCTTAGTTCATTTTGGATTATAAAGACATATAAAAAAGACAGAATGAAAGATGGTTTATTAGCACCTTTCAGAGCCAAGGAAATAACCATAGCTCATTTTTGATGTATTTTAGAT
The DNA here is from genome assembly GCA_023553655.1 of Myrmecobius fasciatus. Lineage (NCBI taxonomy): Eukaryota > Metazoa > Chordata > Mammalia > Dasyuromorphia > Myrmecobiidae > Myrmecobius > Myrmecobius fasciatus. The sequence continues at coordinate 102,924 of JAJPUD010000738.1, read as the reverse complement.
GAAGAATTTAAAGTGAAGGTAAAATACATTATCTAGGCCAACAGATTTCTGAAACATCCTCTGTTCTATTGTGTGAACTACTTCTGATGTATTGCTGACATGCATTCTGCCTTGAATGAATAGGCAATCTTGTGTTTTGGTTACAGGTGCATTGTTTGGAGGATTTTAAAACTCTGTATTATCTCCTAAATTCAGCCTCTCCCCTGCATTCATTAGTAAGATAGAGAAACTGCATTTTCTTTTCCTATTGACAGTTCAATATAACTCTCTGGGGTGTCTGATGAATTTAAAGAACTTGGGGTTCAGACAGTGGTCCTAACCTTTGCTCAAAAACAACAATAGAGTATAGATGATTTGAGCATACACAGGGCTCAAGTTGTAACATTACATTCTGATGACAATGCAAACAGTTACTTTTGGAGTTGTTTTAGCATTTCAAAAAAATCTAATTGTGGGGATTGAGGATAAAGAGGACTTCACATAAAAAATTCTATCAGTATTTATTTCAAATTTATATCATTATTTATTATTAATAGTATATATTATAACTATGTATTAGATGACATTTTGATAATAACACAATTAAAGAGTACTTTAAGGTTTGCAAAATATTTTTCTTACAACCATTGTGAGATAATTAATGCAAATACTGTCATGCCCATTTTACAAATGAGGAAAAAGGCCAAGAGAGTCAAAATGACTAGGGGGTCACATAGCTAGTAAATGTTAAATTGAAACTCAAATGCTGATCTTCTGATTTCTAAGTTTAGAGCTTTTTCCACCATATGTTGGTATAAAATAAAATTCATATTAATAAAGGTTTGAGTTTGTAATAAAACAAAATTTCAGAGTTTGATGACTTTCTACATTATGAAACCTTGGCAAATGCTTTCAAAAACTACTTTCCTTAGAGTTAAATAGGACTGTCTATTTTTATAATGATTTTGGTACATTTTTACTAGCTTTAAAGTTGGATATTTTTGTTTGACATAGAGGCTTCAGTTTCTCATACTGACCACTGGAGGGCAGTATATCTCTACTGTATTTTTGTTTGGGGACTTGATTGGTTTCTGTTGGTATCTTTGAGGGAAGTATAATTTTCAGCAAAGCAGTGAATGAAGACAGCAATGATGACAACCATTACATAGAGTATAAATTATTTTCAGTATAACTTCACTTTCAAAAAAATTCTGTCTGGCCGCATTTTTTAAAGCAATCAACCACTTTCACAACACCTTTGAAATATATGTTAGATTTCTTCCTGTCTTTTTGTAAGCTTTTACTCTATCTTAAGTCCTCATTCTGACTTTCTGTAGATCACTAACACTAAGTTACAGCATATACTATTTCTGTTTCTATATCCTTGTAGTAGATTCTCTATATATTGTATATATATGTGTGTGATTATATATGCACTTCTCTTTCTTCCCATTTCTTCCCTTTCATCTTTTGTCACTATACATAGATATTATTATTATTATTATTATTATTATTATTATTATTATTATTACTCAGCCCAGTTATCTAGCTATTTTTGTTCTTTTCTCTTTGGATTAGTATGATCCTTGTTTGAATTAACCATGATGCCCAAAGCCCAGAATTTAGGTGAATAAAGCTGGCCATAATATGGGAAAAGAAGGCAAATTTTAAAACAGGTGCTCCTTCCTTGAAAACAACTTTAATGATTGTTTGATATTATACTTCACTAAGACTTCAAGTTTATTCCTTTAGTTCTTTAGACAAGGGCTTCTTAAACTTTTTCCATTTGTGTTTCATTTTCGGCCAAGAAATTTTTATGTGGCCCCAGATATATAAGTATATAAAATAGGTATGCAAATTAAGCATTTACTAATAATAAATAATAATTTCATGATCCCCACATTCAGTTAGAAGACTACATATGGCATTGTAAACCAGAGTTTAAGAGGCTGGGCTTTAGAGTAAAACATTATTTTTCTATATACATCTCTCATTTCTTTCTTCCTTCCTTCCTTCCTTCCTTCCTTCCTTCCTTCCTTCCTTCCTTCCTTCCTTCCTTCCTTCCTTCCTTCCTTCCTTCCTTCCTTCCTTTCTTTCTTTCTTTCTTTCTTTCTTTCTTTCTTTCTTTCTTTCTTTCTTCCATCCTTCCTTCTTTCCTTTTTTCTTTTTCTATTTCTCTGTTTCTTTGTTTCTTTCTATTCTTATTTTCCATCTCTTTCATTGTCCTGTGCTAGGAAGACTGTTCCCATCTGATCTATCTATAGTGAATGACCTTCTTCATTAGATCTCCATTTTTTTTCCCTTCGGGCATCCAGGACATTAAACTGAAAGGGAACTGGTATTTCCCCTTCTGATTTACCAAGAGATGATCACTCTTTCAAGGAAGCTGTTTTTGTAAAATCTCTGCTTTCTCCAAAGATCCCTTGATATTGTCCTTCTTTCCTAATGATACATGGTATATGAGGGGATGGAGGTATTGATTACATTCACAACCTCTCTGTGTTACATAAAGAGACCATTCCTTCTTCTCTGGGGCAGGCTGAAATGGGAAGGGGAAAGAAAAGAGAACTTTTTGTTACTGACTGCATGATCAGGGTGAATTATGCCTTATTCCTTCCCCATCCTCTTGTTTCCGCAGACTCTATCAGAAACCAGGTGAGATCATCTCTCCCTAAGGAGTCACTATCTACCTGTTCTGAGGCACTCTGAATTATTATTAAATTAACTTTCATAAGGCATTGAGTATGTATATTATATAAATTAAACCAAACTTCTTTTTTTAAAAAAAGGAATGGATTACAATAATTTATATTGAAAAATTAAAAAAACCCAAACCTCCAGATTTTAGTGTTCCTTTTTGTCATACAGAATTAAGTGAAGGCCTAAACATATTAAATTAAGAACCTGATTGTATTAAGTAAGTAGAGAGTTTAGGTCACTTGGGTCAAAAAAGAGTGTTATTCTTTCCAAATAGTTTGTTTCATCCTAAGCTAATTATTCCCATAAATCTAATTTTTTTTACTTTGACTTTTAGGTATTGCCTGAGGATTTTCATATAGCAAATTGATATAAGTAATTATCAAATTTTCCTCTTTAAAAAAACACTTGAAGTTATATAGATTATAAAACAGTCATATAAAGATGTTAAAAATATTCCATATATATGTATATGTAATATACAAACTGTCTATAACAGATAACTTCCCAATATGTTGGTATTAAGGAAACACTGGCTTCTCCAAAACTTCCAAGTGGACACTGATTCAAAAACATCTATGGTCTGGTTGCAGAGATCTCCATAAGAGATTACTACTGCTGAGGTGCTTTAATTTGTCGGTGAAAATTCATACTTGTGAGTCCAGTGTGATCTGAGCTATATAGTATTCTCTCTTTCACCTGAATGAACCTTCCTGACAGGTACTGCCCCTGACCAGAACCCCTGGCAGGGTGGCAAGATTCATTGTCTTTAACTCTTCAGTGACAACCTAGTGACTTTATTTTCAGCACTACAAAGGGTAGGGCTCAGTTTGGATTACTCCTTCCAGTGCTAATGAAGAATTTTACCCAATTAGATAAAGGCTCACCAGAGGTCTTGCTTTTTCAGAATGGACTTCGATGATGAAGATGGTGAAGGCCCCAGCAAATTTTCAAGGTGAGTTATTATTTTTTTAATATTTAAAATGAGCCTCTCTTGCAAAGTAAGATGATCACACATGAGTGAAATTTAAGCCCAAATTATGTGATAACATTCATCCCATGTATTGAGTATATTACTCTTTGCTAACTCTTTAATTCTATTTTGAAATGGGAGTGTTTGTATAAGCCATCATTTAGTCACTGTGGTTGTCAAGTGAATGATTGACACAGTTCTTAAATCTCACAACCTATATTATTTAATTAGATGAAGTGACATAAGTAGCTGTTTTTCATTTTAACTGATAAAAATTCCATTCAGGAGACTCATTTTTTTATACTTTTCAGAAAGGTCAAAAATCATAGTTAAAATATCTCAGGAGGAGGCATATTTTTCTATCCTTGAAAATGAGGAAAATGTTAGACATGGAACTTGCTTTGCTCCAACAAATAAAACATCAGGCTATCAAGTAACTCATGACTCTTTTGTGGAATGCCATTTTTAAACAGAGATCTTTTTAAAATTAATGGCAATTTGTCTAGAACATGGACTTTTAAAATGGTATATTATGCCCTATTTGAGCATTAGTATTTGTTATTTATAATTAAATTGTATTTTGGTATTTTGGGGGGTTATATGTATGTGTTCCTTAAAGTATAAAATTTCATTTAAGAAAGGTACTATGGTGCAATGGGTAGAGAACTGGCCTTGAATCTAAGTTCAAATTTATTTTTTGACACCTATTATCTACATGGTTCTAGGCAAATAACCTAAGCCTCCTAGTGCCCCAGAAAGCTCTCAAAGATTTTAAGTTGTGGAGAAGGTGTAATAAACACTTGTAGAGGAAATTGCTCATTGGGAATTTCATATGTCTATTAAAATAATAGATATGATTTTTTAAAATAGTGATGCTGGGATAGAAAAGTGAAATGGAAAATAAATTTATTGTTCATGGATTTTCATGACAGAGAGGTGGTGCAGTGGATAAAGTGCAGGTTAGGAAGACTTGAGTTCATATTTGGCCTTAGATTTTATACTAGCTATATGGTCTTAGACAAATCACTTAACCTCAATTTCCTCATCTGTAAATGGGGATAATAGTACCTAGCTCTCAAGGTTGTGAAGATCAATTAAGGTAACATTTGAAAAGTGCTTAGCATCGTGTTTGGCACATAATAAGTGACATCTAAATGCTTGTTATTATTATGATTAAAGTTTTGGTAGCTAATTTAGAAGTTTTGAGAAGAAACTTTTTGCTAAGGTCTGGGAATAATTTAGCCTTATGCTTAGCTGTGGTAGAATGTTTCCTCTTCTTCTCCTCCCCTCTCTCATTTCAGTGATAGGCAGAACCATTTATGAACTCAAGAAATGCATGAGCCAAATGAGAGAACCAATAACACTGACAAAAAAATAAAAAAACCCACAACATAATAAAAAAAAACTTTCTGTGAATTCTTCTCTAAACTCATGAGTCTTAATTGGATCAGTTCCTTTCTTTCTCTAAAAATACTGTTGGAAGTATAATTTGAAGTACTGTGTATTCCATTTCAGGTGCTATACCACCACCACCACCACCACCACCACCACCACCACCACCACCACTACTACTACTAGCCAACATTTACATCAATTTTTACAAAGTTTCTTTCACATACATTGTCTCATTTCATTCCCACAAAATCCCTGTGAGTGGACAGAGTAACCACTATTACTTCCAATTTATAATATTAAATACTTTTCCCTCCAATTTACAGAGGAGGAAATTGAGATACTGAAGGTAAGTGACTTTCACAGATTTCACAGCTAGTAAGTAGCATATCAGGATCTCAAATATCTATTGTTTGACCATATATTCAGCATCCATCCTACTAGGTGACAATTGTCCTGTTGACTTGTCTGAATATTGGGCTATGTGCTGGTGGTAATCCCAAGAGTATTATTCTGATTATTCTTATTCTGAAGAACTCAGGAGTATCTCATTACTAAGATTATGAACATTTCATGGGCTTTAATATTTCAGACTTTTTTATATCCAGAAATTGATCCATAGCCTACTTTTTCTTTTTACCCAAAGCAGCAGGTCTCTGTCCTTTAAGGAATTAGAGCCCTCCTTTCTCCCTTTGTATCCATGTAAGAATTTCATCTCACAGGTAAATGGGATAGGAGGATGAGCTTAACATAATAAGTGTGCTATGGATATGTGACTTATGGATATCAGTGTCATCAAATCTCTTAATGCAGATAATCTGAGGCTGCCTCATTAGCGTTTGCTTTAGATATTGTCCTTGGTTGATCTTCCTTAGTATATATCTTTAATAGGTCTGTTTCTTCAAATACACGATTGAGTAAGCGATCCCACATTTAGGTCACTGGAACTGGAACATAATTTCAGATTTGGATGAAATTACAGATATGAAAAAGAACATATGTCAACATCTACTCAGAAGATCTTATAGTTTCCAGTTAAAATAAATGCATAATTTTTCAGCAATTAAAAATTCTTAAAATTTCAATAAAATTTGTATCTGCACACTTAAATATTATATAACCACATGCTTAAATACTATATAGTAAGGTGTATTTATCACTATATCAAAGTAGCCTTGGAAATTATTTATATTTGCCTCTTTAATTTTTATTTATATATTTAGATTTATATACTCATTACATTTACATATACATTTTTTTTTGTTTTTCTGTTGTTGCTTTTAAGAGAAAATTCCTACTAGAAATAGCTATGTACCAATTCCTTCTTAACATGACTTTCTTTTAGACCACATGATCTCAGGAGAGCATGAATTCTAGAATCCAAGAATATATTATTTTTTTCCTCTAGAAGTAGTGTGGATCAGAGAGATGTGGAGTCTTAGCAATAGGAGACAATGTCAGCAATAAAATGATACTCTGGTAATATTTATAAAATGATCAGATAATTCAGTAATGTAAGTATAGAATCTCATAAATTTCCAATCTGTTCATGAGTGAGTCTGTTTCTAAATATTTCTGGTCTAGGTTTAAAGCCTTGTGTTTCTGAATTGTATCTCACTAAAAATGTTTGCTATTTTATGGGTTTGAAATCTGCAAGGTTAGCAAGTATGAAACTTTTTTTTTTCATCAGTGGAAAAGTCTGTATGAGAAGGAGCCAGTTTTAATTCCTCTTGGTATTGTATTACTCATATCATCTTCCCCCCAGAACCTAGCACAATCACCTCCACAAATCAGTCAGTAAATGTTTGTTGAATGAATGAATGAATGAATGTGGGAAGGTAGGTGTTTCTGGGCTATGCAGGATTGTAGGATCATAGAATTTAAATCTGGAAGAGACCTCAGAGATCCCAGCCCTTCTTTTCAAAGAAGAAACTGAGAACAAAGTGATGGATCCAAGCACACACAGTACTTTTTTTAAGTAGTAGAATCAATAGAAAATCTGAACCCAGATCTTTTGACTTCAATCCAGTTGCTTTTTCCATGATATCAGGGAAGAAGTACCCTAAATTGAGAACCATCTTCTGTGTCTCTAGAGCCCAAGAAACCAGTAGGAATATATTACATCCTTCCTCGATAAAACTCAAGTAAGATGACCAAGGAAATTCTGATGCTGCCCTTAATAGTAGTAGTTTAGAAAGACACATTTGCATTTCATGAGCCAAGCATCAAACTGTTTGGAGAAGATTGATGCTTCTATGGAGAGTCCTTGATAATGGCTAACATTGGCTCTTGAGGGATTATCTTTAAGCCCAAAGGAGTTCAGACTTATTTTTAAAGCTGAATGATTTGCCAAAGGGTATTCTTACCTTGAAGATCTAGTGCTGCTCTTTGAATTGTCTGATTCATAGACTTCCATAGTATATCCTGATTATCCTCTGGGAATCTTTATACCTAGCACTCAGTATTAAAAGCCAAGGGAACATACAAATAATCAGACCAAAAAAATACCTTAAACTTTACGAAAACTGGTTTTTAAACTTGAGCCAGTATATATGATACTATCACTAGAGATTTGAAAAAGGAATTATTTGTAAAATAAAATTCTATCTAAAACATCATAAATAATTACTGTGAGAAAGAAAAGATGGAAAAAGGATTATATAAGTAAGGAATAATTCAAAAGCACATCCCAAAGCTGTGAAAATAGTATTAAAAAGGACAGATCCCAGAATGAACTGAGACATGCAACAATGCTAAGTATAAAGAAAGAAGTTTTTTTTTTAAATTGGGGATGGATAAAAGAAAGAATTTGGAGTTTAAGGTAGGTGGTGATGCTGCTGCTGCTGATGGTGGTGGTTCTTTGTTTGCCTGTGTCTGAATTTAAAAGAACACTACATGTTAATTATGTTAAAATACTTGACAGATTGAATATATGTATATATATTTCCACCCTTATCATTGTTGTGCAAGAAAAATCTTATCTACAAGAAAAAAAATTGGAGAAAGGAAACACAATGCAAGCAAACATCAATAGAGAGCATAAAAATGTTATGTTGTGGTCCACATTTCATATCCCTCTCTCTGGGTGTATATGGCTTTCTTCACTGAACAATTTGAATTGGTTTGAAACATTTCATTGTTGAAGAGAGCCATGTCCATCAGAATTTAAGTCAAATAAAAAAGGCTACCATGTTTAAGATTTGCCTTCAGGGGATAAGGAAAAATTTGCAAGGTAGGAGTGTTCTGCAGAGATGTGCTGAGAGGAGACTTGTCATATCCCAGAAGAGTTATTCTATTCAACTTAGCTTAGAAAACTGTTTATCTTCTTTCTAGGTGGGAACATATCTCAAATATTTCTAGGTGGAAACAAGCCCCCAAGTATTTCTAATGCAAAGAGGTTGGCCAGGTAATCAAAAGGAAAATCTTTTTTTTTTTTTTGCTTTTTCTGAGGCAATTGGGGTCAAGTGACTTGCCTCGGGTCACACAGCTAAGATGTGTCTGAGACCAGATTTGAACTCAGGTCCTCCTGACTTCAGGGCTGGTGCTCTAACCACTGTGCCACCTAGCTGCCCCTCAAAAGGAAAATCTTAAACATGGCTGCCACAAACATTCTTGCACATGTGGGGCCTTTTCCTTCCTTTAAAATCTCTTTGGGATATAAACCCAATAGAAACACTGCTGGGTCAAAGGGTATGCACAGTTTGAAGACTTTTTGAGCATAGTTCCAAATTGCTCTCCAGAATGGTTGGATCTGTTCACAGTTCTACCAACAATGTATCAGTGTCCCAGTTTTCCCACATCCCTGCCAACATTCGAGAAGACAATAATTTTTTGAAGCCTTCTACAGACCTTGCATTCTTAAATCATAAAATCATATTAGAATATATGAGGGAATATATAGACAGAGTGAAACCCTTAGTATAATTCTGGGTAACTAATCACTAAGGACAGACCTCCCTGTAATATAGCAGATAACATTCATCTGGGTACTGTGGATGAAATACTTTGAATGGAAAAGTAATTTCTTACTTTAAGAAGGAACTCTTATATTATACTCTTTTTCAGCTTAATGTACTACATTTACATGATAGCAAACAGATATTCAAATCTGACTTCCTATACCTTCTGCTGATGTGTTCTTCAATTTTCTGGGCCCCAGTATCATCAAATATAAAAGAGGGAAGTTGGAATAAATGATGGTAGATAGCATAAATATTTCCCCCCCCCCTTTAGAAATGAGGAACCTGAGGGTCTGAGGTTAAGTGACTTATATAGTAACTCATTATACCACACTCGTGAAATTTTTATGAAGTTGTTGGAGAACTTGACTGTGTATGGTAATGCATCCTCAAATCATTTCTTCCAATTATCATCTTGCAAAATTTTATTGTCACCATGTTTATAAAGGTTTTATTGTTCTGGCATTCTCCCTCTTCCTAAGGCCCAGAGTTTTAACAATTTCAACAAATAACCACTAGATGGTGCCCTTGTTCATGTTAAAAAATACTTGAATCAGTTCAAAGTATATTTTAAATGAAAAATTTTATTTTATTTTGTCTAATTATATACAATAATAATTCCAAACGTTTATTTAAAAATTGAGAACCAAATTCCTTCCCTCCCTCCAGCCTCCCTTTCTTTCTCATTCCTTGAAAAGACAAGCAATTTTATATAGATTATATACATGTGCAGTCAGGCTAAACACATTTTCATATTAGTCATATTGTGAAAGAAAATACAGACCCAAACAGAAAAAAAGAAAACTTAAGAAAGTTTTAAAAATATGCTTCAATATATATTCAGACTTCATCAGTTCTTTCAATATAAATAATAGCATTTTTTCATCATAAGTCATTTGAGACTGTTGTATCATTGTATTTTTGAGAATAGCTCCATAGTTGATCATTGTCTAGTATTGCTGTTATTGTGTACAGTGTTCTCCTAGTTCTACTCATTTCACTTTGCATCAATCTACTTAAGTCTTCCCAGATTTTTCTGAAAGCATCCTGCTCATCATTTCTTATAGCATAATATCATTCCATCATAATCGTATATCACAATTTATTCATCCATTCCCCAACTGATAGCGATCACCTCAATTTCCAGTTCTTTGCTACAACAAAAAAGAGCTGATATAAATATTTTTATACCTATAAAGTCCTTTTATTTCCTTTTTCTTTAATCTCTTTGGGATTCAAACCTAATAATGGTGGTATTGGGTCAAAGGTGTCAATTGCCCTTTGGGAATAGTTCAATACTGTTTTCCAGATAGTTGGAACAGTTTATAACTCCACCTACAATGCATTAGTATCCTCATTTTCCCATATCTTCCAACATTGGTCATTTTCCCTTCTGTCATATTAACCAATCTGACCAGTATGAGGTAGTACCTCGGAGTTGTTTTAATTTGCATTTCTCTTAGCAATAGTGATGTAGAACATTCTCTTTTAGTCTACTTTAATGGACTTGTATGAATTCCCTTTTTATCAAAGTATGTACAAAATCCACAGCTATACTTAATTTTGGAAAGTATATTCTCTTTTGAAATCTAAGAATTTTTGATGCCTTTTATTTAACCTGTTTCTTATTTGCTTAATTTTGTAATTTATGATTAATTATTAGTCCTCTTCCTCAACTGAGCTTAATTCTCACAATTATAGGACATATTGCTCCCATTTAGTTCAACTGACTTGCTGACTTTTCTGTATACACAACATTTTTTTGCTCATCTCCAGTGCTGCTTTTGTCTCTTATGTCTGGAATGTTCCCTCTCTGTAACTCTGCCTCATAGTATCTAGCTTCCTTAGCTTCTTTCCTTAAGTTTACTTAGTATTACTTTATATTTACTTACTTTTGTATATGATATAATTTCCCAATAGGATGGCAGTTCCTTAAAGTCTAGTAATGCTTTGTTCTTGACTTTGTATCCCAACCATTTAACATAGTAAATTGAATATGGTGGATACTTAGAGTTAGTAGGTTGCACTGTCATGCATTAGAAAGAGCTCAAGCTCTCTTGTGGGAGAACTTATGTCTAATTTATCTCCAACATTTATTGCCTGTGTGACTTTGGACAAGTGCCTGGATTTGAACTGCCTCATCTGTAAAATGAGAGCATTGGATTGGATTGCCTCTAAAGTCCTGTCCTATTCTAGATCTGTGATTCTTTGCAGTTTAATTAATATCCATAGCCATTTGGTTGCTGTTGCCTACATTCTATACTTGCATTAATAGTCGAGAACCTAGGTCACTAATGATGATATTCAAACCACTGCTAATAATGAGCTATTTTTATTGCTTATGAGTACTAAAGATCAGCTTTTTTCTTGCAGGTTTTCTATTTCATTACCTCACTGTGCCTGAGATGTACCAATTTAGAGAATCCACCCCAAATGTTCATATGGACTATTTGTGCCAGACCTGTCGTAGAGCCTTCCTAATTTGTATTGGTCTACTCAGCCACAGTCTTGACTCTAACATAGTGATATCATTTTGTTCCTCTTCAAGAACAAGTGAAAATAATCATTAGTCAAATACCTTTTGGAATGCTGGTATATAATTGTATTTGAGTGTCTTATCATTACTTTAACACTGTTGTGACAGAGTAGTGCACATCTTCCTTTCCTATTGCACCAGTCCTACTTTACATAATTAAGGAAACAACTCCCAATGTCTTATTTTTCTATGAAGCATAAAAATGTTAAGTATCTTTGACTTAGGAGTTGGAAAGGGGGTTGGATTTGTTATTGGAAGACCTAAACCCATGTCCCAAACACTGACATTTACTAGCTGTATGATATTACAGGTAATTTTATTTCTAAACCTTTTTTTGTTTAGAAAATAAATATAAAAGCAATTAAATTACTTGCCTCAAAAAGTTTTGTGAAAATCAAAGGAGAAAATGCATATCAAGTACTTTGTCAAATTATAGAGTTGCAAAGATACTTTTTTAGACTTCAAGATCTTTGTTTTTCTTGGTGGGCTCTTCCATTATCCTGACAGACTACAATCCATCTGTGTCTTGGTGGAGAGTGTTTGAAACCACTCTCATGGTGAGCTCTTCTAAATTTAGCCATACTAATGCTTAGACAATAGACATACAGGCCATCATAATCAGAACCTTTCTATCTTGATAGGGAAGATCAGTTATAATTTGTGCACTACTGACATAGCTTTTGAGAACCCAGAATACAGTGCTGCAGGACTGGGACATTAGTGGAGTTTAACAAATATGTGCTTTCATTGAAGTCTGTATTTAATGGATAAAGAATTGGCTTTAGAGTCAGGAAGACTCAAGTGCAATTCCTACTTCTTATACATACTGACTATATGCTCTGATCAAATCACTTAACCTCTCAATGGCAAATCTTAAGGCTATGGATTGTGGAGAAGATGTAGACCTTCACTGAAAAAGGAGATTGCCTCATCTAGGAATTTACTATACTAATATGACAAATTCACACCCCTATTCCTGACCAAGATATTATCCTTAAATGATATTTCACCACAATTGATATCAGTTTTTTTTCCTACCAAAGAGCTACTCTTTCCTTGAAAATCACTCTAGTAGAATTGTCTCATATTTATAAGAATTCAAGCCATTCTCCAGTTGATAAATGGTCAAAGGATATGAACAGACAATTTTCAGATGATGAAATTAAAATTATTTGTAGTCATATGAAAAGGTGCTCCAAATCACTATTGAACAGAGAAATGCAAATTAAGACAACTCTGAGGTACCACTACATACCTGTCAGATTGGCTAAAATGACAGGAAATGATAATGATGAATTTTGGCGGGGATGTGGGAAAACTGGGACACTGATACATTGTTGGTGGAACTGTGAACGGATCCAGCCATTCTGGAAGGCAATTTGGAACTATGCTCAAAAAGTCTTCAAACTGTGAATACCCTTTGACCCAGCAGTGTTTCTATTGGGCTTATATCCCAAAGAAGTCATAAAAGAAGGAAAGGGCCCCACATGTGCAAGAAAGATTGTGACATCCCTTTTTGTAGTGGCTAGAAACTGGAAACTGAATGGATGCCCATCAGTTGGAGAATGGCTGAATAAATTATGGTATATGAATGTTATGGAATATTATTGTTCTATAAGAAATGACCAGCAGAACTATTTCAGAGAGGCCTGGAGAGACTTGCATGAACTGATGCTGAGTGAAATGAGCAGAACCAGGAGATCATTATATACAGCAACAACAATACTATATGATGATCAATTCTGATGGATATGGCTCTCTTCAACAATGAAATGTTTCAAACCAGTTCCAATTGTTCAGTGAAGAAAGCCATATACACCCAGAAAGAGGGATATGAAATGTGGACCACAACATAACATTTTCATGCTCTCTATTGATGTTTGCTTGCATTGTGTTTCCTTTCTCAGATTTTTTTTCTTGTAGATATGATTTTTCTTGCACAACAAGATAAGTGTGGAAATATGTATACATAAATTAGATTTGTCAAGTATTTTAACATAATTAACATGTAGTGGATTTCCTGCCATCTAGGGGAAGGGTGGGGACTGGGGGGAAAAATTGTAACGTAAAGCTTTGTAAGGGTCAGTGTTGAAGAATTACCCATACATATGTTTTGCAAACAAAAAGCTTTATTAAAAAAAAGAAAAGAAAATCACTCTAGTAATTATCTGCCTTTTCCCATTTCCACATATTTCCAGTGTTGTGTATTACTTCACCTTAATACCAACCCTGATGCAAATTACTCCTTATGAGACTCCCATTTTAAGTCTTGGAATACTTTTAGTTAATTTATAATGTTGCTGTTCAAATCACCTCTCCAAGCTAACAATTTAAATTTGATACTAACTCAGGTCCCTCTATAGCCATTACATCAACTTTCCCATCATTCTTTATTTTCTCACTATTGTTCAAACTTGTAGCCTTCCCTTCCATTACACTTTTGTTTTCTTTACTGAACTTTACGTACTTTCACATCCTGCTTTTTTTTTCCTTTGTCCTTTTTCTTTCCTGAAGCAATTCTGTTTACTTCTCTCTCTCTAAACCTACCTTAAAATTTATTTTTCATGACTTCTTACCTCATTCAGTAAAATTGGAGCATGGATTTCTAATCTGTAACAAATTCAACTAAGAAACCATTCATGCTCTAAGTGAGGAGTGGAAGATCAAGAGCATACAGAACTTTTAATTTATTAAAAAAAAGCTGCTCATGAGAGTTTTAGAAAAGATACTTCATGATGACACACACATATTTTTATTGCCCAAACTACCCAAATGTGCTCCATTTTGTCTTGTTATTTCTACTACTTCAAAGATTCTACTTTTGGAAGAAATTCTCTTAGAAGTCTGGGATTTTCATACACATACAAAAAATGAGGATTTAAGATCCTAGGCCGAGAGATCCTGAATAATGTTCTTTATGGCATAATAATAATAAGTAGTGTTAACAGTGTACATTTATATAATACTATGTAACTTTAGAGATATCAAAACACTTTATTCCAACTTTGCTAGATAGAAAGGAATTATTATCTCCATTTTACTGATCAGGAAACAGTTTCATGCGGATGAAGTGACTTGCTTGAATTCACCTAGTAAGAAGGTAAAAATAGGACTTACTTTGCAGTAAATAAAAGCAAGAAAAAAGAATTATAAAATACCTGCCACATGCATGACATTATTCTAGGGCCCAAAGCTATAAAGATGAATAAGATATTATGTCTGCCCTGAAGGAGCTGAGAGTCTAATGAGGGAAATCCATCATAGATGTAGAAATAAATATGAGAAATGGCAGAATACAATAAGCTCAAAAAAGAGATATGAACTATGAAGAAGGAAAAGTTTTTTCTTTTGGGAGTGGGAATATCAAGAAAAGCTTAGTGGAAGTGGTAATGCTTGATTTGAAGGTTTCAGGAGATAGAGAAATAGACTACTGCACAGAAGGCATGAGAGATAGCCCTCATAAATCCCCAGATCCTAAAGAGTTCGGGATGAGGGTAAGGAATAGTTAATAGACCAATTTGAGTAGAATATGGAGGGTATAACAAGGATTGTTGCAAAAATAAATCTAGGAAAGACAGTGATCCAGTGGAGAGAGTTCTGGGCTGGAGTCAGGAAAATCTGAGCTCAAACCTAGTCTAAGATACTTATTAGCTGTATGGCCCTGAGCAAGTCATTTAATCTCTCTCAGCTTCAATTTCTTCATCTGTAAAATGGGAATAATGACAGTACCTACCTTCCAGATTTGTGGTGAGTATCAAATGAGATAACAATTGTAAAGCACTTAGCACAAGGGCTGGCACATAGTAAGCACTATATAAATATTATCATCATCATTAGAAGACCAGTTTGTGAAGAATCCTAAGTTCTCAGTTAAAAAAATATGTGGGTGCATATACTTGTATATTGTAATATAAATATAAATATATATATTTTATATCAATATATACATATTTTATATACACATATATATTTATATATATATACATATATACATATTTTATACCAATAAACAGGTCAGACATAGGCAGATTTTTTGACAGTTATAAGGTAGATGGAGTACAAAACTGAGAGACTGAGTGAAATGAAATCAGGCTATTCTATGGGTTCTGGTGATGAGGGTGGTAATGTGCATGGAGATATGACATGTAGAAGATATCATGGAAATAGAATCAACAGGACTTGGCAGTTGCTGAGGTATGAAGTATAAAGTAGGTTTTGAACATGAGGGGAAAAAAGATTTTCAAGGAAAGCACAATTTGTTGCTGTTGTTGCTGAAGCAATTGGGGTTAAGTGACTTGCCCAGGGTCACACAGCTAGGAAGTGTTAAGTGTCTGAGGTTAGATTTGAACTCAGGTCTTCCCGATTTCAGGGCTGGTGCTCTATCCACTGTGCCACTTAGCTGTCATTAGCAAGGCACACTTTGAGGGACGAAGATGACTTTGTTTTGGGCATATTTTGGGCATGAGGTGCTGGAATAATATGAAGGCAGAGATGTTCAACAGGCAGTTAGAATGGATCAGGCCTAGCTATATAAATGTGTCAGTCATCTGTTTAGGTGATAGTCAAAGCTCTGGGAATGGATGAGAGCATTGAAAGAACAAAGAAAGAAAAAAGGGAAAAGGACCCAGGACAGAGCCTCAGGGAATAAACTACTCTCAGGTCCTAAGAGGAAGACAATGAATTTAGAAGACTGAGAAAGAAAAATCAAATTGGTAAGAAAAGAACCAGAAGAGGGAAGCATCACAAAAGTTCAGGGAAGAGAGGAAATCCAGAAGAAGGATATTGTGAGTCCATGGTGTCATATCTTGCAGATAGGCCAGAAAGGATGGAGAATGAGATTCTTGATTTGGGGATGATTCGGGGATGGCTTTGGAAATAGCACTTTTAGCAAGAGTAGAGATAGAAGTTTTAAATGAGTAAGCAGTGAGGAAGTAGAGGTACTACAATAGAATTATAGAAATTTTGCTGTGAAAAGAGAGGGCAGATTTGTTGGTGGAACTGTGAACGGATCCAGCCATTCTGGAGAGCAATTTGGAACTATGCTCAGAAAGTTATCAAACTGTGCATACCCTTTGACCCAGCAGTGTTTCTATTGGGCTTATATCCCAAAGAAATCATAAAAGAAGGAAAGGGACCCACATGTGCAAGAATGTTTGTGGCAGCCCTTTTTGTAGTGGCTAGAAACTGGAAACTGAATGGATGCCCATCAATTGGAGAGTGGCTGAATAAATTATGGTATGTGAATGTTATGGAATATTATTGTTCTGTGAGAAACGACCAGCAGGACGATTTCAGAGAGGCCTGGAAAGACTTGCATGAACTGATGCTGAGTGAAGCGAGCAGAACCAGGAGATCATTATTCACAGCAACAACAATACTATATGATGATCAATTCTGATGGACATGGCTCTCTTCAACAATGAAATGCTTCAAACCAGTTCCAATTGTTCAGTGAAGAAAGCCATATACACCCAGAGAGAGGGATGTGAAATGTGGACCACAACATATCATTGTCATGCTCTCTATTGATGTTTGCTTGGATTGTATTTCCTTTATCTGATTATTCTTTCTGGTAGATACGATTTTTCCTGCACAAAAATGATGTGTGGAAATATGTATACATACATATATTTGATTTGTCAAGTATTTTTAACATAATTAACATGTAGTGTATATCCTGCCATCTAGGGGAGGGGTGGGGAGTAGGGGGGGAAATTTGTAACAGAAAGCTTTGTAAGGGTTAATGTTGAAGAATTACCCATACATATGTTTTGCAAATAAAAAGTATTAATATAAAAAAAAAGAAAAGAGAGGGCAGATTTGGAATGACAGCTCAAGGGGAAGGCAGCAGAGATGTGAGTCTGTGTATAAGGAAAGGGAAAGTAAGTAGCAGAGAAGGAGAGATTCATGGATCATGGTCCTGGAGGAGAGTCAAGGAGAAAGGAGCAAGGGTACAAGCAGAAGGATTAGCTAGGTTGGAGGATTTAGCCTTAAAGCATTGATAGAGTACTTCCCTCCAATGAGATTGAAGCAAAGTTGTATTGAATTGATGGTGTTCTGCTTTCACAACATTTCTCCTCTCTCATATAGCCACCTTTGAATAGGTCTACATCATTTCACCAGGATTATGATAATGACCTTCTAATTGGCCTTCTTGTCCCAAATCTCTCCCCTGTCAATCCATCTTCAACTCAACTGCTAAAGTGATTGTCTCAAAGCAAAAATCTAACCATGTCTCTCCTCTCCTCAGTTAACTTCCATCCCTCTCTGTTACTTTCAGGATCAAATATAAAGTACAGTGTCATTAAAATATCTTTGTAACCTGGCCCTTGTATGCATGTCTAAACTTCCTAAAACTTCATCCCCTTCCACACCCTCTATAATCCATCAACATTGTGCTGATTGCTTTTGGTCACAGATGATATTATCTTCAAATTCTGTGTATTTGTACTGGTTATTCTCTAGGCCTGCAATGTTCTCCATCCTTACTTCTACCTCCTTGCTTTCTTGGCTTTCGTTAATCCTCAGTTCAAATGCTACTTTCTGCAAAAGGCCATTACTGGTCTCTCCCCACTCCCCTTCCCTCCTTGATTACTTTTCACTTACTATGTATACAGTTATATACAATCATATATTTATGTCATCAATATGTGTATATCACTTACCTATGAACATATATATATATATATATATATATATTTTCTCCTTACCTCTGTCTCTGCCTCTCCTCTTCCTCCCCTCTCTCTCTCCCTCCCACTTCTGTCTCATCTCTCTGTGTGTGAACGTCTCTCTCTAATATAAAGTTAATTTCATAATGTTTTTCTCATTAGATTGTAAGGTCCTTGAGAGCAGGAGTGGTATTGCTTTGCCTTTTTTCTGTTTCCTTAAGCGCTTAGCATTGAGAATGCCATATATTAAGTGCTTAATAAATAATACTTGTTGACTGAGTGATATGGACAGGGTTGAGAGTATGGAGAAAGGGAGTTAAAGTAGCACTTGCAGTCTCCCACTTTGGCCTTCATACCCAATCATATGTTCCCTTCTAGATACTGAGACTTCACTGCTGTCTTCTCCTGACTCTAATAGGTGAATCTTTTGACTTACCTAGCTGGAACCCAGGCCACCAAGCCATTTCCTGCTATCTTCCCCTCATTCCATCTCAATATGCCATCTGCCTCTCATTTCATCTTGATATCCCCCATACTCTATCTCCCTTTCCAGCACTCTGCTGTCTTCCTTTTTTTTTTTTTTTTTGCTGAGGCAATTGGGGTTAAGTGACTTGCCCAGGGTCACACAGCTAGGAAGTGTCTGAGACCAGATTTGAACTCAGGTCCTCCTGACTTCAGGGCTGGTGCTCTAACCACTGCGCCACCTAGCTGCCCCTGTCTTCCTTTTTTGCATGTAAGTTTATTGAGGGGAGGGACTATCTTGTTTGTTTTTATATGCTTGCCTAGCTTGGCATAATGCCTGGTACATATCTATCCTCTATTTCTCTACCCATTCATGTATCCATCTTTCTTTTTATTGTGTGGCAGGTGGCTTTAATTTCAATAAAATCAGTTATTATTTAAGTTATCTTGCAAAATAAAGTCTGGGAATTAAAAAAAATGTTTTGTAATAGGTGCTATGTGGAAGGTGATCAGGAGGCATCTCTGAATAAAAAGATTAATGTGTATTAGGGAATACTCAGTTAAGATTAGCTTGTATAGTTGTGTAGCCAACCTAGTCAACATAGTTTTGTAACTCCCTCCAGTAGGTTTCTTAGTTTCAGAGTCTCAGAGGGTTGAGGATTAGGAAGCCTCAAGGATGAAAACAGCAGGACAAAGCAACACAGAATTCTTCACATCCTCTATGCAGAGATTTTTACCCTTGATTTTATGACTCATTTGTTTTCAGTTATGCAACGCTTTGTGACCTTACTTGGGGTTTTCTTGGCAAAGATACTGAAGTGATTTGCCATTTCTTTTTCTAGATTATTTTACAGAAGAGGAAACTGAGGCAAACAGGATCTAATGACTTGATCAGGGTCATACAGCTAGGAAGTGTCTGAAGCCAGATTTAAACTCAGGAATGTGAGTCTTTCTGACTTCAAGCTGGATACTTTATCTACTGCACCACATATCTTTCTTGATACCACCTAGAATCTCTAGATTCTTTCTGAGCTCGGCTTTATTGCCAATCACCACATTATGTCTTCATGCCTGTCAATATTCCACTTCAGCAGCTAGTTCTTATTACCAGAATTGTCTTGTTTTTATTGTATATGTTTTGTTCATGCTCATGTGTTTTTTATTTTATTTCTTCCAATAAAATGTAAGTTTCTTGAGGGTAAGTTTTATTTCATCTTTGTATCCATAGTGTGTATAGCATGCAGTAGGTATCTTAAAATTGTACCTTGTTATGGTTTCTGAATCATCCCCAAACTTAGTAATTAGGCATTTAAATAGTCAGTGTAAAGTAACAATAAATAGGAACTAAGAATGTAAATGGGAATATAGAAGCCACTTGCAAAAAATGCCTCCTAAATTAACTAAGGCATCAATATGTGTTAAATTAGAAGCAGCCAGTTAGATCCCTATTTAATTATTCCATTATTGGAATTGACTCTCAGTCAATAAGGTGCAAATAATACTCAGAAAAAAACCAGAGAAATATTATGCTAATAAGGAATCATTGATAACTTTGAGATGAAATTGGTATATAAATAAGCTAGCACAAAGGTAGGGCAAATAAAAATTAAGCTGCCATTCCAAGCCCTATAAAAATGGAACTCCCAAAGTCTGTCCTTTAATCACATCTCCACCTGCCATGGCTCTGTGCTGTAGTGACTTATGTCCCTCTCCCTCTCCGCTCTTCCCTGTGCTATCTGCCTCTCTCCAATGTTTTTCCTGCTCCATCACAAGCCATCTTCCACTCTACTCTCTGTACTTTGTTCAAATGTCACTGATGCATATTATTCCCTGCTTGCTGCCAGCATGAGCTTGCCCTGTGAGTGTCCCAAAATGTATCTTTTTATGGCCTTTGTCCTTAAGTCATGAACTGATTACACCAGGATTAGGAATAATTATTCCAAATCACACCTCTCAGTAGGCTAATGAGGCACCATAAATCCCCTGGGAAAAAAGCTAGGGTAGACAAAGAGAGACCTCCCCTAAAAGTTGGGTCATGATAGAACAAGGTTTAATAAATACTTGTTGAATTATTGGTTGACTTAAGAATAAAGAACAATGTGTTGTTCAAATTACTGCCATAACTTTGGCATCAAACTCAAATAAAAAATGGTCCCCAGAACAGTACAATAAGATCTCTGGCTTGTATAATGGCTTTAAAAAGTACATATTAACATGATTTGTGTTCTATATTTATTTTGTTAAGTATTTCTCAATTATATTTTAATCTACTTTGGATAACATTGAGACCATGTATTCGAAACCTTTGATTTACAGATTCAAGATTGTATTGGAAGGAAAATAAGCTGGAACAGGAATAGATCAAGAGACTAGATATTATATTGAAAGCAGAGGTCAATTCTAGCAGGAATGCAAACTGTGAAAGAGGTGGAATGACAAGATTTTGTAGTTAGAGAAGAGTTTTTAAGTTCTGAATGGGAAGTGGAATACTTTTGTTTGATAGTGAGATAAAAATATGATTTCCCTAAGAGATTTTTGAGTCAAGTTGAGGATTACAGGAATTAAGGAGGCTGATAAAGTAAGAGATACCAAAATATGAATAATAAAATTACCAAGGATTATCAAAGGGTAATGGTGCAAGTTAAGATGTTGAGTCAAATGAGGAAATCATTGAGACAAATATCTTGAAGTCTGGCAGAAGAGATAAGGATGTGGACAAGAGGATATAATCTGATGAGTGGATTTTGAAAGAGAAATCATTGAGTAAACATGGAAGAACAAGACCCCAAAAGTGTCAGAGAAAAGCAAGAAGTATGCTGCCATGTAAGTTGGGTAGTCTTTACTTCTGGGACTTTCTTGGGAGATCTGCTTCTTCCTGTTCACCTTATCCTATAACAAAATATGTTTTTCTAAGCTACAAACTTGGACTTTGCTACTGACTTTGCTACTATTTAAATGCTGCTGAATGGAACTGGAGAAAATTAAGAAATTGTGCTGACTGGATCCACTACAGAATTATATGACATAACCTCAACTGGGCCCTCACTGCTTCAAAGCAATACTTTTATATCACCCTAATCAATAAATACTCTGCTCATCATAAAGACTTCTCCAAACCTTTTCATTCTTCCTCTGATTTGTCATGCCTCTCCCCTCTACTCTCTGTTAAAAACTTTGTTTTTCTTACTTTCCCTGCAGCCTTTGATACTGGAGATCACCCTCTTCTCTAGGTTTTTCTGACACTGCTCTCTCCTGATTCTGTTTTCCCAAATGCCCTTTCTCAATCTCCTTTCCTGGATTGTCATCCAGATTATACTTGTTAATCATGGGTGTCTCCCAAGCCTCTATCGTAGGTGGTCTTCTCTTTTTCCATGCTATTTCTTTGGGTGATTTCATCAACTCCCATGAATTCAGTTATTCTCTCTATGCAGATTCTCATCCTCTCTTCTCCCCTCCAGTCTCACACCTCCAACTTTCTATTGGATAGTTTGAACTCCTGTAGACATCTCAAATTTAATATGTTCAAAACTGAATTTATTATCTGTCCCCACAAATAATCACTTCTTCTAAATTTTCCTATTACTTCAAGGGCACTGCCATCCTCTCAGTCACCCATTTTGTGCATCTTCAACTCCTCATTCTCTCTCACCTTTCATATCCAATCTATCAAACTTTATTAAAAGTCCTGACTATTAAACCTTCACAGTATCTCTATATTATTTCCTCTGATCCTGACACCATCCTGGTACACGCCTGTACTGTAGTCTTCCTGCCTCAAGTCTCTTTATACTTTAGTTTATTCTTTATTCAATGACCAAAATGATTCCAAACCCAGTACTCTACTGCTTTTTCCAGTAACCCCAATTCTAGTTACTTTACACTGCCTTGGATTTCTTTTTTCCAAACAATTTCTAGTTTCCTTGCTTCTCCTCTTTCCTCCGATTCAGTGCCATGGTGTTCCTGACATTCCTGGGCCTAGTACTGTATATGCTTAGCTGCTCAGCATAAAGGATTGGTCTGTTTTGCAAAGCAGTGGGGGACTCGTTCGTGCAAACATATTTTTCCAATCTCTCTTCTCATAGAAATTTTATTTCACTGATATCAAAGTATATATATATATATATTTTTTTTCTTTGCTTATGTAAGCTTTTAAAAAAACTGGTTTTCAAGCTTCTATTAGGGATTTTGGTGTTTTATTTTTTCTTAATTTGGGGGGAGACATTGAGTATGTCATCTAATAAGAAATAACCATGTTCGTATTAATTTTTAGGTACTTAAGACCATTGGGGTTAGAGCAGTTCAAAGTAAATAATAGCCAAGGAAGACTACTTGTTTTTACTCTATAGGTGATTTTGAATTTTATTCCCTCATTATTTGGATGGGTAGCATAGGTATTATAAATATCCTCTATTTTATTTCAAGTTAGTTAACATACTTTTTGCCCTCCATGAACTTAGGTCCCACAACCAACACTGAAAATTAATGGGTACCCATGCATACATGCAGGAGTTTGTTTTATTCTTAAATTTGATACCAAGAATACCATGAGGTTTTTAAACACATATGATTCCAATTTTATTTAAGCTTTATTTAGATTCTCTAGAGAAAAATAAAGAAACCCTTCCCCTAACTTCCTTCCTTGAAACATTTATTAAGCAATGACAGGTTTCTAAGGTGCTGTGCTGGACAATTTGTTTCAAACCTGCAATCTTAGATTTTCATAGCAATGGTCTACACCTTTACCAAAACATGATGTTTTTGTTTAGTTTTCCAACCCACACAGTTATCTGTGTCCCCAGATGTCTCTCCTTTCCCCACATCTCTAATCTTAGGCACCAAGAAGAAAAGAAAAATCAAAGTCAGTTCATCTAAGCAGACATCCTTGTAGTAAAATTTACCAGTGCCTCCTATTTTCCCCAGAGAGAATCTTGGGCATGAGAGTCTCTCTATCTGGGCATTACCCTACCATTATTTACCAGTGTGGTTTTCCATAATTTTCGTCACTTTTCTGGGTCTCAATTTCCTCAACTTTTAAGATGTGGGGAAGGGGAAACTAAAGTCCCTTCTGAGTCTATTATTCCACATTTTTGAGAGCTTACCAACAGAAAGCTGGTAAACAATTCCATCTTGATTCTGATTAAATAAACCCTGATTTGGAGATGATGCAACCTCATTTGAATTTGCCTAGTGTCTTCTTCCCATTTGTAAATGAGTATCTTGCCACAGATGGGTCATATCATATTCCTAACAAAATGACTAATTTGTAGGAAAGCCAGTTGTATGACTTACCTTTAGATTCCTTAGCTAATGTTATAGATTTTCAGAGGTTTAATATTCCGTCAGTCCCATCACCATTCTCCTAATTGTCCAGAATGAAACCTATGAGTCATCAATAACCACCCTCTCTTTCATCTTAAGTATTCCAGTCTTAAACAATATAAACTCTAAAACTCTTCAAAATCTATAGTAGATTTCCATTGTTTGTGGAATGAAATCCAAAGTTCTCAGTTCAAAGTTCTATTCTACTTATTCAATCTATAACCCCAATATTTCCTTACATATATTTTCCTCTCCAACCAGATCAAGATCTTCAGCCTGCTTTCTTTTCCACTCACACCTTTTGCTCATTTTGTTGCCTTGGCTTAAGCTACATTTCTCACTCTTTTCTGTCTATTTTAATCTTTTCCATATTTCAGGATTGATCTCATATACTACTACATCTTCTCCATGAGATCTCTCTTGTCTACTCCAATTAAGACTGATCTTTTTCTGGTCCAATCCATTAGAACACTTATTATCTGTAAATAAAAGTTAATCATAACTGCTTCTTATATTTATTTAATTATTCCATAAGTGCATGTCTTGCCTTATAAGCTAGACAATGAATTCCTGAAAGGCAAGAATTACACCTTAGTACCTTTGTGCCTAACTTTGTGTTATTTACATAATAGGAGCTTAATAAGTGTGTGTCATGCAGACATTAATCAAGTAGAACTAGACACTAGCCAGGTTTCCTGAGGACTGCTGATTTGCATATTTAAAAACAGTATCAGAGTATGACTTGTAGATAAAGGTATAATCAATAAAATAGTTCTTTAAGTTGATAAAGGGTAGAATGTTAAACCAGAGTATATAGACAGTGCATGGGGAGAGCTCTCTTTAAAGATTATTAGTAGTCATTGCAATCATTGATGTTGCCACTAGTTGTTGGATATCCCTTGCAATACCTTGTTCTAGATGTGCAGAATATTTACAGGCATGTTTTTTTTTTCCAGATGGCAACTTTGTATCTCTGCTAATTTAACTTTGGAATACTTTCTCTAATCATTAAGTTGATGACAAGGAGATTGAATATGAACACTTCTTTTAGTTTTCCATTGAATTGGTTAGTAAGAGAATTCATCATAGAACTATTAGTAACCACTTTTTGGAGGATTTGAAAAGATCATTTTAATCAATTAAAACATAAGACTTTTTATACCTTCATTTTGGCATTAATGAGGCCAGTAATACCAAGATCACAAGCTGTAAACTATAAACTTTACAATGTTTTGTTCCAAGCCCAATAGATTTTCTACTTTAGCAGAACAACTGTATGATTGGTCACTTAGTATGGAGTAAATCATTGTAATTTCTTTAAATTTGTTCCTAAATGTGGAACATTTTTTGAGTTGCCAGTATGTTTGATTAATTTTATGCTAGTGAAGCATAATATATCAGATTTTGTTACTAAAGTTACAAGTAGAGACTTTGGACCAATTAGAAAATGAAAATAAAAATTTCAGATCTAAGAACAAAGTATTTATGGAAATGTGTTCATGTTATACACAGAATTAGGCATGTTAGTTTTACAACTGTCATGCTATCTAATGTTTTTTGTTTTGTTTTGTTTGGTTTGGTTTGGTTTGGAAAATGCTCTTCTTCCCCAAAACACATTGTTCTTAAATTGTTCTTTGATTACTTAATTGAATACTTTGCACTTATTAGGTAGGTGTTAAAAATAAATATTTTATATAGCAATACCCAGACTCATGCTTCTTTTTTTCTCCCTTCCTGATTTTCTTTTTCTCCTGCAGAGAGAATCACAGTGAGATTGAAAGGCGTAGGAGAAACAAGATGACCCAGTACATCACAGAGCTGTCGGACATGGTTCCCACCTGCAGTGCCCTGGCTAGAAAACCAGATAAGTTAACCATTCTGCGCATGGCAGTCTCACACATGAAGTCCATGAGGGGTACAGGAAACAAATCTACTGATGGAGCCTATAAGCCTTCATTTTTAACAGAGCAGGTAACACTATCCCTCTCCCCATTTTGTTTTCTTTTTCAAGCAATTTTCATATGGCGGAGCAAGAAAAAGAAAGAATGACATTGAGACAATATTCCTGAGCCCTTGACAAATGTTCATAGTTGTAGGGAAAGGGGGGAGGGAGGCAATTCATTGTATAGGAAGAAGACAATCTAGAGAAAAATATAAAAGAAGAGGCAAGATACAAGAGTTTGGAGTAATATAAAAAGCCAAGGGAGGAGAGAATTTAAGAAGACAGATTACTCAACAGTTTCAAAGGCTATTGAAGAGTCATTAAAAATTAACTGAGAAAAGGTTATGAGATTTGACATTTAAGAAGTAACTGGTAACTTTTTGAGGATTAGTTACAGGGATTCAAGCCAGATTAGAGGAGTTTATGGATGTTACGGGTTTATAACATATGAATTATTATACTTCATATAGGCATATTATTCTTATACTAGACATTCAACAATAAATGATATGAATAAATATATTTATACTTTACCTTGATCAATACAAAGTAAAAACAGTCTCTGTGAACTGCTTATAGACAGAGCTTTTGTGTGTTCTGTATAAAGTCTAGCATATTAGAGCATTCAATAAATAATGAACATTTGAATAAATATTTAAGAAGTAATTTGATTCTTTCTTGGTCAACATTTTTAGTCTCTCCCTGTTGATTAGCTTTTGTAGTCAAAGATACTCAAGTCTCTACTATTTTAAAAACAAAAACACCACCACATCCTGGAGAGTTTTATGTATTTGTTGTTTTTTAGTTGTTTCAGTCATATCTAAGTATTCATGATCCCTTTATAGAGTTTTATTGGCAAGGATACTGAAGCAGTTTGCCATTTCCTTCTCTAGCTCATTTTACAAATGAGGAAACTGAGGCAGACAGGGTTAAAGTGACTTGTCTAGGATCACACAGCTAGTGAGTGTCTGAGGCTGGATTTGAACTCATGTCTTCTTAACTCCAGTGCTGTATCCATTTTGTCACTCATGTGACTTTACTGTCCCTTTAATTGCTCATCTTACATCTGAAAATTTTACTTTCCAAATGTTTCAAATCTACACACTCTATTTTCTCACCATCTAGAGTAATGGGAAGAACTTTGAGCCAAGAAACAAAATACTTACTGTTTCTCTCTCTTTTTGATACTTAACCAAGTGACTTCTAACAAATCATCTTTCCTTTTAGTACTTGTTTTCCCAACTGTAAAATAAGAAGGTTGGATTATTTTGTTCCTTCTAATTTTCAATCCTATATTTTTGTTCCCTTAGAATTTTATTAATACTACCAGACTCCTCAAACTAATTTAATGATCCATAGACACAATGAAACTTCAATTACTTAATAAAGAGTTCAAATTCTTGTTGGTGGGGAAAACTGTGATCTATATCTTTCACATGTTGAATTTAAAATGAAGCTGGTTCCCAGGTGGAGAAATGTCAATAGGTAGTTGAAAAATGGAATATTTTGGTGAAAGACTGAGGCTAGAGATGAATGAAATTTTGTCTTATGAGAACATAGGACACTATGACTAGGACACTGGACTAGGAGATGGGAAACCTGGTTTTGAGTTCTTTTTTATGTGCCTCATTAGATACATTACTTAAATAAACATCCTACCCTTCTGCTTCCTTATCTATAATGTCAGATGTGTTCAGAATAGATTGTTTCTGGTGTCTTATTTTAACTTTTAAAAATCCACTATTCTATTGTCTTTTTGAACTGTTTATTTAAATATATATTGTTAAAGATATTTTCCCATATTTATGTTTCAAAACTAAAACCAGAAATTGACCAAATTCGTAGGACATAGACTTGCCTAAACCCATCAAACTAGTCTGCAATGGAGCTGGTTGGGTTGAGATCTTCTGACTTCAACTATTTGATCTCTCTGACCATGATTGGAGTTAGGCTTTGGGAACCATACATGACACAGTGAAGATACAAGAGCTGGATGGGCTAGAATGTGAGATTAAATCTAATAAAATGAAATTTAAGAATGGGAAATTTAACATCTTATTCTTTGGCTCAAAGAATCATCTTCATAAGTGCAAGATGAGGGAAGTATGGTTGGGTACCAATTTGTTTTTAAAAAAATCTTGATGCTACAGTGTATTGTGTAGTCAACACAATGTGAGTCAACAGTGTGAAAAAAGCTAATCCATTTTAGGTTTTAAGAGAGGAATTACACCCAAGATTTGGGAAGTGATAATCCCTCTTATCAAAAAGGAGAAATCGTGTTCAGTTTTGGACATTATATTTCAGAAAGAATGTTGATACACTGGACAATGGGTGTATCTGTATGTGTAGGTGTACACATACAAACACACATACAGTCATCTTTGAGAATGAAGGACAATCAACATGTATACATATATATAGACACATCTATAGGCATACATATATATTGCACACATATTAAACATTTATACATATATATTTCATATTATATTATATTAATTTATATATTTCATTATTACCTTATATATTACCTTATTTTATATTAAATATTAATAGTAGCATTTTTAATATCACTTTAAGTTTGCAAAATGCCTTATCAATATTATCTCATTTTTATCCTCACAATAACCCTGGGAAATAGGCACTATTATTCTCATTTTACATTTGAAGAAACTGAGGCACAAAGAGGTTAAATGACTTGTTCAGGACCACATAGCTAAATAAGTGTCTAAGGTCAGATTTGAACTCTGATCTTCCTGACCCCATCCAGCACTCTACGCTGTGCTACCTGACTACCAATATGAGAATATGTTAAAGGAATTCCTTTTTGTTTTCTTGTTTTGTTTTATTTATTTGTTTCTTAGTTGAAGGAAGAAAACATAGAAGGGACCTGATTGTAATCAAGTATTTGAAGAGCTGGTTCATGAGAGAGGGATTAGATTTATTTTACTTGAAATCAGAGGATAGATTTAAGCACAATTTAGGTTTTATATAAGGAAATATTTCCTCACAATTGAATCTATCTAGAAGTAGAATGGGCTGCCAAGGGGAGTAATGGGTTTTCCCTTATTAAAAACCTTCAAGTAATGACTAAATGACCACTTGTTAGGTCTGTTGTACTCTTTATCTAAATTGAACTAGTATAAGTTGAACTAGGTAGCCTCTGAAATAAGATTCTGTGATTCTGATTTCTGAATCTAAAGCTTGTACCTAGGAGAGGATTATTTGAAATCTGAATATGGTTTCAAATGAATATAGGCTCTGAAATAGTCTGAAATGCTCTTTGATTAATAAATTGTTGAGTCAAGAAAGAGATATAACAAGTAATGATAAAATGGGCCCTTTCCTCAAGAAGCTTATAAAATCTCCCTTTTATAGAGGACTTCATGGTTAAACCCATGTGGTCCAGAGTGGTCCAACTTTAAATTTGTTTCCCTATGAGGCTTGCAGCTACACCAGACGTGCAAGTCTCTGATCTCTATTCCTTGAATAACTGATTTATTTAAGAAGACAGTTCCTCAAAAGAATATACAAAATCTATGTTGCCTCTTATAATATCGATTGGCCTGTCTTTGTTTTTGTCTTAGTTGCAAAATATAAAATATAGCCAGATGTCTATTTGTTAAAATAATGACTCTCCTTAAGTAGTAGCATTGTTTGAATTCATACTGCATATTCCTGCTGAGCTGAACCAAATACCATATTTTTATATAATTATAACTTTAATTAGTGCAAATTTGAATACATGCTACCACTTCCCGGTGATCCATTAGTCTCACTAACCTGGACCTGGCAGAAAATCTGTAAGCTATACTTATGTACAGTAGGTAACCAAATAAATGCATTTTAAATGAAATTGACAATATGGTTACTTTGAAACCCTTAATCACATTCCTCATATAATATCTATCAACATATAGAAAAAGTAGTAAGGTTCATTTGTACCTATGTTGTCTGAACTTCTTAAACCAAGTAACAGTAACTTCCTTACCTTGCATTAGGAAGGAAGCTGTACCTCATTCCTCTGCTGTTTAGACAGTATAAAGTGATTTCATTGAAATTGATTTAGTGCCATTCAACTCTCCCTAAGATGATGGGTAGCATTCTGCAACTAATTGATTCCACACAGCTTTCTACTTTCAGCTAAAATTAGCTCTGCTACTAAAACCTAAGAGGCATTTTAGGGTATATATTCTATTCCATTTCTCCAGATTTTATCTATATGAAGCATTATGGTATAGTGGTGATAGGAGCTCTAGAGTCAAAAATCAGAAAAGGCAGTAGTCCTAGCTTTTCTGCCTACCTGCTGAGTAAGCTGGGAGTAACCTTCCCAGTCCTTCAATTTTTCAAACATAAATTGGTGGCCATATGACCTCATCAACTTACTTTATAAAACTCCTATGAAAATCAAATTAATCTTGGGATGGCAGCTCTGGAAGAAAACGTAGAGGTCAGTGAATCCACTCAATCCTCTCATTTTATTACCCAAAGAAAAGACAGGGGAGGTGACTCATCCCAATGAGCTAGTGGCAAAACCAAGATTGGGAACTTAGTATCAGTCATTTAGAGCTGGTAATGATCTGAGGGGTCATCATGCTCAGCCATATCATTCCCAGGTAAGAAACAGAGACCCAAGCCTTGCCTCCAGATCCTTTTCTCTGCCCATTCTGCTACACTGGTTCTCAATGGCATGGAAGGCTCCTGATTCTCAGCATGGTACCCCATCTGCTACAGCATAGAGAGGATAAGTGTGAATAGGAATCTTGTGAAACAAAAAACACCACACAATCACAAGGGACTATTTTTAAATTATTATTGTTATATTATGAGGAGGACAAAGATTCAGATTCAGAAAAACAGGAAGAGGATACAAAATGAAGGTGTAAACCGTAGTGAGAAACAGCATGGCCAACAGTTGGCCGGTGAATGTGCATATGGATCTTCCTTCTTGACATATGCTGTTCTTGTAACACTGATACCATTTGAATATTCACTAAAGACAGTATTGCTATTATGAACAGAATCAGTACTAGCAGCGATCCTCTAATAGGTATGTAAGTCCATTCCATACCAGTCAATTAATGGTGTGTCAATAAGCATTTATTGATATTTATTATTATATGTGTGGAGCACTGTGATAATTGTGTCCCGGGTTCCTAAGGTAACTTTGCCAAAAAGGGAGTGGGGACAGGGGGAACAAATCACTTGTCTTCCTTTCTAAGTAAATTGAACAGTGTATGCATTCTAAGTCATCCATCTATTGCAATATTCCCACAAGTGAAAAGGCCATAATAAAATCACCAGGCAATCAGACAATGAGAAAAATGAGCTTGCATTTGTTGTTTGCTTTTTTGAATTTCCTAATTGTAATCTCTTCTTTCAAGGAACTAAAACATCTCATTCTCGAGGCTGCTGATGGATTTCTGTTTGTAGTTGCTGCTGAAACTGGGAGAGTTATTTATGTGTCTGATTCAGTCACACCAGTTCTGAACCAACCCCAATCTGAGTGGTTCGGTAGCACCCTTTATGAACAGGTTCATCCAGATGATGTGGAAAAACTGAGAGAACAGCTATGCACATCTGAAAACTCAATGACAGGTCAGTGAACTCTATTGGTGTTTTAAAAATATATCTCCCTCTATATGAGGTTTATTTTATCATTCAGAATTGGTTATAAGAAAGGACCGAGTAATTCAGAGCTGTTTATAGATTAAGGACTGACTTAGACTGGATGACTTTGCCATGATTTGAGTTTGTGAATTACATGTTCAGAAGATTGCTTTCCTCATTCTTCACTTACCAGGAATTTTTTTCTGAACACTGATATCATTTGATGGTAGAGTTATAATAATAGCTACATAATATGAAGTAAAATAGTATCATAAATTCAGAATACGATGGGACCTTAAAAATCATGGTATTCAAACCTTTCATTTTGCAATTGAGCAAACTGAGACACAGAGTAATTAAGTGACTTGTCCACAGTCATGTGGTTAGTAAATCTATAGAATTCAAACTCAGGATTCCTAATTCCACATCAAGTGCTTTATTGACTGGCTGCCATTTTTATGCAGTTATATTTTATCATGTTTAACATATATAGATCAGTGGTTCTCAAATTGTGTTCCAGAGAGTCCTGGGGGTTTATGAAACTCTTTGAGAAGGTTTGAAAATTCAAAATTAGTTTTTATTTCCAATATGGTAAAAAATCTATAAATATAACCCATGTAAACAAAAACTCTTTGGACTGATCCTCAATAATTTTAATAGTATAAAGGAATACTGGGAACCAAACTTTGAGAACCATTGATATAGATTACAGTAATGCCATTTCAGGACTTAGTTGCAGGAATGTATAAAAATGGAACACCATAGTAAATATTAAATAATAAAATAGTAACATTATATGTCACGCTTCTTAAAGAAACAGGTATGAATAATTAATACATTTCTCAATGAACTTTGTTGTTGTTATAACTTATCTTATTCTAGTCATACCCTAAAACTTAGAGAATCATTTCCATGGCTCATCTCCCTATTTCAAAGATTGCTTCTGAAGCAATTTCCAATAGATTATATGAAAACATCTATTTCCTCTCTTTTGTGAAATAATCAATGGAAAAGAGAGAGAGTTTTTCTGTCTCTTGGGAATGTTTTTTACTAATTGGAAAATTTCTCTTCCAACTTTTTCTTTTTTTTCTGAAAAGCTACTTGTATTGTCACTGTCTTCTAATCAGTATTTCATTTGTGAATAGTGACTTTATGGTCTTCATTTGAGGTGTGTTCATAGTACCTAACTTAGAAAAATAATTTTAAAGAGTTACTCAGAAATAATGTTAAAAGAACTAATATTCCAAATGGAAGTAGAAGAAGATTCAGTTAAATTTTTTTCAAGTATTTTATGAAAGCGGTTTAAGAGCAAGTTGACTTACTATGAAACAAAGAGAAAATATAAGTAACATCAAATAGTATTTATCTTTTCTTCTAGATTCTGACTGCCATTAAACATATTTATCTTGTTCTATTCTGTGCTCATAATGTACACTAATTTTTCATTTTGACACAGGTGTCTGTCTTGTACTCGTTTTTCCATTTCAGGTACTTATCATGTAGTGTGATCCTACTTTAGAACTAAAGCAGGATCTCTCCTCAGGTAAACAGAATTGGAGAGCTGAGGCAATATTTTGGCTTATTCCATCCAAAAAAAAATGCTCAACTACTAAAGAACAAAAAGGTCTTTTTTCCAACTGAATGTTTCCATTGCTAATCAGCAGGTCATTTCTCTTTATTATGTCACAGACTTTTCCTCATATAGCAAGAGTAATACCAACTAACATTAAATATTGCTTTAAGGTTTTACAAACAACTTTACATATATTATCTCATTTTATTTTACACAATAACCTTGTGCAGTAAGTGCTATGGGTATTATCTCTATTTTATAGATAAGGAAATTGAGGCTTGGAGAAATTTAAATGACTTGCCCAATGTCATAAAGCTAGTGTTTGAGGAAGAATTAGAACTCAAGTTTTCCTGACTTCAAATTCAGCACTCTATCCATTATACCACACTGCCTTTAAAAAATAATAACTAATAATTATAGATAATAAATGTACTATATGTAATTATGCTAGATTATAATAATAATCAGAGATGGCATTTGTACATTACTTTGTAATTTATAAAGCATTTTATAATAGTTGCTGTCTTACCCTTACATTCCATCACACAGACAGAAGATCCTTCTTCACCTCACTTTGCTACCACCTAAAATGGTCTTCCATTAAAATATAAGTAATATCAACAGTTTGCATATGTGGCATATATATTTAGATATTTTACATATATAACCATTTTTCTGAGTCTTGACTTATATGTGCATATCCTTACCTGAAAAAGTCTCAGTCAACCTTAATAGAAGTAATTGAATATGAGGATCATATACCAACTCTAAAAATTTTTAGAGAGTAAAATGGATCAGAATCATCATAGTGGATTATTTTCTTAGCTGTCTTCCCCTTAATATTTGGATTCCTTAAGTGGCATTTGTGTTGTGAATACTCATTTTCATAGACAAATATTCATTAAGTATTTACTACCAAAACATGTAGCATTATATCAAGGGATATGTTCATATGTATATATATATGTATATATATATGAAAAAACATACATTTATATATATGTGTATGCATATGTGCATAAAAATCTCCAATAGATGAGTGATTAAATGATATGAAGTAAATGGTCTCAAAAGAATGATAAATTATTAACAACAATATGAAAGAATGTTCCAAATCATTAATAATGAGATGAAAATCAAAACAACCTAAAGTTTTTACTTCATCCCAGGAAACTGGCAAAGAAGAAAAATGATGGGCAGACTTGTGTTGGAAGACTTGTGAAAAAAATAGAAAAATTAGCATATCGTTGATAGATCTGTGCCTCAGTAATGATGAATGTAATTTGGATTATGCAAATACAGTAACTAAAGTGACTATACCTTTTAACTAGTGATTCTACTCCCTTATTTATACTTCAAGATTGTCATTGATAAGAAAAAAGTTCCCATATATGCAAAAATATGTATAAGTATTTTGATAACAAATAATTTGAAACAAAGTCAATGCTCATTGAAGGAGAATTAAAGAACAAACTGTAGTACACAAACATAATTGAGTATTTTTGATATATATATGGAGAGAGAAATGTTGAAAGATTTATATGATGTGATGCATCACAAAATAAAGATTTCCAATAAAACAATATATACAATGTCAACATAAAAGGGAAAAAACTATAGAACAATAAAAAATAAATATTGGGTCACCAGGGTCACCAAGCTAATAAGTGTGGGAGGCCTGATTTGAACTCAGGAAACTGAGTTTTACTGATTTAAGATCCACCACTCTATCCACTATACCACTATCTGTCCATAAGATATTTTAGAGGTCATCTACTCCAAGTCCCTCATTATATGTAATATATACATAATAAATGTCCATATTCTTTGGGTGATTTGTCTAAGGTCAAAGTTTTTAGGGATAACATCAGGATTAGAGATTTAGCTCTTTTATGTTAAATTCACCAGTTATTTTAGTTATATTAGCCAAATGAAGATCCTATAATACTATATTGGGGTATTTTGTGATTAGATAGGAAATTTAAAAATAGAATAGAATAGAATAATAATAGAAATAAATCACTCTATTATTCCAAGGTCAATGCTTTTTAAAATTATACCATACTATCTTCATATATTAACAATTATATAATATAGTGGATAAAGTCTCAGGATAGAAAACAAGATACTTCTTTGGAAGAAAGTCCAAAGAGTTACATCTACAAATTAGTGTTCAGTTCTGGGCTTTACTCTTTAAGGAAGACATTGATAATAAGCTGTTGAGCAGAGGTGTCAAATTCACAGTCCAGGCTGAAAAAAAAACTGCATAGAAAAATATGATTGGTTAATATTTAACAAATTATGTAAAAATACATGTAGCATAGATAGATTTTTTAAGTCAATATGCAGCCCCCTGGGAGCTGTTTCTGAGTTTTACACTACTGCTGTAGAGCATTCAGAAGAATAGTCATGATATTGGAGTCCCTTATATGCATGGCAAATGGATTTAATATTTAATTTGACTATACCTGAATAACTGGAGAGTGGATGAGAAATCCCACTTTAGCAGAATCCAAAATATTTTGATGTAGGGTTGAATACAAATGCATTTGTTAAATAATAAATATGAGGAATAATTAAAGAAACTAGCATTATTTAGCTTATACAGGAGAAGACATATGGATGATTTGATATTTCTCTTCAGAAATTTGAAGGCTTGTCAAAGGGAAGTTGGAGTAGATTTGTTTGTTCAAAAGGGAACAATCAAAAAATATCAATAGAACAAAGAGGCAAATTTAAGCTTTATATCACCTAAAACTCCTTAACCAATGGAGCTGTCCAAATGTTGAATGGAGTGCCTTGAGAAATGGTGGCTACCCCTCACTTGAGGACTTCACGTATAGCCTAAATTGAGTTCTTGTGGGTAAGTGAGCATAGAGTTTCTTTCAGGTATGATTTGAATTAAATGACTGCTGTGGTCTATTCCTACTAAGTTTCTTTGATTTTGTCAACATAGCAGCATACTGCTTACTGATAGGCAGCATTCCATTCCTGGAAATTGATAAGATGATTGTATATTTGGAAATATACAAAATGTACATTTAACTGGAGAAAGACATTCATATCTATTTCATTTTTTATCGTAACTTATTTCAGTTCCCTTTTGCTTTAGTGATATCCATTTATCACTAAGATCCATGACCTCTAAAACGATATCTTTTTCTTGCCAGCAGTAGTATCCATGGAATTCTGAAAAAGAATATGTTGGTGAAACGCCTACTGTGAGATCTGCTGAGAAAACAGAGTAGTGAATGCTAGGCAGTATAAGATTAGGTATCTAAGTAAATGGTACAAGACATCAAGTTTTCTAGGCATTCTAAATGCTTTCTTATTTATAAAACAGACAAGGTTAAATTCTACTCATTTTTAGTTTCAGGGGAAAAAATAAGGGATTTCAAAAACAAAGAGCTACTTATAGCAATAGTGGCACAAGGTGGCTCTGTAATATAAACAATTTGTAAATGATATTTAGGGAAGCTCTTTATCAGATTTTGTTCCCTCTTTCCTCATGGGTTTTCCTTTTCCTTTTATTAAAATATGCAAATACTATATAGCAAAGAGAAACCTGTCTCACAGAATCAGAAGAACTAAAACTATCTTATGTAAATGCCTTCAACACAAACATTGATATTTAACCCTATGTCACAATGTTCCAGATTCTGCCAAAGTGGGATCCCACACCCACTCTCCAGATGTTCATGCAGAATCAAATTAAATATTACCAGTGAAAACAGCCGCAGAATAAATGCTGGCAAGATTAAAATGGGAAAGCATATGGATTCCAGTAAAGACTACATGACAATAAGATGTCCTCGGTACTTTCATCTTTTCAATAAAACAGTATCCTTTGTATTGTTGAGACAAGCATCAATCAGCTTAACAAAAGCTCAGTTTCTCTACTATATTTGACTAGCCAATAAAGGTAGACCAGCCACATCAAGCCTGTATTGGACTATATTTTAATTATTCAGTAATTTTATTATGTAAGAAAAAGCAATGTTAGGTGCTTGAGAGGGAGAGAGAAAAAGGTGAAAAGTTTAGATAATACATGGTCCTTGACCTCTTAAAGATTATAGTTTTATATTTAGAATGATAAATAATAATTTAGGAAAGGTCAAACAGTCAAAATTCTCAATACCAAAGGGTTTCAGAATTCTTATTTACACAATTCATATGTATGATCCTGTTATGATTGGCAGTTGTGATCTCCCTGTGAGTCGTGAGGCCAAAGTACAGAGATGCTTTCAGCATTGAATCAGAGTCTTTGACAGAGACAAATTCCAGTCTCTGATAACAATTAAGAGTAAGAAGCTGGTGAGAAATTTTAAGCTGACTTGCAGTTCTGTTCATTTAAATTTCAACAGCTTCTGTATTTCTTTAACAGGCCAAAGATGGTGTAATACATTGATTTGATTTTCCTCCTACACATGTAAGAGAAAACCAAAAAGGGTCTCTGGATAGTTGTTGTTGTTGTTTCTAAATTTTTCAGAATAGTTACAAAAAACCCTTTACATTTGTATAAACCTTGCAGTTAAAGCATTTTACATGCATTTATCTCACTCAATCTTCATAATAATCCTGTGAATTATTACAGGCTTATCACTTCATACATATCCCTTTCCTAAAAGTTTTTCTACAACTAGTAAATGTCTAAGTCTGGATTTGAACTCAAGTCCTCCTGACTCCAGAGCCAGTGCTCTATCCACTGTGCTACCTAATTGCTCTGGTTGGATTATTTTATCAAATTCTGGAAAGTGGTATTTAGCAATACTTATCATACTGCCTTTTTTGGGGTCTATTACCTTTCTTTGAGAACTCATCTATTTTCTTACTGCCAACCACTTTCTTAAATATTGATGACTCTGAAATCCATATCTTCATATTTTGCCTCTTATCTAAGATCCACCTCAACATTTTTCACTCCTAACATTTCAGTGTATTTATCCAAAATTGACTCATCACCTATCATTCTATTTTCCATTCTCTCTTTCCCTCCAAAAAGTTTCACCTTCCTGATCTTAAATGCCTTCCATCATTTTCTTTACTTATCTAAATCCTATTCATACTTTAAGGCACAGCCTTAAGTTCCAGCTCTATGAAGTTTTTTCTGATCACTTCAGTCCCAACACATTTTCTTCTGCAAATTATCATGGCACATCATCTGTATCTCTGAACTGGCATTTAATTACAGACTACCTTGAAAAATTATCTTATATTGTATTAACATTTTCTTACCATATCATTCCAGATTGGGTTTTTTTTGATCCTTCAGGAAAGATTTCAAGTACCTGCTATGTGCAGAAAAATAGCATTATGTGAGATACAGGATCAGAGGGAGGATGAAAATTTAGTCTTGTTTTCCTCCAGCTAGATATAAGACTGCTTGAGGACAGGCAATGCATCTTTTATTTCTTGTATCATACACATTGCTGAACACAGAGTAATTGTTTTCTTCATAAATAATTTTTGCTTAATTAAATTGCACAATAGTTTTCTTGTTAGTGAATTTCTCTTTTTAATATGTTGTTTATAGGGAATTAAAAAATCCTACTCTTTATTGAGTTTTAAATTTTAACATTTAATGTCTTTAGTTTTGTTTGGTAAGCAGAACAAGTGAGATTGAATAGCATTCTTGTTCCTGAAACAGTTGGGTTAGGCTCCATAGTTTTTATGTAACCATTGATTTTGCTGTAGGGAATCCAGTCAAGAATTTCTGACTTGAATGATTGATCTTAAAATTAAACTGAAATAACAACTGAATCTGAAGATTAAAACATGCATCAACCCCCTTTTGTTTGTTGTTCATTTGTTTCAACACTGTGTGACCCCAATTGGGGTTTTCTTGGCAAACATACTGGAGTAGTTTGCCATTTCTTTTTCCAACTCATTTTACAGATATGGAAATTGAGGCAAACAGAGATAAGTGTCTTGCCCAGAATCACCTCGTTAGAAGTGTCTGAACCCAGATTTGAACTCAGGAAAATGAGTCTTCCTGACTCTAGACCTGGCACTCTATGCACTGCACTATTCACCTGATCAAATGGCAGTCATTCTTCAGATTATGCATACCATCAAAGCTCTTCTGCATGTCTAAGTTTCCCTATCTCTAATAAAAAGATTTAGGTTTCCTTTTGAACTTAGTTTGCTTTAGTCATAGATTAAAGTGTTCTAGTTTATTTTCTTTCTTTATGACACTTTATCACATGCAACATAAATAGGTTGGATTTGAGAATCCCAAGAGAAGACTAGAAAATAGTAGAATTCTGTTCAATGA
This sequence comes from Myrmecobius fasciatus, assembly GCA_023553655.1. Lineage (NCBI taxonomy): Eukaryota > Metazoa > Chordata > Mammalia > Dasyuromorphia > Myrmecobiidae > Myrmecobius > Myrmecobius fasciatus. The sequence goes on along the minus strand of JAJPUD010000738.1, from coordinate 63,540 downwards.
AACACATGAAGTATACTACTTGAAATAAGAATGCTGCTAAACTTTTGAAGACAATTCTCAATGCCTACCACAAAATTAATGTCATTATACTTTATAAGCAGAAAGTTGTACAAAAGCTTTGTGGCCAAAGCAACTGCATTGGGGTACACTTTGGCTAGAACAGAGGATCACTTAGGCAATACTTTTAAAGTTCCAGGAAACTCAGTGCCTTTGTATAGATTTAGAAAAATTGAAATAAAGGCAATTTATTTTATCCTCAGGCATCCTCATATTTCTACTTCAAACCTAGAATGAGCTCATAGAGTTCTTGCACTTTGAGACTATTCAGGGAGGGATACTGAGCCACTTGTAGCACATCTCCATAGAAGTTGAACTGCACAGGAACCTCATAGAGGTTTGGAAACCCTAGATCAGCCCCAGAGTTATATCTCCAGTCTTGTAGACTTAGTAATCAGCTTGAGAAGGAACAGTTTGCAATATCCTGAACCTTCAGAGCTGCTCCAAGTTCCTGGTTTATAGATTATGCTTAATAAATAGCATATGTTGGATCCATCATTTGAAATTAAAGTAGTTAAGAACTAAGTTCCATTTCCAAGATGGATGTCTAGCAATCTTCATCATAATATTTTTCGTCTTCTTTCTCCATTATTGTTTAAATTTATTGAGTTTACTGAGGGTAAAGGTGCAGGATTGAAATGAAGCTTAGCATTCAGATCTCAGGAGGGTCTTGGTATACATGTCATGTAGGATGTCAGTTATTGGGCAGTCTTTCTAAGCAGTAGAGAATTAAGTTTAGTCATGAAGGTTCAGATTCCCCACTCTTAGGCTAAATCCACAGGACATTTCATCAATGCTAAGATCCTCATTTTAATATATCCTCTATCTCCTGCTCTAGAATAGTAGAGAACCCATCACAGTTTCCTTCCTCATTGTCTGCCATATTGACTAATGACTGATTTCCCCAAAGGATTAGATTTAGAGCTAGAAGGGATCTCAGGGGCTATCTGGTCTAACTTATTTTACATTGAAACTAAGATTAGTTTCAATCTTAGTTAGATGGATTTCCCTTGGTTACACATAAAGTAAATGTCAAAAACAAAATTTGAAGCTTGGTATTCTTTGCATTGTACCAAGGTACTTGTGGCCTGAAAGACTTCACCAAATAAATTCAGAAACAAACACAAAGAAATTCCAGGATAGCACAACTGAGCCACTGTGATAATCATAGGATTGAAGCATCATTAAAGTCTTTTTTTATATTCTAGCCAGTTTGTTCTTTAAAAATATCTAAAAATCATGATTTTTCAAATAGTTGGAAAAATATTGCCTTTATCATGAATCCATGACTTCTTAGTCTGATAGAGCTATCTTGAAAAGAAAATTATGTTGTAGATGGGCCCTTGATGCTTAGAACCAGTGATAGCAGGAGTGTATGTGACCAGTGATGGCATGATGGATAAAGTGCTGGACCTGAAGTCAGGAAGACCTAATTCAAATATGGCCTCAGACACTTACTATCTCTGTGATTCTGGAAAAGTCACTTAAATCTCTTTATTTCAGTTTCCTCATCTGCAAAATAAGCTAGAGAAGGAAATGGAAAATCACTCCAGTGTCTCTACTAAGAAAATCCAACTTATGAAGAGTTGGACAGGACTAAAAAAATGACTCAACAACAACAAATGAGGTTATTGCTCAGAATAAAAGCTTTCAGAGGAGGTTGGAAGAAGTAGCCACCCCCTGAACTGCCACTTCATTTGATTGTTAACTGTGAATCATTCATTGGAGATGGACATTAGGCTGTGTGGAAATCCACAATTAAAATGCAAAAAAACCTTATAGACACTGTGAAAAATCACCTCATGTACAAAGAATTGGAAAACGAGTAGGTGCTCATCAATTGGGAAATGGCTGAATAAGCTGTGGTATATAAAGGTAATGGAATATTATTACTCTATAAAATGATGAATAAGCTGATTTTAGAAAGACCTGGAAAGATTTACATGAACTGATGCTGAGCAAAACAAACAGAACCAGGAATACACTGTACACAATAACCCAAGAACGTGCAATGATTAAATATGAAAGACTTGGTTCTTCTCGATGGTTTAGTGATCCAAAGCAATCCCGATAGACTTTGGACAAAAAATGCCATATGCATCTAGAAAAAGAACTACGGAGATGGAATGTAAATTAACACATGCTATGTTCACTTCTTTTCTGTTTTTTTTTCCCTCTCCCATGATTTTCCCTTTTGTTCTGATTTTTCTCTCCCAACAAGATTCATAAAGCAATGTGTATTAAATAAATAAATTAAAAAGAGAAAAAAAATTAAAATTAAAAAACAAAATTAAAGTAAAAACCAAAAAAAAGAAAGAAAGAAAAATCACCTCATGTTAGCCCTTTTGGTACCTTACATGGTTCCAGTATTTTTCATTTGATTTATCAATAGACTTTTAAGCCATAGCATATAGAAAGTATAATTGATTTGTAGTCCAAAGACTAGATTTAAGTGTTTCCCCTATTGTTTATTATCTGAGGGAACTTGGGCGCTTAAATTTACTTCTTTAGGCAAAAGATCTCCTTCTATATAAAATGAGAAGAGTGTCCAAGATTTAAACAGTCCAGATCAATTAATCAACAGACATTTAAAAGCGTTTACTATTTGCCAGAAATAAACACAAAAGATATAAACACAAAAGATTCAAAAAGAGGAAAAATAATAGAACATTCCAAAAAGAGAAACAACATGTAATCAGTAGAACTATATAAAATAGAGTAGATAGAAAGTAATTTTAGAGGAGGAGGTTGTAGATCCTGGAGATTGAGAAAGGCCTCTTACTGAAGGTGGCACTTAAGCTTCCTCTTGAAGAAAGCCAAGTATTCTAAGAGGTAGTGGTGAGGAGAGTACATTCCAGGCATGGAGGCACCAATACAAAGACACGGAGATAGGAGAGCTAATTGCTTTGATCTTTTGAGTTTACTATGAATCCTGTTATTGAATAGTAAAGAAACTAGAGTGTCTCAGAATCAGACAGTAGGCATTTATTAAGTACTTACTATATGGCAGGTGTGGACACAAAGAATAAAACAATTCTGAATTCAAGTGAATTAATAATGCCTACAATTTCAAACTGTGTATTACCAGATTTTTTTTTAAAAGAATAATAGTCAAAACTTTGACTTCCTATGGCACTTGGCAAAGGAAGATTTAGAAAGAACCCCATTGTTGACTAAGAATGCTTATAAATTATCATCTTGGAAAAAGATTTAGTAGAGATAGTCACCCTGATGTTCAATGATATATAAAATTCAGATATTGTAGCATTAATTCTGGAGAAGACTGGTTTCTAAAATGTTGGTACATAGAGTACTAGAGTCAGAGTCAGGAAAGCCTGAATTAAGATACTGTCTTAGATATTTTTGACTAGCATTGTGATTCTGGGCAAGTCACTTTTCAATCTGAGTCATTTTCCTAATTTGCAAAACGGGGATAACTATATCATTTGTAAAATGGAGATAAGGACAATTAGATAGCACACTTGATAGAGTGTGACCTGGAATTAAAAGGATCCAAGTTCAAATGTATCTTCAATCACTTTAGCTCTGTGATCCTAGGCAAGTTAGTTAACCTTGTTTGCCTCAGTTTCCTCTTCTGTTAAATGAGTTGGAGAAGGAAATGACAAACCACTTCCGTATTTGCCAAGAAAACCCCAAGTGGGTTCAGGCAGAGTAGGACATGGCTTAATTAACATAACAATAATAAGATGGGAATATTGACTAGCACATCTTCCAAGGTGGTGGTGAGGATAAAATAAGATAATATTTGTAAAGTTCTTTGCAAATCTTAAGGAGCTATATAGAAGTTATTGTTATTAATGTTATTATTATAACTATTGAGTCTGCTTCCCTTCCCCAACCACATAACTTTTTTTTTGTTAATTTGTGTGGAAATAACAATTGTTTTCTGAGTGATTAATCATTTTAATAATAATACTACTCTTCTGTTAATAAAAAGAATGATCATTTGACCATCTCTCTATTGGACCAAAGACAATCATGGAGACTGGCTCATGGCTTATATACTCTTGGAAAAGTGGGTGTTCCAGAGGTCAATCAACTCTGATTAGTTGATAATTAATGATGAGTGGACTTATTCTACTGAGGGGGTAGGAGAGTGATATCACACCACTCTTCAAAAATTACCATTTAAAATATTGATTCCAGAAAAATAAAATCTTGAGAATTCTAAGAAATAATTTCTTAATAACATGAAGTAATCTAGTTAAATAGAGTAAGTTATTTTTCCTAGTTAACCAATCAATAAATATTCAGCACCCACTCTGTTTCAAGCACTGTGATAAACACTGGGGATACAAAAAAAAGGCAAAAGACAGTCCTGTTTTCAAGGAGTTTACAATTTAATGGGAGATTATTTTTAAGAGCCAATTTTGCAATACCACTATTCTGCTGATTTTGTTAAAGTCATTTTTACAAAATATTGTTTATTGCTTTAAATAGTAATGGTGTGTTTTAATGAAAGAAAAACACATCTATTTGATTTAGGCATTTTGGAAAGCTGCCCAATTATACAGTAACACTTAAGTGACAGATAGTTGCATTTTAAAATTGGTTTACAGAAGGTGCTTGGAATGTGCATATCAAATGGAATTTAAATTGCAATCATCTTGCTAACCTTCCTGCTGATTTTTCTCACTAGAAGTTGTAGCCTACTTAGATCTGTTATCCCAGATGTTTGCTGGAGCCAGTTCCTTTTCATTCTTAAATATTTACACAATTTGCTTTGTTTTGCTTTACTGCATACAAAACACGCTAACATTGTCATCCCATTTATGTTTTTCTCTCATATTTTTGATCTAAAAATATTTCATGAATTCTAGACATAGATTTCCAGCCAAGGCTGCTATTTCCATTATCATTCTAGTATCATAGCAGATAAAGGAGGCAAAACTGTGTTTAGACAGACATTGCCAGGTTCAAGGAGAGTTGTCTTTCCTTGCATGTCTAGAGAACTAGCACAAACCAGAGGATTGATGTGTTAAGCAGAGAGCTGTTTTTTCTTCCTTCCTGTTAATCAAGAAGGGCTTTTATTGATTTTTCCAACTTTTAAATTCAAGAATTTTTCCCATCACCAGGACATGGTAAAGGAAGGAAGGAATCAAGATTGCTTTTGTAAAAAGTAGATGAGTGCCTCCTCCCTGAAGAGAGTCCTGGTGGTATTGTGGGAAGATCTCTAGGGTCAGCTCAAATCCTGGTTCAATTAAGTACTTCCTTTCTTTGTGACCTAATCTAGGGCACTTTACCTTTCTGGACCACCAGAGCCTTAGTGCATAGTAATATGGACCTGAAGCCAGGCAGGCCTGAATTCAAATTCAGTCTTAGGCACTTAATAGTTGTGTGATTCTGAGCAAATAACTTCTGTCTGTCCCAGTTTCCTCATCATAAAATGGGATTAATAGTAGCACCTATCTCAGCAGAGTTTTTGTGAGGATCAAAGGAGATAATAAATTGTAAAATGATTCGCACAATACCTAACATATTGTAAGCACTATATAAATTTAGCTATTATATTGTTAAATGGCACATAGTAAGTACTATATAAATATTAGCTATCATAATTATTAAATGTTATTAATTATGAAGTGCCTAGCACATAATGATCACTGTAGAAATGTTAACTTTTATCATGAAAATGAGCAGTTTGAACTAGATTGGCTCTAAGGCCTCTCTCAAGTCTAAATCCTTTAAGACTTTATTTTCTTTAACTCATAAAGGATATTCTCATTTACATTATAGCCAATGGAAAGAACACAAAGGTGAAAACCAGAAGATCCAAGATGAAGTATAAGCTCTTCCTTTAATTACTTTTGGATCCTCATTAATACACAACCCACTTTACAGCTTATTATTAGGATCAAAAGAGATGATGTATAAAATAAAGAGTATCCTAGAATTTAGAACTGGGAAATGATGTTGGGGCTCATATAGAGATGAGGAAAATGAGAGAGGAATTTGAAGTTAGAACTTCTGACTCAAAATCTACTGTTCTTCCTCTTACAATATGCACCTTTTCACTTTAATATACTATGAAAATGTGAGTAGTTGCTGTAATAGTTGTCTCACTGTTATTTGCAAATGTAGGGGAAAAGTGAGGGCACAGCTACTTTTAAGTGAGGCCACTTACTTTTTCAATATTAAAATAAGAATTATGACTTGGACATTTGTTCTGTTAGCTCTTGAGGTCTTTGGTGACTTTTGTTGCAACCAAGAGTTCTAGCTGAACTGTGTAAAACTTAATTGGATAGAATGATATCAAAATGTTATAGATCATATCAGCTAGTTCTTTGTCGTCCTTTTATAGATCTAGCTTGTTGGGTCAAGCTTGCCTAACTTCCCTTGTGTGGTTTTTACTCTATTCAGCCACATTTTATCTCACTAGTGATATATGGGTACCATGAATGTATATATTCATTTGTCATTTTATTACCATGGATTCAGTTTGTACTATCTGGATTTTTAAATAACTATAGTACTTTAATGGAAAGGAAGGGCAGCTTAAGTTAGGAGAAAAAACCTTTGGTTTAGAGTTAGGAGAAATGTGGATGAGTTCCAGCTTCTCTGTTTCCTAGTGAATCACATAATTTTTTTGAGTAAAGTTTCTTTTATCTGTAAGATAATTATGCATACAATCCCTCTCATCTTAAAGATTTACTGTATCACATGTGAGTTAATTAATGTAAAATTGTAACTCTGAAGAGCTATTTAAATATGTTTTTATTATTATTGATTGGTATAAGCATACATCACTCCACAGGCATAGAAACACATAAGATTCCTTAAATCTTAAGGACCCCCGAACTTGTTTTTACAAATATTTTGATAACCATATTGCAATATAATTCTTTTCCTTTGTAGTCTTATGTGTTTCATTTTATGCATTTGACAACATTATTCTGTGAAGAGATTGTTAAACTTTGGCAGACTGCCAAAGTATTCCATGACCTGAAAGGTTGAGAACCCCTGAGCTAGCTCAACCCCCTTTTTTATATCAACATACTGATAGTGTGTTGTTTAAAATTTATTATTTAGGTGTATTTATTTATTATTGTTTAAGATCTTTTCATCATCACTATCAAAATCTGGAAGATGAATATTGTAGATATAGGGTTGTAGGCTTTTTATTATCGTTTCCTATTGCTGGATCACATACATCCCACCAGCTCTTGATAGCCTTGTAGAGTACCAGTTCAGAGAGGACCATCTTCCAGTTTAGGTGAGTCAGTAGTTGATTGATGCTGACTTTAGTGGCCTCTACTATTAACAGAAATCTAAGTAATGAGAATGGTTACTTTAGCTAGAGTAGAGTCTTGACTTGAAATTGGTGGAGAAAATGGCTACTAAATCCCAAAGAACAAGTGTCTGTCTAAGTAACCTGCAAGTAAATGACCAAGTTTATGAATATAGTAACATTTCATTAACTGTAACCTTTGTAGAGGTAACAAATTGTGCTGAATACCAGAGTTATTCCCAATACTGAGATTTCCTGATTAATCACCCTTTTAAGACACAAGCCTTTTTGTTAATTTTAAACATCTTGGATGAAAATCATTCCAAAATATATTACATACTTCCTTCCATTCCTAAACATAGGATACTGAACTTGGTTTCACCTTTTCTTAGTTACTCAGTCATTTTTATGAACATTAAATATTGCCCTGTGTGATAATACAATATGCACAGCCAAGTAAATGACCTCAGACAGCTGTTTAATTCTCAAGTCTGCTTCTGTCTTCTACCTTGCAATTAATTGTCACTTCTCTTTCCCTTCCTGCCATTCTAGATTGGAATATCTAATCTGCTGTGGACTAGAAACCAAAAAGCATACTTATCAGAATTTGTTTATAAAATATGAGGATTTTTTTCTTTCAAAAAGCATTTAGCAAGAACCTTTATTATGGAGTATGCAAGCTATGGGGAGTAGAGCAATGGTATTTTGTTTGGCTTAACCAGTAGTTCTTATCCTACTAGTTCCAGTAATTTTCCATTGCAGAGTGTTGACTCATTATTGTCTTCAGCTATCTGGCTGTCATTCATTTTGCAAGCATTTAGTGAGTACCTGATATATGCAAGACATTTAAGTATACAAAGACAAAATGAAGTCCCTAAATTCAAGGACCTTATATTTATTAGGGGGTTTGTGAAGATAAAATGTACATATACACAAAAATTAAATACTAAATAGATATTCCAAAGTAATTTCAAGGAGATATTCAGCAATGAATTCCATTTATTCCAACAGCTTCTTGGTTTATTTTTCATGATATATCTTGAATATAGTTAAATCCATGTGAGATAAATATAAAATTAGTGCAGCATTTTTTCAGAAATTTTTCTAACTTTTCTTTTGCAAACTGCAGAATTGAGAACAGTTACCTTCTTCACTTGTGCATTGGAAAGAATGAATTGATTTTTAAAGACTGGCTTTTTGAGAGGTTGCTCTCTTTAATAGGTTATCAAGGTATTTTTCATGCAGCTAATGTCCTCCTCAAGTCATGGCAGGCACCCAATGTAGTTTTCTTCCATTGTTTGTAAAACATTTTGACAAGTTAAATCATCTTCTTTCCTGGGGTGAATAGAACAGGATTCTAGTTAGTAAGTGGTACTTAAGCTGAGCTTTGAGGAAAACTAGGATCTTTGAGATTAAAATAACAAAGTAACATATTACATGCTTGGAAGACAACTTGGATAAAGTCATGAAATGCTATGTATTGAGAGCCCATTTCTGGTTTGGCTAGTACTTAGATCTTGTAAAAGGAGAATAAGATAAGACAAATCTGAAAAGGTGTCTGGAGCCAGATTAGAAAGAGCTTTAAAACCCAGAGAAATTCATATTTTATCCTACAGGCCTTGGGAACCACTGAAATTTTTTGAATCCAAGAGTGATTTATATTGACCTGTGCTTTTGAAATATCACATTGGTAATTGTGGAGATATTAAGTTAGAGAAGGATAAGGACAAAGCCTGGGAGACCATTTGGGACACTATTACCAAGAGCCTAGGGAAGAGGAAACAAGGCCCTGAAGTAAGACCATGTCTGTGGGGGTGGAAAGAAAGGGACAGATAGAAGTGATGAAGAGAAGTAGAAATAACAATATTTGGCAAATGATTGAACATGGTGGATGAAGGTGAAGGAAGAGTTGAGAGTGACCAGAATTGTGAATTTGGTTGACAGGAAAATGGGAAGATTTGGTGAGGGAAGGGGGAAGTAATGATTTATTGTAGATTTGTTGAACTTGAGATGCCTAATGGAACATCCATTTGGTCCAATAGGAAGCTGAAAGTCTTCTGCATAGGAATGCTCATTGAACTCATGGGAGCAGATGAGAAAGCACAAAGAAAGTGTAGAGAGAAGAACAAAAAGTAAGTAATGAACTCAGAAGTTAGATTGTAAGGAGCTGATAATTGAGTGAGAGGTGAGAAAGTGGAGGAAAGGAATGTAGAAAGTGCCTTTCCCTAGGAATCTGATTGTGAAGCAAAGAAGGAATATATAATGATATCTTGAATGAATGGTAGGATCAAGTAAATACTATTTACTTCTATCTTCTAGTTTCCCTGATTTTATCCATTGCAAGAAGCCTTTCCCAGTCTCACCCAGTTGCTGATACAGTTCCCTCTCAAAATGCATTCCATTTACTCTTAAGATAGCCTATACCTACCTAGTTGTTTGCATGCTATGAACTGATTAAAATATAAGTTGTATGAAGATAGGGACAGTATTTAATTTTCTTTTTATTCCCCAACACTTAGAACAGTGTTTGAAACATAGTGGATATGCTTATATGACTGACTGAAGATTTTTAAAGGATTGGGGAGAGATAGACATATTTATATGCATTAGGGAAGAAGCCAGTGGATAAAGAAGGATTCAAGATGAGGGGGAGGGAATGATCAAAGACATGAGCTATGGAGATAGTAGGAAAGGAGCAAAGTAGGAGAGGCTAGGGAATGATCAAGAGAGCAGTAGAGTGAAAGGATTGGGGGATGGAGGAATTCAGAATATTGACTTCAATTTCCTTGATAAAGCAAGGTCTACTAAGAAGAAAGGGAAATGGTTGGTATAGGTGGTTTGAGAAGGGAAGAGAAGGTTTGGAATAATTCTTAAAGAGAGTATACTAGGTACAAATAAAAGGAGAGGCTTGCAGTGGGCAATAGTGGGGTGCCAGCTGAGATTAGATAACATAAGTTGATGATGGATCTAGTTAATATAATTATATGGCTTCCTCCATTAGCATATAGCAGTAGATGTAGGAGTGGGATAGGTAGATGGTAGCAGTAATTCAGGATTAAAATTAGAAAAGTGATGAGTAAAAGGACAAGGGACCAAGGGGTAGATGACAATACAGAATTGGAAGTATAGAAAAAGACTGAGTCGGGTATGAATTCCACAGAGATAATATGGAGAATGACTTGGGAGCCAATAAAATAACAGCCAGATTCTGGATAAAATGAATGAATCTCATAAAAGGAGAAATTGCTGAATGAAGTTGTTAGTAGAAAAATCTGGGAGTGGTAGCAAGGAGCAAGAAATATTTCTATTATTTCTTTTAGGTCTCATATATATGTTTCTATTATGTGTGTTTAGATGGAATGAATAAAGAACTGAATGAATGAATTTCTGTCCAGAATTAGAGAAGGCTTTAACCAGAGATTCAACATTAGTAGGAAAGTTCCAGATTTCTCTTTTCAAGTGAATGAGCAGAACATTAAGAAAGAGGCAGAAAAAGAAAGCCAGTTTTTAAATAATAGAGTGGGTTGCTATAGGTCACAATGGAAAGGGATGATAGACTGGTCTAGGAACTCAAAAAGAATGGGTTTCATATAGATATGTGTAAGGGAACAGGGAGTAATAGATGAGAAAAAGAACTGATTTGGCAACCTGACACTTTGAATCATTAGGGTTTTGAATAGACTGCTTCCTGTAATGATACTGTTGATTTGCTTTTCAAAATCTTTATTAGTATAACAGAACTTGTCATCATAGATGCTGATTTTTAAGTATAGAACTAATAAAGTGAGCCATGAAAAATTTAAAATTTTATTTATTGTATAAAAGTAATACTAATGCCAGTACTTTATATGAATTTCTTTTTCTAATCATCAAAATATGAAGTTATATATCTATCTCTATATATATATCTATATATATATTTCTCAAAATTTGACAACAGAATACATCATTGCTATATAAGATAAACTCCAATTTAGCGAAACTTTTTTTTGGTTCCAACCTCTAATAATCATCCAGAAGAAAGGATGGGTAAATCAGGCCCAATGTATCTTAGATAGTACAGATGATTTATTTTACACAATAGATATGTTCCTGAAAAGATGTACATAAACTAAGTTGATTTATTAAAATTAGATAATTAGTGAATTAATGAATGAATGAAAAATGTAAGGGAAATTAAATTATTTTGTCAAATAACCAACTTTATAATTCAAATCGTTTACATTTTTTAAAGTAGAGAATACATGTGTTTATCTAAGGAGCTTTAAATACATCAAGTAAATAAATTTAAAAGAAAATAACCAATTCACTCTGGAAAACTTCCATCAGCCAAATCTTTTCCTGAATGACACATTGAATGCAAGATACTTGAATTCAGAAACACTATCTTTAATTACTAATAAAAATATTTATTTTTAATCATGCCAACAAGTATTTTTACTCAGGCAAATGATTATTTGCAAGCCTACTTTAAGATGTGGTTAAGTAATCGACATAGTTGATCTACATTGTAACCTCCATGAGGGCAATGCTTTTTGTGTATCCTCTTGGTTCTAGACCAAGTCTCTGTAAATAGAAAGCAATTAACAATTTGCTGAATGAATGAATTTAAGATATTATCTTTGGGGGATTCTTGACCCTATGTTGAGTTGATGCATGACTATAATTATAGATAACCAGAAGACTCACATTAATAAAAAAAAAAAGAAAACTTAGACAAAGAATTTGCACATGTTTTAAAAAAAGCCATTCATTGCTAACATTACTTAGAGGTTATCATACTGGTTTTTTTTAATCCATGTGTATTTTTTTTGGAACCTAAAAGAGATTAATTGGAACATTCTTTCCTGTTGGTATGATTTAGATTTCAGGAAATCACATGTGATGTTGGTCATGTTTTGTAATGCCTATGTTAAAAATAACTTTATTGCAAGATTTAGAAAAATTAAAATAGTTTCCTTTAGGTTTGCTGAAAAAAAAGACGTGCTTCTTCCAAACAAATGTTATATGACTCAGACTGATGAGTTAAATTTCTTTAAAAAAAACAACAAAAAAGAAACTACAACAGAGTTGTTTTGATTTTATTGTTTTTAAGTAGAAATAAATGGAGAAAAAAACATCTGCATGATGTTTTGCCTTATCCCTATATTTGAAATCAAAATTTTCTCTGTCCAATAGCTTTTACACAGAAAGCTACAAAATAGATTATAATTATCTTCATTTAGTTGTTGAAATGAGTCACATACTCCATTTTACTATAAAATTATCATGTTTTTGCTTAAATTGAGCATATATACCAAGTATCAATACATTTTTAAACATTGTACTTTGTGTTGAAGAGATTGGACATGCTAGATAATTGCCAAGAAGTATAGTATACCATAGAGAACATTGAACTTGGTATCAGAATTTCTGAAACCAATACTTAATGATACTTATAACCATAGGGAAGTCAGTTGACAACATGCTGGTTGATTGACCTCTTTGTGTCTCACTTTTATGGACAAAAATCACAGTACTGTAAGTTTGTATTTATATAATACTTTAAAGGTATTTTTGAGACAATGTGGTGTGGTAGAAAGAGAACCTACTAAGCACATAGAATTTTCCACAGGCTTGTGGACAAAATGCTCTGTAAACCTTGGAGCATTATAGACAGTTGACATGACAATATTCTCTTTACAATTCTATTAACTACTAAGTTCAAGGTACAGAAAGGATAAAATATTTCAGAATTAGGGAATTGTGGCATAAGATAGGGTAGTAGAAAAGATGTTGGCTTTTTAGTTACCAGATTCTACATTCCCAAGCCCATCTAATTTCCACCAAGATCTTCTCTTCCCAAAGTATTGCCCTCCAATCTTGCCCTAAGTGGACCTTTTAATATGCCTTAAAGTTAAACTGTTCTTTTTATATTCTTTATCCCAATTAGAATGAAATCTCCCAAAGAGTATTTGGTAACAGTGCTTGGCAATATAGCAAGCATTCTTCTGCCTAAATTCAAATCTGGCCTGAGGTATTTGCTAGCTGTGTGACCCTGGGCAAGTCACTTAACCCCATTTTCCTCAGTTTCCTCATCTGTAAAATGAAGTAGAGAAGGAAATGACAGACTATCCCAAATAGGGTCATGGAGACTTGGACACCACTGAAACCAGTGAAAACAACAAAGAAAAATATAGGTTAATTAGGAGAAAGAGCTCAATTAGGAAGTATTTGAGGCTGGATTTGAACTGAGGGAGATAAGTTTTTTTGTATTCAGGAGAAGTGAATTTCCTGTATTATTGCAGAGGATGTTTAAGGTTAGGGAAGTGGTATGGTGAATAGAGCACTGGACCTGGAGTAAGGAAGGCTCATCCTCCTAAATTCAAATCTGGCCTCAGACACTTACTAGCTGTGTAACTTTGGGCAAGTTACTTAACTTTGCTTCAGTTTCCTCATCTATAAAATAAGTTAGAGAAAAACATGGCAAACCACTCCAGTATCTCTGTCAAGAAAATCCCCAAATGGGATCACAGAGGGTTGAACATGACTAAAATGATTAAACAAAGCATTTAATAAATGCTTTCCCACCCATTCTAAATTCTAACTCTGCAATTTGTGACTTTAGGCAAATCATTTAACTTCTCTGCTTCTATTTCTTCATCTTTAGAATAAAGAAATAGCTTTAGATTAGAGCTTCTTAAACTTTTTCCACTTGCAATCCTTTTTTCCCCAAATTTTTATGTGAGCCCTCAAATCTGAGCTAAATTTCTGCCAGCATTCATGCACATGTAGTGCAAAATGAGCAAACAGTGTATTCAGAACCAAGGCTACAGTGAAGTGGCACAATGCAACATAGGCAAGCGCTACCAGAAACACTTTAGATTCATTATGCATTTGATTTTGAATTATTTTCTAGTCATTGCATCCAGAAACCTTTTATTGTTGCCAAGTTTTTCACAGTCTCCACATTCAGTTGCATGACCTTATCTGGGATTTAAGGTTTGTACTGGATAACCTCAAAGATCTCTTCTAGCTCTAAATCTATGATACCATGATTTGTCTAGGCACAAAACCAGATTTGCTAACCTGGTTAGCATCAGGACCAAATTCAGAATTTCTTACTGTGCAGCATCCTGCCTTTCTAGACAAATCACCATTTCAGAACCTTATTTCCTCTCAGTTGATGCTTCAGATGTGAGACACAGTACTAGGTCTCTTTTCTGGAGCCCAAGGTAGTGATGAAATTTAGCAAGCTATTGTTGCTACATTTCCAGGGTGAAGAAAGCTGGCATTGATGATAGAGAAAAGGAAAGGGGCAAAGCTTAGACCAACTCTGTAGTCTTCAGTTGTCCAGAAGCCTCAGATAAGCATTCTTCTCTATGTCCCCAAACAGACTATCCATGGTAGTGTCCACCAATTAATACTCCATTCTGTACATATGTAGAATAATATCTTGCCTTTGTCTTTGTGCCATTCCCTTTTCCTAGAAAGCTGTCCCTATCCCATCTCTGCCTGTGAAAATCCCACCAGTCATCCGCGGTCTAGCTTTCATGATACCTCCTTCATAAAATGTTTTTGAATAAGCCCACCAAGAGTAAGCACTTTCTTTTCTGAACTCTTGTAATATTTTATATGGCTCATATTTAACATATTGATATGTATTATAGTTATTTGTACATGTATGTCTTTCTCTAGACTCTACTACTTCTACTACTAATAGTGTTAATCACTAGCATTTATGTCACACTTTAAGATTTGAAAAACATTTTTTTATATTTATGTAACACTTTAAGACTTGAAAATCACTTCTCTCACAATAACCCTTTGAAAGGTATTGGTAATTTTACTTCATGCTAGGCAGCAAAGTGGTGCAATGGATAGAGAGCTAGAACTATAATTAGAATACTTGAGCTCAATATCTGACTCTTAAGACTTAATAGTTGAGTGTCTCTGAGCATGTCACTTAATTCCCACCTGCCTCAGTTTCCGAATATCAATTAAATTTGGGGCTATGTTAGTAAAGAGAAATGAGAATGATGTGAAGGTGCTATGAATAAGTCTTGGCAATTGATTGTATATTGATAAGAGAATGAAGGAAAGTAAAGATTCAAGTATGGTCTTTGAACAGACAATTTTCAGAGGAAGAAATGCAAGCCATATGAAAAAAAATGTTCCAAATAGCTAATAATTAGAAAATACAAATTAAGGCAATTTAAAAATTCCCCATCATAACTATCAGATTGACAAAAATGACAAGAACATAAACTTTGTGAGAGAGACAAATGTTGGAAGGGCTGCAAGAAAACAGAAATATCAATATAGATTTGATTTTGTTGTAAATGGGTCCGACAATTCTAGAAAGTGATTTGGATGTATACCCCCAAAATTACTAAACTGTATATACTCATTGGCTTGGCAGTGGTACTACTAGTTCTACATTCTTGAAGAGAAAAAAAGAAAGAGAGAAAGGACCTTTATATACAAAAAAAATTTATAGAAAGTTCTTTTTGTATTACCAAAGAACTTGAAGCTAAGTGGATGCTCATAAATTGTGGAATGAGAAAATTGTGATATATGAATATAGTGGAACACTATGTCATGTTTTTAAAAAATGAAGGGAATAGTTTTAGAAAAATCCAGAAGTGAAAAGAACCAAGGTAACATTTTTAAAATAACAACTTTGTAAAGACAAAGATAAACAACTTTGAAAGACATGAGCATTTTGCTCAGCAGAGTAACCAACCATGACAAAATATAATGTCCATCACAGAAGGGTGATGGATTCAGAGTGCAAATTGGCACATTTTTTTGGACATGGCCAATGCAGGAATTTTTTTGCTTGATTATGCATATTTATTATGGGGCAGGAAGCAGGGTAAAGATGATATTTTTATAATTTAAAAAATTTATGATTTATAATTAAGAGATTATTCTGATTTACAGATCTAGTCAAATGAAAAAAGTGATCCCCTCACAGAAATAGGAAAAGTTAAGAAGAGTGGGGGAGGCAAAATTTTTGGGAAAGGGTTCTGTTTTAGACATGTCTGGTTTGAGATAACTATGGGACATTCAGTTGGAGAAAACAACAATTTCTTTTCTTAAGGGAAGAGACTATGTCTTATTAATCTTTGTATCTACAGCCCAATTCTTAGCATGGTGTTTTGTATAGAGCAAATATGTAATAAATATTTCTTGAAAGAGCATTTCAGAGAAAGACCTCACTATGGTATTTGTGGTAGAACAGTGCAGTAAAGAGTTAACCATTGACTGTTAAAAATCAAAGACCAAGCTATTACATTTCTGGAATTTTTCTAGCATGATAGCTGGAGAGGGATGTGTTTTTCCATAGTCCCCCAGTGTATTTTAAACAGGATGAAGAATTTGTATTTTTATGTACAGATTAAATCCCAGAAGAGGTGCTGGCTGCAAAAAGACAGAGTAGTGGTGATTTTCTAATGGAGAACAGAGCAGCAGAATACAACGAGCTTTGGTCCCGTGATACTAAGTCATGTTTTGAGCATGAAGGCTATATTGTTTAAAAAATTGTACAAAGTAATAATATGTTTTGCAAAATGCAGGGGTACTTTTTGCACCATTTGATGAGGTGGCTTTGTGGGCAGTGGGTATTTCCACATATTGGTTATTATTACATTGGGTACGGTATTACAACCAATGCTTGATTATTCAGAGAATGATTGTTTAGCTTCCAGTTGCTGAGATCTTTAATTTTACGTATTTCTTCTTTTTATTGCCTGTCTATTGGCTATCTGATGTCTAGTTAGCACCTTTACCAGACAGTAGAGAGGAGAAATAAAAGGAGGTGTAACTCAAACCAGTCTGTCCTGCTACTTGGCTAAATCAGTTGTTTAGATTATCTGTGGGTATCAGTTATCCATGATATCCTGTTCCCCATTGCCACACACCATCAAAACCTCCCCCATATAAACCAGTTAGCTTCAATGTATCTTATGCCCATAGACTGTAACTTGAACCCTAGCCACCCATCTGGAAATATGCAAGCTGTTGGTCAAGTATAACTGGACTGGAGAGATTGGATGGATCAAGGTATATCCACACTCAACTCCTAGAAAAACAATATAACAATTGTGAATCAGCAGTATCTCCAGTAGGCATAAAGAGTACCTTTATTATTAAGATTTACCAGAATGTACTATGGATGAAAAGTGCTTACACACCATTAATCAATCAATAGAGTGCTCCAGGTGTGAGATCTTTCATCAAGATCTAATCAAATAACATAACACTAATGTTATCATTTCTTCTTTATCTAATCATTTAGAATTTTTACATGTAAAATGTATATTTTATTCTCATAATTATCCAGTCAGTTGATAAGTATTTATTAAATCCTTACCATGGATATGGTACAATGCTGAGTCCTGGGAATTACAAAGGTCAAAAGAGTCTCTGTCTTCAAGGAGCTTACATTCTAATGGGAGGTCAGCACAGAAGCTCTATAAACCTTCAGTTTGGTAGTGTACTTGTGAAATCAGGACAGTATAACAGTACCATGCCAGAAAACTGAATTACTTCATTTGAATTGTCTTAGGAAGATCACTTAGCAGAATAAGATAATAGACACAGGTTCTTTTTCAAACTAAATTGCCAAGTGTTCCAACTCTGTTGCAGAGAGCACAACCCCATTGGGCAGGCCACATTATTAGAATAGGCAAGTGCTCACAAGGTGAGCAATACAGGAAAAGCACTACAAGGATACCCTCAAGGTTTCTGTTAAGAACTTTAGAATTTACACAGGCACAGAACCACCTAGCAGGTCATGCCCTCATTAGGGAAGGTGTCGTGCTCTGTGAGCAAAGCAGAATTGAATTAGCTCAAAAGAAACACAAGATGCATAAAGTTAGAGAAGCTACCCTAGATGTTCCTAGGGATTCTTTGTGTCTGAACCTGTGGCAGAGCATTCTAAGCTTGTATTAGTTCAATCAGCTACAGTCGGACACACGGTAGCTCATTTTGGTCCTCTTCAAGAACTAAGAACAGCCAACCAATTCTAATGGGGAAATAATTTGGAAATAAGGATGTAGATACAATGTATATTCAAGTGGTTAATCTCTAACAGAGGCTATGTGGAGGGTGGGGCTCCTACAGAAGTTAGGATTTGAGCTAAATTGGGAAAGTAGTAGTAGTGCAGGTGGTAATGGTACTTGTGGTAGTAGTAGTATTAGTAATAGTAAAGATAAACAGGAAGTTTTGATTTCTTTTGGAGGCATGTATTACATATGCAGAGTGATAGCATTAAGTACAAATATGTGAACAGATCTAACTGAGAAGATATGGGCCATTCAGAAGAGGTTTATATTGACATTCTGAATATTCCAGTTTTTCTTGTGTAATTTTTAGAAATTAAGAGAAGAGGAAGAAAGTATTTACAGGTTCTAAGTCTGTGCCTCCTTGATATTATCCAGGTTCCATGTCCACACTATATGTAAAAACAATAATTTTCTGACAGTTTTTAACATTCTTTTTGTAATTTTTGAGTTCCAAATTTTTCTTCCTCTCTTCCTATCCCCTTCCCTAAAGCAGTAAGCAACTTGATATAGGTTATATATGTGCAATAATGTAAAACATATATAGATATTAGTCATGTTGTTAAAGAAGAAATAGAACAAAAGGGAAAAAACTGAAAAAAGTAAAGTGAAAAATAGTATGTTTCTATCTGTATCCAGCCTCCATCAGTTTTTTCCCTGGATGTGGGTAGCATTTTCCATCGTGATTCTTTTGGAATTGTCTTAGATTATTATATTGCTGAGAAGAGCTAAGTCAGTCATAATTGTTCACTGCACAATGTTGCTGAAGAACAACAATTTTTAAAATGCTTGGAGGACTATATACTCTAGTGAATAGAGAGCTAACTCTGAAGCAAAAAAAACCCCACATAGGTCCAAATTCTGACCCATAGTGCTTCTGTAATAATGGGAAAGTCACTTCACTTTTCAGTACTCCAAAACCTAGAGGATAGACCTTTGGGTAAGTTTGTAAATGATAGAAATTTTTGACCTCCTGTGGTAAAGGTGATTTCCTCACCTGAGAATTACCTATACTAAGGAAATCAAAGATCCAGTCTCTTTTTTATTAAAACTTTTTATTCGTAAAACATATGTAGGGGTAATTCTTCAACATTAACCCTTACAAAGCTTTCTGTTACAAATTTCCTCCCCTACTCCCTCCGCCTCCCCTAGATGGCAGGATACCCACTACATGTTAATTATGTTAAAATACTTGACAAATTGAATATATGTATACCTATTAACACACTTCATTTTTGTGCAAGAAAAATCATATCTACAAGAAAGAAAAATCAGAAAAAGGAAACACAATGCAAGCAAACATCAATAGAGAGCATGAAAATGTTATGTTGTGGTCCACATTTCACATCCCTCTCTCTGGGTGTATATGGCTTTCTTCACTGAACAATTGGAACTGGTTTGAAACATTTCATTGTTGAAGAGAGCCATGTCCATCAGAATTGATCATCATATAGTATTGTTGTTGCCGTGTATAATGATCTCTTGGTTCTGCACATTTCACTCAGCATCAGTTCATGCAAGTCTCTCCAGGCCTCTCTGAAATCAT
>JAJPUD010000738.1:26494-43630 GCA_023553655.1 Myrmecobius fasciatus | reverse complement strand
CTCAGCATCAGTTCATGCAAGTCTCTCCAGGCCTCTCTGAAATCATCTTGCTGGTCGTTTCTTACACAGCAATAATATTCCATAACATTCATATACCATAATTTATTCAGCCACTCTCCAATTGATGGACATCCACTCAGTTTCCAGTTTTTAGCCACTATAAAAAGGGCTGCCACAAACATTCTTGCACATGTGGGTCCCTTTCCCTCATCTAAGATCTCTTTGGGATACAGGTCCAATAGAAACACTGCTGGGTCAAAGGGTATGCACAGTTTGACAACTTTTTGAGCATAGCTCCAAATTGCCCTCCAGAATGGTTGGATCCGTTCACAGTTCTACCAACAATGTATTAGAGTCCCAGCTTTCCCACATCCCCTCCAACATTCATCGTTATCTTTTCCTGTCATTTTAGCCAATCTGACAGGTGTGTAGTGGTACCTCAGAGTTGTCTTAATTTGCATTTCTCTGATCAATAGTGATTTGGAGCAACTTTTCATATGACTAGAAATGGTTTTAATTTCATCATCTGAAAATTGTCTGTTCATATCCCTTGACCATTTATCTATTGAAGAGTGGCTTGAATTCTTATAAATATGAGACAATTCTCTATATATTTTAGAAATGAGGCCTTTATCAGAACCATTAAAAGTAAAGATGATTTCCCAATTTGATGCTTCCCTCCTAATCTTGTCTGCATTAGTTTTGTTTGTACAGAAACTTTTTAGCTTAATATAATCAAAATTATCTATTTGGTGTTCAATTAAGAGTTCCAGATCTTCTTTGGACATAAATTTATTCCATCTCCACAGATCTGAGAGATAAACTATACTATGTTCCTCTAATTTCCTCACAATATCATGAACCCATTTAGATCTTATCTTGGTATGTGGTGTTAGGTGTGGGTCAAGCCCTAATTCCTTCCACACTAGTTTCCAATTTTCCCAGCAGTTTTTGCTGAATAGTGAGTACTTATCCCAAAAGCTGGGGTCTTTGGGTTTATCAAACACTAAATTGCTAAAGTTATTACCTAGATTGTCCTGATATCCTATCCTATGCCATTGATCGACTGCTCTATTTCTCAGCCAGTATCAAATGGTTTTGATGACCGCTGCTTTATAATATGGTTTTAGATCTGGTACAGCAAGGCCACCTTTATCTGCCTTTTTTTCATTAATTCCCTTGAAATTCTTGACCTTTTGTTCTTCCAAATGAATTTTGCTACTATTTTTTCTAGATCTGTAAAATAATTTCTTGGGAGTTTGATTGGTATGGCACTAAATAAGTAGATTAGTTTGGGTAGTATTGTCATTTTTATTATATTCGCTCGGCCTACTCATGAGCCCTTAATTTTTTTCCAACTGACTAGGTCTGATTCTATTTACGTAGAAAATGTTTTGTAGTTTAGTTTGTATAGTTTCTGACTTTTCCTTGGCAGATAGATTCCCAAATATTTTATACTATCATCCGTTATTTGGAATGGAATTTCTTTTTGTACCTCTTGCTGCTGAACTTTGTTGGTAATATATAAAAATGCCGATGATTTATGTGGATTAATTTTGAATCCTGCCACTTTGCTAAAGTTGTGAATTGTTTCTAGTAGTTTTTTAGTTGAGTCTCTAGGGTTCTCTAAATATACCATCATGTCATCTGCAAAGAGTGATAATTTGGTTTCTTCATTACCTACTCTAATTCCTTTTATCTCTTTCTTCTCTTATTGCCAAAACTAACATTTCTAATACAATATTAAATAGTAATGGTGACAGTGGGCAGCCTTGTTTCACTCCTGATCTTATTGGGAATGGTTCTAGTTTGTCTCCATTACATACAATGCTTGCTGATGTTTTTAAGTAGATGCTACTAATCATTTTAAGGAAGAGCCCATTCCTATACTCTCTAGTGTTTTTAATAGGAATGGGTGTTGGATTTTATCAAATGCTTTTTCTGCATCTAATGAGATAATCATATGGTTTTTGTTAGTTTGGTTATTAATATAATTGATTATACTGATAGTTTTCCTAATATTGAACCAGCCCTACATCCCTGATATAAATCCTACTTGGTCATAGTGTACTATCTTGGGGATGACTTTCTGTAATCTCATTGCTAATATCTTATTTAAGATTTTTGCATCAATATTCATTAGGGAAATTGGTCTATAGTTTTCTTTCTCTGTTTTCACCCTACCTGGTTTAGCTATCAGCTATCAGTATCATAGAAGGAATTTGGTAGTATACCTTCTGTCCCTATTTTTTCAAATAGTTTGTATAGTATTGGAATTAATTGTTCTTTGAATGTTTGGTAGAATTCACATGTAAATCCATCTGGCCCTGGAGAATTTTTCTTAGGGAGTTGAACCCATTCAGATCTTATCTTGGTATGTGGTGTTAGATGTGGGTCAAGCCCTAATTTCTTCCACACTAGTTTCCAATTTTCCCAGCAGTTTTTGTCAAATAATGAGTACTTATCCCAGAAGCTGGGGTCTTTGGGTTTATCAAACATTAAATTGCTATAGTTATTGCCTAGTTTGTCCTGTGATTCTATCCTATGCCACTGATCACCTACTGTATTTCTTAGCCAGTACCAAATGGTTTTGATTACTGCTGCCATCATGTCATCTGCAAAGAGTGATAATTTGGTCTCCTCATTACCTACTCTAATTCCTTTCATCTCTTTTTCTTCTCTTACTGACAAAGCTAACATTTCTAAAACAATATTAAATAATAATGGTGACAGTGGGCAGCCTTGTTTCACTCCTGATGTTATTGGGAATGGTTCTAGTTTGACTCCATTGCATATGATGCTTGCTGATGGTTTTAAGTAGATACTACTAATCATTTTAAGGAAAAGCCCATTTATTCCTATACTCTCTAGTGTTTTTAATAGGAATGGGTGTTGGATTTTATCAAAGGCTTAAGCACTGTGCTTAGATATGAATTCTATTCAACAAGTATTTACTGAACATCTCCCTTTGCTGTTGTGTCAAAGGATACAAAAATTAATAAATCATGGTCAAAGAGCCTGCAGTCCATCAAATTATCTCATCATCCTTCTAACAATCTCTTGACTCAATGAAAGTATTCTTCACAATTGAAAAATTAAGAAACTAAGACTCAGAGGATGTGGGACTTGCCAACCATTAGTAAGTGGCAGAGCTGAGTCTCTCTGACTTCAAACCTAGGTCTTGTTTTTCTTTTCAAATTCAAATTCTTTCCACCACATATTCTGAAATATTCTAGGTCACTGTTTCCCAAATTCCAGCAAAGCTTTTGCTACCAAACAAAGATATTTTCTATTCTTTAACAATTATAAACTTTTAAAACTGCTTCTCCTCTACCTCCTATTCCTCCTGCCTCCATATATTTTCCTTCCCCTGTTCCTTTCTTCTCCCGCATTGTTCTCCAAAGCTGCCATCTTGCTAAGCTTGAAAGAATTTGGGTGTTTTACTAGTTTTCAGTCTATTCTGAATTGTTTGATCTCTCTATAGTTCTCAATTTCTTTTTCATGCAGCAAGGCAACAAATATTTATTGAACACTTATGTACCTGGCACTGTGCTAAGTGCTAAGGATATAGAAACACAAACAAAAAGAAAGAACCTGCCCTCAAGGAGCTTAATTCTAATAGGAGAAAACTACCTTCAAAAAAGAACAATATTAAAGTCCAGAAAATCAGAATCACATCCGGGCGTGTAATGAAGTTTGGCCCCTTCCCAAAATGGAGGTCCCTGATGGAACTCTCCAATTGGAAAAAGGGGCCAGTATGTTGAAGAGATAATCCAAGGTGAGAAGATATTCCAGGGTAAGAAAGTCCCAGGATATGAGGAAAATTCCAAAGTGAAAACGAGTGGAAAGTAAAAGGAAATGTTAAGATCAGAAGCATCTGAGATCCCTTCCAGGTCTAAAGCAATGATGATTCCCTCTTTTTGATACTTGGTCAATATTTCGTACAATCTTAAAATATTAGAAAAAAGCAGAGGCCTTTAGAAATCATTTAGTCTTAATCCCCTTGTTTTAAACATGAAGAAATTGAGGACTGAAAAAAGGTAGGTTACTTGTCCAAATCAGATAGCTAGTTTACTACTCAAGGCCTCAATATGAATGTCCCAGTGACAACTCAAGCTTAAAATAACCAGAACTGAGCTCATAATCTTATCCTTCAAAATCTGAATCTTTTCTCGGATTCTCCCTTTCTGTCAATGGCACCATCATCCCCTTCAAGTCACCTTTCTTTCTGATTCTCCCTTTCATTTAATGCCTACATTCAGTCAGTTTCCAAATTGTATTGATTTTGCCTCCAGAAAATCTTTACGCTTGCCTTTTCTTTGCCATTCATTCACTACTATACCCTTATCACTTCTTTTTTTTTAAATTGATATTTTTTATATCTTTTTAGAATATATACCCTTCTCTCCCCTACCTACCAAGCCATTTAAGCTAATTTAAAAAATTAAAAAGGAAATGAAGAACAAAAAGAAAGCCTTTCAGAAAAATCAACTAATGTATCAACATAGTCCATATATCAATCTAGTCCAAAGTCCATATCAACATTTGCAGTGTCCCATATTCAAAGTCCTCTAATTCTCCTATGAAGAGAGGTTGACTTGGTCTAGGCATTTTGGAAACCAACTTGCATTTCTTCATCACATCTGCCTGAGACTTTTCTAATAGTCAATCACTTTCATGAGTTTCTGCCCTTCTGTAATTCATCATTTACATAGTCTGCAAAATAATCCTACTTAGCACAATGCCTAGCACATAGTAGGTACTTAATAAATATTAAGTGATTGATTAATTTCCATATCTAAATATCTCATTTTCCTGCTCAAAACACCCAGTGGCTTTGGGAAAAGAATTTCATAGTGGAAAGAATAAAGAATTTGGAATCTGGGGATCTGGGTTCTAATTCTATTGCTATTACTAAATAGTTACTGTTGGCAAATTACTAGGTAGTGTTAGCTGTATTTTCCCTATCTATAAAGTAAGAAAGTTAGACTGGAAGATACCATGACTATGACCCTATGACTTTATTTTTTGAATCAAAGGTTTACTTAGGGAAACTCTACATTGATAAAGATATTGGGTGCTTTATTTAACTTAACTTTGTATGTCTCCTACTATCTAATACAGTTCTCTGTATTTAGAAGATATATAATAAATATTTATTGTCTTGAATTGAACAGAAATGAATGGCCTTGATCCTTTTGAGACTCTACGCAAAATGACAGAAATTTGGCGTCTAAACATTTTTTGTTTTGCTTTGTGCTCTGATGTTCAGTTTGAATGAAACAAATGTTTATTAAGTGATTACATTATGTAAGGGAATGAGCTAAGCATTGGTGATACAGAAAGACAAACAATGATATAGTCCCTCACTCCAAGGAGCTATTGGGTTGAGGAGAAGGCTAAACAGTCTGTATAAAGTTAAGTTGAATACATTGTGCAATGTGACAGAATCAAATGACAGAAAATAAAATGTTCAAGGAAAATTTTAGGAAAGAGGGAATGCATTAATTTGGAGTAGCCAAGGAAAGAAAACTTCATAGGAGAAGGTAATATGAGTTGAATTTTGAAAGAAAATAGTAATAGGGATAAATATTGATTCTGTGATTTCATGGTTATAGAGAACTTAAGAGTGAGGAAACACTCTAGCAAAACAGGCAAATAAAGATTCTAAAATGTAGAGATAAAGAAGGAGCTCATTCTTAGAATGGGAGGTGGTCTGAAAGAAACCATGGAAGCAGAAAATAGTGTGTTAGTCTTGGGGACAGTTAGTAGACATTTCAATTTTGCTAAAAGATAGTATATATAAAGGGATGGGTTGGAGGCAATCTGCCGATAGTTAAAGAATTAATACCTGAGTAAAGAGTTTATATTTTAACTTAGAGGCAAAAACTGAAATGTTTTGAACAAAGGAGAATTTTAACCACAATATGAAGGATAAATTAGGGGAAGGGATAGGCAGAAATCAGGGAGATCAGTTACATGGATATTTCAACTGTTCAGACAAGAG
This sequence comes from Myrmecobius fasciatus, assembly GCA_023553655.1. Taxonomy (NCBI): domain Eukaryota; kingdom Metazoa; phylum Chordata; class Mammalia; order Dasyuromorphia; family Myrmecobiidae; genus Myrmecobius; species Myrmecobius fasciatus. The sequence continues at coordinate 37,623 of JAJPUD010000738.1, read as the reverse complement.
ATGATAAAGATTTGAGCTAATCTTATAAATGTAAATAGAGAGAAGAATGTATGAACAGTGGAAGCACAATTTCAGAAAAAAAGTGGATGGGACTTTGGATGGGACAGGAATTAGTAGAGAGAAGAATCAAAGATAATTCTGAGATTTTAAGACAGTGATTGGAAGGATGGCCATGATGTAACCATAAAGTATGATATGGAACCAAGCAGGTGAGAAATATAGTTCACAGCATGCTGACTGCCAGGTGCCATTGGATCATTTTGGTAGAGATATCCATAATTTTATTTTGAATCAGGAGAAATTTTAAGTGGATATTCTTTTATGCCCCTCCTTGGCACTCTAAGGGTCAGTGATGCTAAAATAAAATACTTAACTTTTATTTTTAAATGTATTTTTAATTAAATAAATGAAATGTTAAAATGCAAATTGAAATGCAAATTATAGGTCAAGTCAGTGTTAGAGATTGTTAACTATTGAATCTATTATTCTCCAAAACAATTTCTCCTTGAGAACCAGCCTTTCTAATTTTTGTTCTGCTAGATCAACCAATTAACCCTAGTTGCCTTTAAAAGAATCAAGTTTCAATTCTGTCACTTCTTCCCCAGGCAAAGCTATCTATTTAAAGTGCCATTTCAGGGGCAAATAATTTCACTTTGGACCACATGCTGCATATCTCATGAATTCTGTGTCCCTACAGGACTGTTTCCCCAAATTCTGATGAATACTTTTCCTACTATTGTGAAGTTCTTTCAAGGTCAACTTCATGTGCACATCTGTTAAAATGACTGTTTTACCTTTTGAGAATAAGAACATTTTGTCACGGCAATGAATGGATTTTTTCCCCCTCTATCCCTTCGTTTCAGGGGGTTGTACATATTTGGAACCACTTCAGATATTATCTGTAATTTGACCATAGCTTTGCTTGTAATTTTAATCATTTCCTTTTGTTCTCTCCTTCTTCTTCCCCCTTGCTATCTTGGTTTTTCTCTTTATAACCAAGATAAGATGTTTTCAGTTTTCTTAAGAATTCTTTTGGTGAAATATTTCTATTTTGTATTTGTTTTCTTCTTCTAGCCTGTGGAGTATTTTTTAAATGTACAAAGTCTTCTTTTGTGATCTTATCCAAGTCAAACTTATAATTTGTCTTTTTTTTAAAGTCAGTATTAGCCAAAAGACTGTTTGAAATCTATCTGGCTGACAACAATTAGGGAAGGATTCTCTTTCTTTTAAAATAGACTTTCCTCATCCTAAGGCCATGATATCTTTAAGAAATTGAAGTGAATAGACCTCCATAAAGGGGATAGAGCAAACCAAACTATTCTATAATTGGAGAACTGGTGTCAGCAGTGATTTGTTTTCAAAGTTCCTATCTGACTTCCTTGTAATTCTGACCCAATCTCTCATCCTCACTAAGTCTCATCTTTCATCTTTCCCAGCTATTTCAGCCATGTTATCTTTTTTTTTAAATAGTACACCTACAGTTGCATTGATTCAGGATAATATCTGATTATGTGTCTGCCTCCTTGGATCTGATGCCTCTTTTGCTCCTGTCTTCCCTGAATTTAGACCCTCAATAAATGTCACAGGGTAATCGAATTGGATTCCCCAAAATATTCTTCACTCCTACACTTCTGCAGTTGTTAAGACCATTACCTGATTCTTCAGTGAAAACTAAATACTGCCTTCTAGAGTCCTATTGAGGACTGAAGTCCAGTTAACTTGGTAATATATACAGTCAGAATGTTACCAATATGCTGACATTCTCTAAGTGCAGTTCTGCATCCATGTCTTTGAGAAATTACATTTTTGTCAGAGAGCAAAAGAGCATCATTGTTGGGAGGTTTCTTGAAAATAATAACTGATCAGAGCTATAAAAACAAACTAGAAAATTTTCTTATTTTTAATGTTTTTTTAAGCTGAAAATTTTTGCAAAGTTGTCTGACTTAACAGTTTGAAAATAAGTTTATCCTTGAACAGCAAAATTCACTATATCTAGGGAGCAGTTATATCTAACCTGTTTTTCAGAGGGTTGAATTCAAAAGGGAATGTTTATCAACCTTGTTAGTTGTATATGCTTACTGTTTGTTCTCTTGTTCTTTCAACAATACCAAGATGTATCTTGCCACCAAAGCCCAGAATTTGGGCATTATTTCCTAATAATGCTACATGGTGACAATTTAGGAATACCATGTCCTCTAAAAGAGGTAATATGGCATAGTAGATAAAAAGCTGATCTCAGAGCTAGGAAAACATGAATCCAAGCACCACCTCAGATACCATTTGTGTGACCCTAGGCAAGTCACTTATCTCTCAATGGTGTGGGAAACGCTTTGAGACTATAAATTGCAGAAAAGATGCTGATCTCTATCAGTTGAGGGAGTTTCCTCACAGAGGCATTCCAAATAGAAATGAAATCACAAGTCCAGTCTTTGTCCTATGTTTTCTGATCAGTCAAAATGGCAAATACCATGTTGGGCAACTCAAAGATATACATGCAGTAAGCATATTACCAATGATGACTGGCATGGAAAAAAAATAGTGTAAAAATATATTGACAACACTGGGCCTGTATCCCAGAGAGATCATAAAAGAAGAGAAAGGACCCATATGTGTAAAAATGCTTGTAGCAGCCCTTTTTGTAATGGCAAGGAACTGAAAATTGAATGAATGCCCATCAGTTGGGGAATGGTTGAATAAGTTATGTATGGTCTATGAATGTAATGGAATATTATTGTTCTATAAGAAATTATGAACAGGCTTTCCAGAAAAACCTGGAAAGACTTACGTGAACTGATGCTACATGAAGTGGGCAGAACTAAGAAAACACTGTATGCAGTAACAAGATTATGTGATGATGAATTGTAATGGACTTGGCTCTTCTCAACCATAAGGTGATTCAAGGCAATTCCATTACACTTGAGATGGAAAATGCCATTCACATCCAGAGAGAGAACTATGGATATTGATTATGGCTGGATGAAAGAATAGCATTTTCACTTCTTTGTTAATTTGTTTCTTTCCCTTCTCATGTTTCTTTTTACTTTTTGAATTGATTTTTCTTGCACAACATGACAGATATGGAAATATGTTTTAAAATGTATTGACAAATATATTTGCCTGGGGAAAAAAGAGGTGAGAAGGTGACAGATGGTCAATGTGAATGTCATACAAGTATGATATTAAATATTAAAAGACCTCAAGGAAATGTACCTTTGGTACATTGTATAAAATCCTTCATGAAAAAAAAATTATAGTAGGGCATGGATAAGAAGAATACAGGATGAGAATGCATGGAATAGGTTGAGATCTTCTTTCCAGGTAAACAAGTACCATATCAGTAAGATCCTAGAGACATTGGAATAATATTAAAATATGTGATCACCAGGAAATCCTAACTTATAAATTTTCATTGTCATTTCCTTTATTTCCTATCAAGCCATTTAATTTTTAAGTATCTGTAACATCTTATTATTGCCCATTACATCAACTCTACTCTCTACCCTGGCATTTAAAACTCTCTGTTTTGTCTAGCTCCACTGCATTTTTTATAGTTGTTTTTATTTATTTATTTATTTATTTTTGCTTTTTGCTGAGGCAATTGGGGTTAAGTGACTTGCCCAGGGTCACACAGCTAGGGAATGTTAAGTGTCTGAGGCCAGATTTGAACTCAGGTCCTCCTGACTTCAGGGCTGGGGCTCTATCCACTGCGCCACCTAGCTGCCCCCACTGCATTTATCTAATTTTACTTCCCACTATTTCTCAGCATAATCTCCCATTGCAATCAAGCCAGGATTTTATTGTACTGACAGGGATCTTGGGACCTCTGCTATATATGCTATCCTAAAGAAAAGGAATTCATTCAATCAGACTGTATGCCATCAAGCCAAACTCTGTGGAATACATTAGAGATAGCTAGGTGGAACAGTGGGAGAGTATTATTATCATTAAAACAGTCAGAGAGTTGGCTCTGCAGGGAGAAGCTAACACCAGTTAGAATTTCTTTAAATGAATTGTAAAATGACATGATAAAAATATCTATTTATATATTCAATAATTTGTACTCTCAATTTCCAGTTCCTTGCCACTACAAAAAGGGCTGCTACAAACATTTTTGCACATGTATTTGCACAGTGGGTCCACACTTAAATTCAGGAAGACCTCAATTATATGACTTCAGACACTAATGATGTGATCCTGGGCAAGTCAGTTAACACATGCTTGTCTTAGTTTCCTCATCTTTCATCACAATATTTCCTAATCCCAGAGTTGTTAAGAAGCTAAACTGAAATAATATTTGCAAAGGACTTTGAAAATCTTAATGCAGTATGTAAAAGCTAGTTTTTGTTGTTTATTATAAGGCAGATTGCCCTTGGTGAATATCATTTACCAAGTCTCTATGTCAATTTTATCTGTAACCCTGTATAGCTACAGCTGGTGGCAATCCATGACTGCCATCTTCTACAGGGAACACAGACCTAGATGTGCTTCTGGATGTCAAATTGAATCCAAATGGTAAAACATAGAAAACATTTATATGAGAATGGGAAAACCCAGATTTCCCAAGATGAAATGTGTGCTTCTCTAGCATACGGGTAGAATCTACTCCCCTTTCTCTCATTTGTTCTAACAATTCAAATATATACTTTGCTGCTACAGAATAAAAGGCAACTTTAAAAACAAAAACAAAAAACAAAACTTCCAATGACTCCGTAATTTTGATTTCCCTGTTATATACTCTGCAAGCAGTCTCCACTTCTATAGGATGGAGTTATTTCAGGCATGTTGTATTCCAGCACACTAATACTCATCTCAAGCCATACATTGTGATATTCCAAATCTAAAGCTATAAGGCTGCCAATAAATGCTCTCACTCTCTCTCTTTTATTCTTTCTCTCTCTCTGTCTGTCTTTATTCATTTTATTTCACCTCTCTGAGAAGCTCTTTCCCATTTCCCTCTACCTTTCTAATCACCTCCATGCTCAAGGTCCAGCTTCCATAAAACTTTGAATGCTACACTCTATCTTAATTTCTGATTTCCCTAGAACCTTATGTGTTCCACCATGTTATTTGCTAATTTTACCTCTTTGCCTTATCTTCTCAATTAGATTGTAGCGCTGAGTGCAGGATCCCATATCTAATACTTATTTTATACATTCCTCATACAAATTATTGAATATATAAATGGATATTTTTTCACAATGTCATTTTGCAACTCCTTTAAAGAAATTCTAACTGATATTAGCTTCTCCCTGCAAGGCCTCCCTCTGGCTATTTTAATGATAATAATAATATTTGAACTATACATTTCTGATCTCTGTGCAGTCCTGTCTCTAGCTATTTTAATGAAAATTACAATGAAACAATTGGACTATCCATTTGTAATTTTACTACATGATGATCCTCCCAATTTTTTGCCCTTACTTATGTACATATTACTGACCAAAAATATCTATTTAATTGATCTACTGAGGAAGAAGCATAATATTGTCCAATTAACTCTTAACTTTGGAGTTATACAATAATATAGAAAATTGATTTAAAAAAAGTTCTACCTTACATTCCTAACTCAATTCCATATTTGCTTCCCCTAGTTCTGCTTATGATCAATGATTTATATGGCATTTTCAACAAAACTTAACTGTCCTATAATATGAGTTTTGAAGTTGGTATGGTGACAAAGTAACAAAGTCAAACATAAATAGTTCATCTTTAGGCAATAAGCCTTATATTAGTTTTAATCATAGAATTTTAAAATGAATAGAAGAGAAACAGAACATAGTCCTTCCCTTCATAAAGCTATGAATCAGTGTTTGCTTTTTACTGTCACAAATCACAATAATCACATGTTTTCAGAAACAAGGAAAGATGCTAGTTATGTATGATAAAAATAGTCACATAGAGAGCTACACCCTTGAATTTTAATATAAATGCTACAGTTTGGGATTTAGATATAGGAACAAAATTCCTCACAACTGATGGACTGATGATCTAACTGGTATGGGCACTACCTTCACTAGTGTCAGTCTCATCAGTAAATTTTCTTTTTTTAATTTTTTATTTTTTATAAAGCTTTTTATTTGCAAAACATATGCATGTGTAATTTTTCAACATTGACCCTTGCAAAGCTTTCTGTTACAAATTTTTCTGTCCTACCCCCACCCCCTCCCCTGGATGTCAGGTAGTCTAATACATGTTAATTATGTTAAAATATTTGACAGATTGAAAATGTGTATATATATATATACACATTTATACAGTTATCTTGCTGTACAAGGAAAAAAAACCTGAGAAGGAAAACATAATATAAGCGAACATCAATAGAGAGTGTGAAAATGCTGCGTTGTGGTCCAGACTCAGATCCCACAGGCCTCTCCCTGGGTGTATATGGCTTTCTTCATCACTGAACAACTGGATCTGGTTCGAAACATCTCATTATTAAAAAAAATCATGTCCATCAGAATAGATCATCATATAGTCTTGTTGTCCTGGTTCTGTTCATTTCACTCAGTATCAGTTCATTGCAAGTCTCTCCAGCCTCTCTGAAATCATCTTGTTGGTTGTTTCTTACAGGACAATAATATTCCATGGCATTCATATACCATAATTTATTCAGCCATACTCCAATTGATGGGCATCCACTCAGTTTCCAGTTCCTTGCCACTACAAAAAGGGCTGCTACAAACATTCTTGCACATATGGGTCCCTTTCCTTCCTTTAAGATCTCTGGGATATAAACCCAATAGAAACACTGCTGGATCAAAGGGTATGCACAGTTTAATAACTTTCTGAGCATAGCTCCAAATTGCTCTCCAGAATGGTTGGATCCGTTCACAGTTCCACCAACAATGTATCAGTGTCCCAGTTTTCCCACATCCCCTCCAACATTCATTGTTATCTTTTCCTGTCATTTTAGCCAATCTGACAGGTGTGTAGTGGTATCTCAGAGTTGCCTTAATTTGCATTTCTCTGATCAATAGTGATTTGGAGCACCTTTTCATATGACTAGAAATAGTTTTAATTTCATCATCTGAAAATTGTCTGTTCATATCCTTTGACCATTTATCGATTGGAGAATGGCTTGATTTCTTATAAATATGAGACAATTCTCTATATATTTTAGAAATGAAGCCTTTATCAGAAACCTTAAATGTAAATCATCAATAAATTCTTATCCTGTGTTCCATGCTCTTCTATAAATCCTCCATTGGAGATATCTACTTGAGGCCTTACTCTGGCTACTTAAATGATAACAACAATGCAACAGTTATACTGTCCATCACTGATTCCTCTATCTTAACTATATGAAGGATCTGCTTATTTTTCTATCTTACATGTCTTTGAGTTAACATGGTATAATAGAAAACGACACTGATTTTAAAGGTAGGGCACATGGCTTCAGTTTCATTTCTTATACAAATCAGTTAATACCCTATAGTTCATCTCCTCACCTATAAAATGAAGAGCTTGGATAAGATGGCATATGAGGTACCTTCTACCTTTAGATCTCTAAGTCCATGACCATTGTGTCTTTTGTCACTTTTCATCTCAAATATTGAGTCTTCTTAGAGTATGATTTCCCATGATTCACAGCCATATAATATTACTGGGAAAATATTGATTTTTTTATATGAAAAAAGACTTTGGTGGCAGAAAGTAACTTGAGATCATTGAAAGAGCCACACTATTTCATGTTTAATGCACATCATTCTCCTCTTGAGTTTTTTGCCTAAGATAGTTATTTATTTACCTGTCTATACCTATCTTTCTGTGATTATTTGTTCTGTTTCTTGAAGGTGAATAACCGCATCCTTCTTAAGTCCAAGTCTTTCCATATTTTTCTAAACTCACCAACTCATCATTTCCTACACCACAGCAATATCACAACCTTATACTATCTAGTTATTTTAAATAGTCCAAAACAATGTTGATTAATATGGCAGAATATAGTGTAGTTTTCTTATTTTCCTCTCTTAAATAATCTTAATTAATAATTAATAATCTTAATTAAGATTATTCAGAGAAGGATGACCAAGATGGTGAAGAAAAGATTTAAAAGCAAAATCATCTGAAGGATTAAAAGAGCTAAACTTTTTAACGGGAAAAGATTGAAAGGAGTTTGTGACAGATATCTCATGGTCATGAGGTTTTTCACCCCTGATGAGTTTTTCCTGTCACTCATGGATATCTGTCTTCATTTACTCATGGGGAGTATGTGATATGTATCAGTTGAAGGTATGCTTCTCCTGCTGCAATAATGGATATTTTAAGTATTGACATGGCTGTTTTATAAAGGGCAGTGGGAGAGTCTTGTTTGCTGTTCTTCCAAAAGAGGAAATGAGGGAAAAGGTAATAGATTTAAGATAAACATAAGAACAGAGCCATCCTGTAATCCTATGAACTTCCTCTGTGGGTTCAAAACGCACCAGATTTTGAGCCAGAATATCTATATTTAAGCATCGGCCTTTTAAATTACTTTAAAGACATTTTGTCTTTAAAGACAATATGTTTTTAGGCAAGTCACTGACTGAGAATCATTTCTTTATTTGTAAAATGAGAATTACAATGACATTACTTATGTGAGATTACTGTGAAGGCCAAAGTAAGGTAATGTTCACAATATACTTATTAAATTACAGAATTATAGAAATGTTACCTGTTGTGTTGATTTACTAGAAACTAAGCTCCTTGAAGGTAATGACTATATTGTTTTCATTTTTTTTCATTGTCTGCCACAGTTCTCTTTTCAATTGTTTGAATTAACTTTTTATATTATTAGCTAGTGAGCACTCCATTGTATCAGTTATTTATTATTAGTTATCTGCCTTTGGAGAATTGGGCTAGGTATCTTCTAAACTATGCTCTACTTCTAAAATTCTGAGAGGGTTTAGAATTAGTTATAATACTAGCTTGCCTACATATATCTCTGGGTTTTCTTAATAGTCAAATGAAATTCATATGGACCTCACAGGATCTCATAGACCCCATAGCCAAGTAGTTAACAATTTGAAAAAGAGGATTTTTTATATAATACTGAAAGAAATAGAATATTACTGAGAATGAGGTTGTGAAGATTCACACATGTGTTATTTGCATTTTAAAAGATCATATTTGAACATTAAGCATCACATTTTACTTTTATGTTTGTTTTTTTCATGTCTGATTCCTTCCTATACCTAATTTCTCCTAAATATGTTCTTCACTCTCATTGTTTATCCGTTTCTGCTTTGCCAGTCAATTAATCAAAAAACATTAAAGTGCCCTCTGCTTGCTAGTCATTGAATAAAACTATCCTCCTAACTTCTCTATTGTAATGGACAATACTAATGGACATTTACCCAGAATTATCCTGGACTTCTTCTCTTACCTCTTCCATACAATCAGTTTCTAAGTCTTGCTGATCTTGCTTTCACAACATCTCTGTAGTCAATCTTTCTAATCAACCTCTTTTCCACCATTCTTATTCAGCCCCTTATCCACTGGGTAAGTTATTAAAAGCCACCTTTAGCCTAGACTTATGTAATAGCCTTCTAACTGGTCTCCCTGCTCTACTCCATTTCCTCTCAAATCCATCCTCCTAATTGATATTTCTAAAAAGCACAGATCTACCAATGTCACTTTTTTTGCAGAAGAAATGTCATTGATTGTCTATTACTTCTAAATGACAAAACTCTTCTTTTTAGCATTTAAAACTTTTTAAAATCAATCTTCACTCTATTTTTCTGCTGATTTCACATTCTTCTTCTTCACACACTGAATTCCATGCAAACTGACCTACTGACTGTTCACCATATACAACATTCCATCTCTCACCTCCAACCATTTTACATTCCACAGTTGGAATGCTCCCCTGCATCCTAGAACCCCTTTTCTCCCTTCAAGGTTCAAGTCGAGTAGTACGTCCTTCATGAATCTTTTCCCATTTTCTTCAGTTGTTAATATTTATTCCTCCTCTACTAAAGTGCTTTATGTTTCTGTGTTACATATCTCAATATATCAAAAATCATATTATTTAAAAATTTTTCACTCACACTTAAGTTTTTAAGTACCTATTTATTGTATAAATTAAAGTAAAATTGGCATTTTGAAGGGCATATGCAAAAGACTCCATTGTTTCTACTGAAACTAGAGTATAACCTGGAGAAATAAACATTGGAACAGTTGTCTTATAGAGTCGTGGCTGAAATATCATGAAAATATGTTTTCTGATCTCCTTGTGTTCAGCAGCCCATGTGGCACACAGCTGTGATTTATTTTCAGAGTGCTGGATTGGAATTTGACAGACTGCAAGGTTTGCCTTCCTCACAGCTGAAACCATTTGCCGTTTGGGTGATGATAAAGCAAGTGACAATTTACACTTAAAATGCTGTTAAAAAAAACACACAGAGGAAAAAACCCCAGAACCCTTGAGTGAGAACAGACAAGCACCAAACTGTTTGTAACACAAATTATACAAATGACAACTATTCATTTATTGGGAATTATATGGGAATACATTTATTTAGTATCATAAAAGCTAGATAATTATCAGTACTTAGTTATAAGTATTCTCTATGCTCTTATAGAGTACAACTCTATAAGTACTCTATAAGCAGTTCTCTATGTTCAAATGTACACATTCAACTCAATTGTTTTTAAATTCCTTTTTAAAGTTAAATATTGTACTATCTTTCTTAAGACTTAAGGTTTTAAGTCTTAAACTCTGATGGCTCTCTTTGGCTCAAAGGTAAATCTAAGTTCATGAAGAGACAACATAATAAGTGGAAAAAATGTCAAGGCAGGAACTGAGCTGAGTTTGAATCCGGGCTCTGCCATTGAACAAATCTTCCTGGTCTTTGATCCTTCTTTGTAAAATGAAGGGGGTAGTCTGGATGATCTCTGAATTCACATTTATACTAATAGAATATGAATATAAAAATTCATTTTTCATTTCATTCAAAAAAATTGTGCTGTAAAAAAGTATGAAGGAGGTGGTTTCAAATAAACCGAGGAAGGATTATATTTACTAAGACAAAGTGAGGTAGGCAGAACCAGGAAAATTATAGGAAAGAAGGAAGGAAGGAAGGAAAGAAGGAAGTGTGGAAGGAAAGAAAGAAAGAAAGAAAGAAAGAAAGAAAGAAAGAAAGAAAGAA
>JAJPUD010000738.1:12288-26484 GCA_023553655.1 Myrmecobius fasciatus | reverse complement strand
AAAGAAAGAAAGAAAGAAAGAAAGAAAGAAAGAAAGAAAGAAAGAAAAGAAGGCAGGAAAGAAGAAAAGAAAGAAAAGAGAAAAGAAGAACAAAAAGAAGAACGGGAAATAAAGAATAGAAGAAAAGAAGAAAGAAAATAAATAACAAGGACTTATTAAGCATCTATTATGGGCCAAGCTTTGATTAAGTACTTTTGCAAATATTATTGCATTTGATCTTCACAACAATCTTGAAATGTAGGTGTTACAAGGAAACTGAGTCAGATAGGTTAAATAACTTGCCTTGGTCACACAGCTAGTAAGTGTCTGATACTGAATTTGAATGCAAATCTTCCTAATTCCAAAACCAGTGCTATATAAATGTAATGACTAACCATGGTTACAGAGGATTCATAATGAAACATGCTAGCCCATTTCCTGTTGACTATGTTATGGACTTACAGTGAGGATTAAGACATAACATTTTTTTGTGAACATGGTTCAATGTAGGAAATGGTTTTGCTTGACCATGCATATTTTTAATAAGGGAATTTTTTTTCTTTTTTTCTTTTTCCAGTGGGGCAGGGAAATGGGAGTAAAAGAAAAATATTTTATGTTCATTAAAAATTTAATTTATAAAAAATGAATTCACTTCAGATCCAAAATCTGTCACCCTATAGCAATGGGGCACAAGTTCTGGCAAGTTCTACTAATGTAAAAACATTTGAGAATGGCCCCAGTGATAGACTGTATGTCTGTCATCCAAGGCCCAGTCTAGCAAAGTTTGGAGAGGTGTATTATCAGAACAGTTGTCAAGTAAATGAAGATTTTTCTTTTCTTTTCTTTTTTCTTTCTTTTTTTTGGCCAGAACATCTCATTAATCAGGACCTAAAGGCATAAAGGTTTATCTTAGTGAAGGGGATCCCCATCTAGATGAAATCACAGCTGCCTTTAAGTATTAAGCTGCTACTTTCCTCATGCTACTTGCCAGAATAAAATAGAGAATGACCTATTTCTTTCCTAATTGAGGCCTTAGAGCTATGATTTAAATGTTATATCTTCTACAAAAAGGTAAAAGAGGTAAAGAGTTATGTATTACTCTAACATAACACTTGCCTTTAGGGTGCCCCTATTGTACACATTGGTGACAGCTAAAACAAACTGTTCACAGGTACCGTAGCTGTTAGGACATGTCTGTTGATTACAATTTTCTTCACACCATGGTAGAGTGAGGCATGCAGGAATTAAAAAAAAAATAAAAGAATTCTAAATAGCTGCCTTTGTCAAGACACCATCTGCCTGTCTGAGATAGGGTTGGGTTTGAATAAGGTTTAACAGGCTGAATTCTGGAGTTCAAGACTAATCTGTCCCTGGAATGTGGAATATGTGTTGCAGAACCTGGTTAATCAGGGCAGAGCTAGGCAGATACTTGGTTAGTTGAACTGCAAATTAATATCAGATCTGTGTTAAGACCAGAGGAAGAACAGGTCAAGGCACTGAACAGAACATGTGTCAGTTGGTAAGACTAAAAAAATAATAATTATCATTTATTCTCCTTACAGCAGAGATTCTTAGAGTCTATGCATTTTTAATGTTTCAATAACTCTATTAGTATATTGGTTTCCTTTGTAAACCTATATATATTTTAATGTATTAAAATGCAATTCTGGAGGGATGGATGGCTTCATTAGATTTCCAAAGGGATCCCTGGCACACACACACAAAAAGAGTTCATAGCCCATACTTTAAAGTTTAGGAAGTCACTTTACAACCTTATTTTATCCTGCCAATAACTGCATGAAGTAGCTGCTACAGGTATCATTATCTTTGAGGAAACTGAAATTCAAAGAAACAAAAATGGCTTGCTCTTATCTCAGGGCTATCAAACGTCCTACCCAAATCCAGTCAGTTTCCACTACACCACAGCTGAGTTTTCCATAGCTAGAACATCTCTCTGGATGTTGAGCTTAGAGTGGATTCCCTATGATGTTTCTTTTAATGAATGAACCAGGTCTTTCTAAGGAAGTAGTGGGTTCCCTATGACATGTCTTTTGATGGATGATTTAGATCTTTCTTGGGACATGGTGATTTGTGCCAGCCTTAAAAGGGGTTCTGACCAGGATAGATGGGTCATTAAAACTATAATGGGGAAAATAATAGTATCAATCTAGCAACATTGTTGTGAGGATCAAATGAGGCAATATATACAAAAAGCATTTACCACAGTGCTTGGCACACAGTAGGCTCTATATAATTATTTATTCTCCTCCTTCTACCCCCTCCATTCCAATCTTAGAGTTTTTGCTATGACATTTACTTCTTAAAGGCAAAGCCTATTACAGAGCATACATTAGTTTAGGTCCTTAATTGTACCAGAGAAATATGTATGTACATATGTATTGTGTGTGTGTGTATATATATATGTATATATATATATGCATGAGTGAGCAAAGATTATTTTAGTAGCTAGTGATCTAGTGATTATTATGAGGGAATTTATATTTTTATTTTTAGTCATAAAATTTTTATTTTACCAAAAGAATGTTTGTTTATTTTCTACTAGTATATTCATAACAGCAATTTGGATCAGTGAATTTACTTTTTAAAAACAAACATGCTTTTGTAAATAATTTACCTTCTATATATTATCTATATAATGTCTTAAATTCCTATATTTCAAAGAGAAAAAATGAAGGGAAAATTTTCAAAAAAGTATAACTTTGTCGATATTTTTATTATTCAGCAAGTATTTATTGATAAACTACTTTCTGCTCACCAATATGGTGTATGTATATTTCTATACTTGAAAGAACACTAGATTTGAATAGCTTTGTGATCTTGTATAAATCACTTTACTACTGACTCAATCTTTATATGCAAACAGGAATAATAATACTTAAACTACCATCCTCATAGAAATGTTATTATTAAATCTTAAAGTGAATGAAAAGGCATTTATAAAGCTTTTATTATGTGTCAGGTACTATGCTAAACACTGAAGATACAAATACAAGTCTATTAGTCTCCACCTTAAAGGAGCATATATTCTAATAGAGGGGGTCAGTGCATAATGCAGAATGGTGGCCAAGGAAGTGAATTTTGGTGTTGGAGTGTAGAAGGATAATGAGTTTATCCATAGGACAGTTGATTGACATGTTTTTTCCTAGCAGAAATTGTAGTATTGATTTGATTTTTGGGGCAATGAAGAAATCAAATAAGAAAAGTTTCTACTTTGTAGATTTTCAAGCACTATATAAATGCTATCATCATCATCATCATCATCCCAAGAGAAAACATCATTAACAAGAAGATAGAAGTGTTTGTCATTGTGTTATATCTATATATAAAGAATTGATTTTTTTAGTTTTAGATTTCTACTTCTAGAAATTTGTAAGGAACTGTAAATGTCATGAAAGTCAGCTAGCTTAATTTCTTTTATTCTGTATTAACAACTCTGGGAAAAGACTTTCTTTTCTCAGGAAGAAAAGAGAAAAATAAAAACTATTTACTACAGGGAGTTATTTGCATTAAGAGTAGATCTCATTGATCATTTTCTCTTTGCCAAGGTGTTGCAGACTTGACTATACTAAGAAAAGAGCAATGTTATTACTCAGAACAAGGGAAGAAAGTTATTCTTTGATCTTGCCACAAGTTGTATGCCAACTTTTTTTTTTCTTTTTAAGGTCGTATTTTGGATCTGAAAACAGGGACAGTCAAAAAGGAAGGTCAGCAGTCATCTATGAGAATGTGCATGGGATCCAGACGCTCTTTCATTTGCAGGATGAGGTCTGTAATAATATTGTAGTTAGTTTGTCTCAAGCTATTGTTTGCCATGTTTGCCCATTATGGGAAGAGTTGAATACTCAGTGGCTCCTAATTACTTTCATAACAATTACTTTCATAAACTACTTTCATAGTTTACATTTATACATAATTTTCCTCACTATTGTTATCTGCATTTTATTGTAAAGGTTCAGAGAAAGTAAATTATTTGCTTTAAGCCACACAGAGTTAGGACCAAATCTCACTTTGTAATTATAAATCCTTCCATAGCCTATGTTGCCTGTGTTTCCTTAGGTTATTAAATAAATGCTAATGTATAAACTTGGAATCTCAGCATTGGAAAAGACCAGACTGATAAATTCAACCCACAGTTGACTGAGAATAGCCTCAACAACTTCACTAACAAGAAATTATCAACTTTAAGACCCTAGATAGTGAATCCATTATGCCCAGGCAATTCCAGTTTTGAATCTAAACCTGCCTCCTTACAACTTGCACCAATTACTCCTTGTTTCACTCCTGTCAACCAAGTTGAACCTCCCTTAAAATTTACATGGAGTCATTAATGACTAAAATTGTCCATGCACCTAGTTTCCAATTCCAATTAACTATACCAATGGTTAGCTCTTATCTTTTTATCTTGCCCAAAAGAATGAGCCAAATGTTATACTGAAATCTTGAGAAATTTCATCCATAGCATTCTCTTGAGATTTATAGTCTTCCATAATCTGGTCCTAACTTTCCTTTCCAGCATTTTAGACATTTTACTAATGTCTACATAAACCATCTACTTGAGCCTGAATGATTTATTTGTTGTCTCCCAAGACTTTTCTCCCTACTTGTCTACCTCCCATCTTGCTTATGTTCTGTCTCTGCTTACATTCTGTTTCCCTCCTTTTTTGGTCTACCCAAATCATATTAACTTTTCATAGCCTAGCACCATGAAGACTTTCTTCTATATTTTAAGGCAAGGTGAGAATCTTTTCACACTGAAATCATTAATCATTGCTCCCAGAACACATTTGGCATTAAATTATGAACTGATACGATTTCTTGTCACAAATACTGTTCTTTGATTTCTTTGATTATTTCTTATCACTGCTACTAAATTATAAGTTCCTTGAAAACAAAGATGAGGGGTTTCAGAATAAGCATTTATCTATTTTTTTTGCAATATGTTATGCAAAGTGCTTTACAAATATCTTATGCGAACCTTATAACAACCCTGGAAGGTAGGTGATATTATTTTGTTCCCTATTTTACATTTGAGGGAATTGAAGCAAATAGAGATTAAGTGATTTGTCCAATGTCATACAACTAGTAAGTATCCAAGACTCTGGTTTTCCTAACTCCAGGTCCAATACTCTATCCACTGTGCCATCTAACTGCCTTATTCATTTTTGTATTCCTCTCAATACCTAGCACATTGCTTAGCACCTAGAATGTGTTCAATAAATATGTATTAAATGAATAAGTTAGTGAATGAAATTGGGAATAGGTATAGTGAGTGGTTTATATAGAAATATGGCCAGAAGTGATTTTCTCTGGAAATAACTAAGAGACCTGGATAAAAGTCTTACTTTTCTTATTTATAAGCTGTGTGCTTTTAGGTAAATTATTTTGCCTCTCTGTGCCCCAATTTTATTCCTGTAATATTAAAGAATTGAACAAGATAACTGACTTCTAGATCTAATCTTATGTGATTCTATAGGAAGCTCTCTAATTTCTATATAAATCTATTTT
Organism: Myrmecobius fasciatus; assembly: GCA_023553655.1. Lineage (NCBI taxonomy): Eukaryota > Metazoa > Chordata > Mammalia > Dasyuromorphia > Myrmecobiidae > Myrmecobius > Myrmecobius fasciatus. The sequence continues at coordinate 20,979 of JAJPUD010000738.1, read as the reverse complement.
TTTTTTCTGTACCTGTTTCCATTTCCATAATTCCTCAACCCCAAAATAATACAAGCAATAAGTACACTGGGCCAATCATTGCCAAACAATAAAGGTCAATATAAGCCTACCTATATGTCGACTGGTATCTAAAATGCCATACCTGGTAGCAGGCATGTAAGAGCATTGATTTCTGCTTCAATTTTCTACTCCAAATTATGACTAAGTAATTCAAATCATATTCTACAAGCTAAGCAATAGATAATGTGAATTTTCATTACTTTTATTATTTTTTAGCTGTAGTGAATTTTGAACAAGAATATCAACTCACTCTCATAGATTCTCATAGAGCTCATCAATGACATTCTTGGCTTTGAGCATAAATCAGTAATTCAGTCATCCTATTCAATTCATTATCTCTTGAGTTTCTACCACACTGCCAAAGGAAATGATAGAGAGATGTCAAAGTCAAAATTCTCATGATGTTGAAGACATAGTCCCATTCTCAAGGAGTTACCATCTTGCAGAACTGAACAAGACACAAAATAGTCATAGAAACCTGAGTGTGAAGGAATATAGGCTGTCAGTCAAAAGCTCAAGAGATTCTACAGAGGAGAAGAATCACTTTTGGCTAGGAAGATCAGGAAAAGCTACAAGAAGATAGATAGACCTTCCAAAAAGGAGAAAAAGTTCCCCTGGCAAGAGTTGTAGGAAGAGAATATGTATGTATTTTTTCCTGTTAAGTGGTTAATACAATACATGCAGCAGACTAAGAGATTTTAACTTTTCATCTATGTTTTTTTTCCTCCATCTCTCTCACTCAATACTATCTGTATTTTTTTGCATTTATTAAGTATCCACTGATCTTAGAGGATCTACTGAAGTTAAAACATTAGTAGAATGAAAGTTAAAAATTAGACTCATAGGAGAAAAAGAAAAGAACAAAGATGATGCAGTGGATAGAGTGCAGGAAGACTCTTCTTCCAGAGTCCAAATCTGGCCTTAGACACTTACTAACTAGCTGCATCACTTTGGGCAAGTCACTTATTCCTGTATATCCTTAGTTTCTTTTTCTATAAAATGAACTAGAGAAGGAAATGGAAAGCTATTCCAGTATCTTTGCCAAGAAAACCCAAAATGAGGTCATGAAGACTCAAACATGACTGAAAAACAATTGAACAACAACAAAGAAAATGTGCAAATCTGGAGAAATTCAAGTTTTCTGCAGAGCCTGAAAATTACAGAAGCACATAGAGTGGAAATAATAATAATAATAAATATTAATTGTTTACTATTTTACAGTATGGAGAACACATGGCATATATTATTTTATTCTCACTACAGTGACATAGATTTTGTTTTTATCCCCATTCTTCAGGTGAGGATCCTCAGAGTAGGAGTCATGATATGGTTTACCCAGGTCCACATAGCTCCTAAGTGTCTGAGTCAGGATCAAATGTTCCTGATTCCAAGTCAAGTATTTTAGCTACTATACCACCTTAACAACCTCAGAACCTGAGGCCCACATGCTAAAAAGTGTGTTTATGAGTAATCCCCCCCTTCCTTTCACTGGCTGAAAGTGATCCCAATTGAGACGTTCAGGAATTACCTAGCAGTTTGCTACACCCACAAACCTAGCTCTCTTGCTTTATGGAGATAACAATTTCTCATCCTCTCCTAATTTAAACAAATGCAAGAACTTAGGAGCTGGTGGCAGAGGAGGTGCTTATGGGAGGTAGGGAAGAAGTGCTAGAATTCAGGAGGCATTTGATGCTGGATGTGGAATCAGGAAGACAGGTTCAAATTCTCTTCCTATACTTTACCTGGGTAATTCTGAATAAGTCACTTAGCCATTCTGGGCCTCAGTTTCCTGCTCTGTAAAAGAGGTTAGATTTGATGATCTCTAATATCCCTTCCCTTTTTAAGTCTATGATCTTATCATCCTTCCCTTCTGTAGACATGATGATCAATTAGCATAATCACTGCTGCCCTTTGCAGCCTTTGGTGTTCTCTTGACTTTCTAAATTTCTAGCACAACTACCATACCAATGCTTAATTCTCTTGCTTTCCCTCTTCTTGTGCCTGGGCCAATTTGGAAAAAATTCAAAACTTTATAGACCTTTCATACTTCCACTGGCTAAACAACCTAATCCTCACTGCTGCTCAATTATCCTTAATTATCTGCTTAATTATCCTTAAATTTCTCCTTCTTTTACTCCTTATTATACTGTCCACATATCTCTCTGTAAACCTATATTTTTCCCCACACATTTTCATTTTCAATAAATGATCTTGCTTCTTACTTTACAGAGAAAATTGACATCATCCAGTAAGAGTTTCTTCATAAAATCTCTTTACCTTAACATAATTTTTGTCCTAAACCAAGTGACATTCTTCCTTTAAAGCCAAAGAAGATGTCCTGCTTCCTTATGAAGCCAAGCTTTGTACTCTGAACCATCTTTCCCTTACTGTTCCCTGTTATGTATTATCTTTTGGATCTTCACATCTTGAGCATTGCCTATAAACATTATCTGGTCTCCCCTTTTCTGGAAGAAAAAACAAGTTCTATTTCATCTGTTACCCTATACAGCAAGTAAGGTGGGTTTTTTCCCTATTAAGATTTTTCTCCCCTGCAGTTAAGGTTCAGTACCATGATGGGGTAGTGGGACATCATTCAAATAAACTGAATTATAAAGCAAATGAGTGTTTTGGACAATTGTTGCTTTTATCCAAGATAGAAATTCCTTGTGTGGATTAAATCCATCCCCTTTCTCATTGATGAGACAATAACTTAATTCAATTTACTTTATTAAAAAAACTTACTATATGCAAGCATTTACTCTTATAGCGAAATATTTTAAATAGTCACAAATCTAGTATCTTTTTTCACTAATTTTTAACTGGTATAAATTTTAGTCCGGTCTAAGCCTGAATTTATTTCTAAATTTTAAATAGATTTCTTTTCTAGAATCCTTTCTAGAAGTCAAATATCTTTCAGAGCTAATATACAAGTCATATAAGTCTTAAGTTGTAACTTCAGGGTTTTAACTGAAAATCAGATTTAGAGGCAGCAGGTGGTACAGTAGATAGAGCATGTGAGCCTAGAATCAGGAAAACCTGCTAAGGACTGTGGCTTGTCTATATGAAAAAGATAGAAAACAGGCTTTTTCTCTGATATCCCTGAGTGCATTGATGGCTTCCTCCTAGGCCTGCTATCTCTGACATGGATCTCTGTTCCATAACTCTCACCTGTGTAGATATTAAGTCTTACCCAGTTCTTCTTGGTGATTCCCTAGATTTGACTGAATGATTGGCTAAATGGCTACACATGATGAATTCCTTCATCCTCAACCTTATCAAAACCCTACATCTGACTTCCAGAGCCTTCTCCTTCCTCTTGATTACCTGTTTAAAGCAACTTTTCCTTTCACATAAAAATTTTAAAAATAGCAACATAGAGCAAACATAAAACTCTAGAGAGTCAATGGAAGGAAATCAAAGTTAACATCATTTTTGCCAGCCTAGTGATTAAATGCCAAGGAAAAGAAGTGAAATATAATTAATTGAAAACTTCAGTGTAAAAGTTTGGTAATGTGCTAAATTGGCATTTTTGCCTTGTCTATAAGTACTAGTTAATCCTAAACAACAGATAATTCATACAAAGTTTTGGATGTTTTGTGACATTTATGTAGGTGTTAATTATTGGTGAAATGATTTACTCTTAGGTGTGGAAATGCTCCTTTGGATCATCTTCCTCTTAACAGAATAACTACAATGCGGAAAAGATACAGGTCAGTTTGGTTCTCCTTTGTAATATGTGTTATCATGAATTTTTTTTTTGTGATCTAGTGTACTTCTCAGTCTTTCCTTTATTAAGACAAACCATTATAGGAGAAGGAATGAGAATTGGAGTGGGGGCAGGATGGTCCTGATGCAAATTGTTTCACAAGTATCTTTCCTTTAGGAATGGTCTAGGCCCAGTAAAAGAAGGAGAGGCACAATATGCTGTAGTCCATTGTACAGGATATATCAAGGCCTGGCCTCCAGCAGGTAAGAAAAGTCTGAGTTCTCATTTTAAAGTGAATAATAAAAAAGGGACACAGAATTAACCTTTAAGGAACTAACTCACAAATCTTCCAATCATTTCACAGGTAGCCTGTGGAGTTATGGGACCTATTTGTAACTTCTTAGGGACCAGAGAGGTAGCCACGATGGCTGGTCTTCCATCCCTAAAAAATCTGAAAAGTTGATCTTGCTTTAAGGGTATTTTCCCAGTCCTTTGATTTATAGACATCATTTCACTCTGCCTTTAATTTTAGATCATAGATCCATTAGATTATTATCAATGATTAATCATTTAAAACAGGTTCTTAACCTTTTTTTGTGTGTGTTGTGGAGCCTTGTGACAGTCTGGAGGGATCTCTTCTCACAATAATGTTTTTAAATGCATAAAATAAGACACATAAAATTACAAAGTAAATCAAATATATTAAATATAGTTACTAGAAATTTTTTAAAAATCATGCTTTTCTTGTGCAGCATGATGAATATGGAAATATTTTTAGAATTGCACAAGCTTAAACTATATTGGATAGGTTACTGTCTATGGGAAGGTTGGAGGAGGGAGGGAGAAATATTTGGAACACAAGGTTTTACAAAAATGAATCTTGAACACTATCTTTGCATGTATTTGGAAAATAAAAAACTATTAAAATATGAAATTTGCGCACTCAAAAAAATAAAAAAAAATAAATTTTAAAAATCATGCACACCAGGTTAAAATCCCCTGGCTTAAAGTAATCTGGAGTTTCTAAGAAATATGTAACTTAATCTGTATGCATTTATGAAGTATTTATTGCATGCCAGACAGCATGCTACACACTAGGAATATAAAGAAAGGCAAAAACTCAGTCCTTCTCCTTAAGGAGCTTACATTCTAATGGGAGAGACTATGTACAAATAACTATATGTATGTAGATAGATACATAGATAGATATAGATATATGCACAATATATAAATAATATATGCATATACATATATATAAATATATATGTATATATATGCATATGGAGAGGGAGGAGAGAGAATAATTCTCAGAAGAAAAGAATGGGATGGACACTGAGACCAATAAAAACCTTCACTAGAAGGAAGAATTTGAACTGTGTATTGAAGAAATTCAGGGAAGAAAAGAGAAAAGAGAACATTTAGGTATTGTAGAACAACCAGTGCGAAAGCATGGAATTGAGACATAGTGTCTTGTGTGAGCATGAGCAAGTGAGACAATGTAGCTAGATTGTAGCATGATTACAGTGAAGTAAAGTGTGAGAAGACTGGAAAAATAGAAAGAAGGGGCCATCTTGCAAAGATTAAATATATATATAGCACATTTCATATTTAATTATGGAAGTAAAGCAAGAGACAACAAAGTAATGGCCAACATTTTTAAAGCACCTTATAATTTCCATGTAACTTTAGTATTTAAAGAAAATCCTGTTTTAATTAAAACATTAGAGAAGTGATAGTCCCACTGCACTCAAATCTAGTTAGAATACAAGTAGATCATTTCGTTCAGCAAAGGGTGTCACATTTTAGTAAGGATACTGACAAACTTGAATACAACCAGTGAAAAGAAGACTCAATAAATTCTGTATACACACACACACTAAAGCCTATGGAAGTTAAAAATTAGTAGTAAAAATATCAGAAGTGAGATTTGAACCCTATCCTCACCAAAAAGCCAGTGCTCTTTTCACTGAGCTGCATGGCTTCCCCTGGAAAACCTTATAGTGTATGCTGTTCTTTCCAAGTACTGACTATCTTTGAGTCTTCTTAATTTGTGAAATCAAATGATTTGGGGCATATTCTGGGTGCTATAGTTAAAAGATTGATTTTGTTGGAATGGTAATTCTTCCCTTGACAGTAATCACAGTTGCCTCCATGCCATATTAGATAATCTATCAAATTTCTATGACCAAAAAGTATCTGTTACTTATTGGCCAACTTGCTATTTATGATGCTTTTCAGATTTAGTTAGGCTACACCTTAGATAACAGAAACAAAAGTTCCTCATTGGGCTGTTATCCAAAGTCCTTCCAGTTTAGTAGAACATAACATACTTTGGGCAGTTAGTTGGTGTAGTGAATTAGAATGCTGAACCTAGAGTTAGGAAGACTCATCTTTATGAGTTCAAATCTGGCCTCAGACATTGGTATGTGACTCTGGGCAAATCACTTGCCTCAGTTCCTCAAGTATAAAATGAACTGGAGAAGGAAATAGCAAACCACTCCAGTATCTTTGCCAAGAAAATCCCAAAAAGTCACAAAAAATCAGATATCACTGAAACGACTGAACAACAATAACCATAGCAGTGGCTCAATTGGCAAAACCTAATCTAGGGTTAATTAACTTAATATCATGAAAAGGCATCAGAATAAAACTTCAATGGGAGTATCATACAAATAATAATTATGATAATGATGATGACAATAGTTAACATTTATATAGCACTTACTATGTACCAAGTACTGTGCTAAGCAATTTAGTTATTGTCATTGAATCTTTACAGCAATCCTAGAAGATGAGTACTGTAATTGTCCCCATTTTACAGATAGGCAACTGAGGCAATTAGAAGTTAAGTGACTTGCCCAGAGTCACACAGCTATTAAGTATCTGAAACCAGATTTTAATTCAAGTATTCCTGATTCCAAGCCTGGTATTCTATCCACTGAGCCACCTCAAACTATAGAAGATAGTGCTAGATAGCTCTCCATACAAATTAGGCATGAGGATTTTGATCAATTGTAATATGAGTCAGGATCATCACTTTATTTCTCCTTGATGCTAGAACCTTCCCTCTGAGATTATCTCCACTTTATCTGATAGTGTGTGTGTGTGTGTGTGTGTGTGTGTGTGTGTGTAATTTTTCACAGTTTGTGTGTTGTCTCTCCCCATTAAATTGTAAATTCCTTGAGGGAAGGGACTGTTTTTGTCTTTGTATCTCAAGTGCTTAGAATAGTGTCTGGCTCATAGGAGACAGTTAATAAATGAGTGTTTACTTGACATGACCTGAAATGAATGAACTTGTAGTCTGGCTTATACAGGAAAAGAATACTGGATTGGTAGTCAGACGATCTTGATATGAAACCCTGCTGGACTACTTGACACATTTGACCTTTTTGGTCATAATTTCCTCAAATAACATGTTTTGCATCAATATATTTATCATTAGTTTCTATAGAATGACAAGGGTTGACTATCTCTAAAGTACCTTCTAGCCCCCAAACTGATGATTGTCTTTTAATTAAAGCACTGGTGTTGTGATAGTCTCACTCTATTCAGTTTTAATAGATTACTTTGTTCAGTGCTGAGCACATTATAGCAAGGATATTGATAGTTTTAAATACCTCCAGAAGGTAAGGAGTGAAGAGAATAATCAATACCAAGCCACATGGGCTTGATTGGTTTAAGTAGTTGGGAATATTTTATAAGGACAAAGACAAGATTTGGGGGAAAATGTGATCGTCTGAAAATGTTTGGTTGATTTTAAAAAGACATTTGACTTATTCTGCTTGGTTCCAGAGGGCAGAACTAATATTAGTGGATAAAAGTTCTAGATAGGCAAATTTCATCACAGTATAAGAATTTCCTAACATTTAGAGCTATCTAAAAATAAAATGGATTGCTTTAGAAAATGATGAGTTATCTTTCCTTGAATGTGTTTAAGCAAAGGATGGATGTTCACTGGTCAGGGATATTTTAGAAAAGGTTCATATTTCAAATAAGGGTTGAATTAAATGAGACCAAAGTCCCTTCCAACTCAATAATCCTATATCAAAAATGTGGTATTATTATGTTCATTTTACATATAAAGATTGAAAAGTTGCCTAGATCCTATGGTGGGTAAATGGTAGAACTTGGTTAAAAAACAAAAACAAAAAAACCTCATTTATCCATACTTCTTTGGGCTGGCACCCATAAGTCTTTCTGGTTCATAGCAGCTATATGAATGGGCACTAAACTTCACAGGGATCTAATAGGGTTGCTTTTAAAAGCTGGAATCTATTCTCACCTTAATATTTGCACAGTTCTACTGTTAGGAGTGTCTACGCATAGGAGCACACACATCCTTATTTTTTTCCTTTAAAGATAAAATGTAATGATCTCAGCATATTAATAAAGTTTCCTTTATTTGAAATTATTTGTTTTAATTTGATACTTCTGTGAATGATCTATTAAAAGCACATTGAACCTTAGTTATAATATATGCCAGATTAACCTTTAAAAGACAATATGACTATGGAAACTGTGGTCTGTAAATTTAAGCTTGAGATCTTCTTATTATCTATGTCATTGTAGTCCAAATTATTTAATCCCTCTGTGAAACCCATTTTCTCATTTGTAAAAAGGGAATAAAAATACAAAATCAATATGAGAAATAAATGAGATTAAATTATACATGTTTGTAATAAGGGTTTTGTTTTTCTAATAAAAATACAAACCCAAGGGCAGCTAGTTGGCACAGTGGATAGAGCACCAGCCCTGGAGTCAAGAAGACCTGAGTTCAGATCCAATCTCAGACACGTAATACTTCTTAACTGTGTGACCCTGGGCAAGTCACTTAACCCCAATTGCCTCAGCGAAAGAGAGAAAAAAGAGAGAAAGAAAAAGGAAGGAAGGAAGGAAGGAAGGAAGGAAGGAAGGAAGGAAGGAAG
>JAJPUD010000738.1:0-12278 GCA_023553655.1 Myrmecobius fasciatus | reverse complement strand
GGAAGGAAGGAAGGAAGGAAGGAAGGAAGGAAGGAAGGAAGGAAGGACAAAATAAAAATACAAACCCAATATGAAAAATAAATGAAACTAACTATACATATTTCTAACAAGAGTTTTGTTTTTCTTTTTTGCTCATTAGAGTAGGGAGTGGATAAGAGAAATTTTAAAAAGTAAATTTAATTAAAAGATAGATTATTAAAATAATTAAATGAGATTCACAGAGAGAGACACACATACACCTATAATGTGTTTAGGCTTGGAAAACTATAAATCTCTATTTATCTTAGAGGTATTTTCATGATTATAATTGAGAGTCTTCCATCATACATTTACTTGTGCTCGCTGAAATAAAGATGTACTCTTTTAGAAGTAAGTGTATAGAACAAAAGTCATTTAGCTGAAATGTATCAGAAAATCACTGGGTTGATATTTTTAACTACCTTGTAGTCAAATCCAATGGAATTTTGCAATACCTTTCTTCACTTACAATCTGAGAGAAACTAAATTTGATTAAACCTTACCTCTTGTAACTGACTTCTCCCCTGATAAACAATGTAATGTAATGGTGAAAACACACACACACACACACACACACACACACACACATGCACGCACACACCCTCCTCACACCTCACAAAAACCACTGGATTTGCAGTCAGAGGATTTAGCTTTGAATATTGATTGGCTCATCCATTTTTAGTCTGAGTCAATCTATTTCACCTCAAAGCTTCCATCTCCTTATTTGCAAAATGTGTTGTTTATTGTTGGTTTTTTTTTTCAGTTGTGTCTGATTCTTTGTGACTCCATTTGGGGTTTACTTGGGGGTTTTTGCCATTTCCTTTCCCAGTTCATTATACAGATGAGAAAACTGAAGTCATATAGCTAATAAGTATCAGAGGCTGTATTTGAACTCAGGTCCTGACTACAAAACTGATGGTCTATCCACAGTGCCATGTAGTTGCCCCCTAATGTAGCACTTACTTTATCGGATTATTATGAGGATTAAATAGATAGTTTATGTCAAATTCTTTATAAGCAATATAGTAATATATAAATGTGAGCTAGGCACTATTTTGTTACATTACCTTTTTCTGCTTCTCCTAACTCTGTTCTTTCTCTTTCACTTTTGTGGTCTCCTCTTTTTCTTTCAAATCATTAACTATGAGTGCTCCATTAAGGGTTCATCTTTAGTATACTGATCTTTCTGCAATTTTTTTGCTTAATTATTTGATTGCTTAAAGAAAAAGACATTCAGAGAGGTGAAACTGCCTATACTTTTGTCCTAGATTCCAGCTAGTATTTTGTATTTCTTTCTGAGTGTTACATTTTAAGAAGGATATTGATAAGCCTGAAGATGTCCAAAAAAAGGCAACGAGCACGGTAAAGGATCTTGATTAAGTTCATGAAACAAAGACTGGTTGAAGGAAGGATGGATGTTGAAACTCAGAGAGATATCAAAGAGGAGATGATGACATTCTTCAAACATTAGAAGGACTTTCATCTGAAAAGAGGCTACATCTTCTCAGCTTGATGCCAGAGCATTGGTGTAATGAGTAGAAATTTTGGGGAAAAAAAAGTAAATTTAAGCTTCATGTAAAGAAAAACTTCCTAACAATTATAGCTGAGGAAAAGTGGAATAGGCTTTTTTGGGAAGGCAATGAGTTTCTCCATTATTGGAAGTCTTAAAGAAAAGGCTGAATAGCATTTGTCAGGTACATTGTAGCTCACAGGTTCTTAACATGGGGTATGTAAGTTTATTTCAGGAGTTCTGTGAACTTGAATGGGCAGTGAGGTGCTACAGGGAACAGAGTGCTGGGCTTGCAGTCAGGAAGACTTATATTCTTGACTTTAAATCTAGTCTCAGACACTAGTTCTGTGACCCTGGACAAAATCATTTAGCCCTTTTGCTTCAGTTTCTTCATCTGTAAAAGGAACTGAAGAAGGAAATGGCAAACACTTCAGTATCTTTGTCAAGATACTGGGTCATGAATTCTTAGTATTAGCATGGGAAAATTACATTTTTATTTTGACATTTGTTTTTCTTTATAAGCCTGTGTATTTCATTTTATATATTTGAAAACATTCTTCTGAGAAGAGTTTGTCAGGAGATTGTCAGAGGAATGAATCCATGTACAAAAATTATTTTAAGAACTTGTATTGTAAAGGGAATTCTTTTTCAAATACAGATTGGACTAGAAGCTCACTGAAGTTCCTTCCATTTAAAAATTTCTGGGAATTCTTTGCAAAGTGGTAGAGCCAGGATTCAAAACAGTATCTCCTCCAAATCGAGTGCTATTTCTACTCCAAAAGATGGTCAGCAAGTACCAGAGTTCTTTATATTTGTCTCCAGTTCAAGAAAAATTACATTTCAAGGTACAGGAAGATATTTCAGATGCCATTACAGAACCATTGTTGGGAAACTCTGAGAAATCATGGAGAATGGGAGAGGTGCCAGACTCTTAAGGATAGTCAAATGTTCTATTTTTCATTTTTAATGAAAAAAGTAGAGTGGAAAATTACAGACTGATGAGCTTGATGCCAATCCTCAGCAAAATTCCAGAAATGATTTTAAAAATTGATGACTTCTGAATACATAGAAAAGAAAGAGCAATCATTAAAACTAAGCATTTGCTCCTAAAGAATAAATTATCCTCAAGTAATCTCATTTCTTTGTCAGGGCTATAGACCAGTAGAATTTTATAATCATAGTGTATGTCATTTTTTAAGCAAAGTTATTCATGATTCCTCATAGATAAGACCAGATGTTTTGTTGTGTACATTAATTAGCTACTTAAGCCAATACAAAGGGGAAAATTTAGTGAATTGCCACAGGTCAGTAGCCTGGAACTCTTCAACATTTTTACCAATAACTTGGATAAGAACATAGCAAGAATGCTATGAAATCTATGAGTAAGTTTAGAGGGATAGTTAACTTAATGGATAACAGAATCAAGGTTTAAAATGATCTTAGGAACAAGAAAGATGAAATTTAATAGAAGTAATGCTTTTTTTAAATAGAAAAATTGAGGAGATAATTACAAGCACTTTAGGTTTGTTAACTTCTGTGTTAAATTTAAAGTATACTTTTTTTAAAAAAAAAAAGTATGTGAGAGACATTCACAGCTTCTTAGTATTTTCAAATTAATATTTGTTTACATTTACATTTAGAAAAATGAAAAGAAGTAGTTTTTTTTTTTTTGATCAATTGCCTAATTACAGGATGGAAAAGATCTGACTTTATGTGAAAAAAGACAGGAGGAATAGTTCATCACAACACACTTATCATGAGCCAAGAATGTGATGAAGCTGCAAAACAACTGAAACAACATTAAGTGAGCTAGAAGGATAGATCCCAAAGGAAAACAGTCCTACTAAAGTCTGCACTCATTAGACCATTTTTGAAGAACAATGTTCTATTCTGAGTGTCACATCTTAAGAAGAATATTTAGTGGGATGTTTAGCCTGAGAAAGATTATTCCTTAGGTAAAGAGAATATATCTATAATGGGAGATGAAATGGATTTGTTCCAAAGGGAAAACTAGGAGCCATATTTGGAATTATAAAGAATCAGATTCTGGCTCAATCTGAGGAAAAACTATCTGAATGAATTAGGGTGACAATAACATGAGCTACCTTGCAAGCTAGTGGATTCTCCATCACTGGAAATATTTAAGTATGCCTGGATTACAATATGTTAAGGATTCTATAGAAAAAAATTTCTGGGAGTTCCAGTTGAGGTAGAAAGTTGAAAGGTTTTGGCTAAACCCAGGTCTCCTGAGTAACACCTAATAACAATGAAAAAGAGTACCATGTGAAACAACAAAACCAAATTAAAATAGCACTGAGCTTCTTTGTTCCATAAGGAATGACACAAGGGGATACAATAACATCAGCAGCAGTTAGCATTTCTATTATGATTTAAGGTTTATAAAATACTTTCTGATTATCTCATTTGAACTGAAGTGTAGGCTGCTCCAGGGATTGAGGCCTTTTATTGGGAGGGTGATAGGAGATGCCCTAGGACACTAATCTGAAGTCAGTGTTGTGTCTACTGGGGCTCTTCCCAGGGCTAAAATCTGAAGCCATGGAATTCCAGATAGGTAATATTATTTCTTCTTCTAATACTACTACTACTACTGCTGCTGCTGCTGCTGCTGCCGCCGCTGCTGCTACTGCTGCCCCTACTGCTGTTGTTGCTAATACTACTACTAGCTAAGTTTATATAGTGTTACTATGTCCCAGCACTATGTTAAACACTCTACAACTGCTAACTCATTTGATCATTATAACAACCCTGGGAAGTAGGTGCTATTATTATTCCCATTTTGCAATTGAGGCAATTGAGTCCCTAGTCTCCCTTCATACACACCCTCCAAAAATACAAGATCAGATGAATTTGCTGGTGATTTCAGACAGCTAACAACAATATGACATAATTATTATAATTATAGGAAAAGAGGACATCCTTCAAGTTTCTTTTATGAATAAATATGTTCTTGATAACCTAAATGTATGAGACAAAGCATAAAAAGAAAATAGACCAATATTTCTAATAAATATTGACGTAAAATTTTTAAATATATTAGCAAAAAGTAAATATTCAAAAATTATTCTCTATTATCAGATTAGATTTATTTCAAGAACTTGTGATTGGTCCAATAGACTACAAGCAACAAAAAAATTATATAATTGCTTTAGTAGACATAGAAAATGATTTTGACAAGATACAGCATTTGTTTGCTTTTAAAACTTACTTTTCCAAGAAGATCAGGGTTAAAGCAAGGATATACATTGTTTCCTCCATTATTTAATCTAGTTTTGGAAATATGGTAACTATTACAATAAGACAAGAAAGAAAAATTGAGGGAATGAACATAAATTTTTTAAAAAAGCAAAATTATCACTATTTGCAGACAACATAATAATTTATTTAGCGAACCATAGGGATTCAATTGAGTCAGCTAAATAGCCCAGTGGATAGAGCTCTAAGGCTGTTGGTAGGAAGATCTGAGTCCAAATCTGGCTTCAGACACTAACTGTGTGACCGTGGATAAATTACTTATCCATGTTTGCCTCAGTTTCCTCATCTATAAAATGAGCTGAAAAAGGAATAGCTAAACCCAGGTCTTCTGAGTAACTCCTTTCAATTGTAATAGTTCTTTGGTTAAGATCTAAACTCTTTGCCTTGAAAGAACACCTAAGTCACTAAAAACCTGGGAATTTATTTCTAAAAAGAACTAGTACTGATCTGCAAGATCAGGATTGTAGAGTCAGATTTTGTCATCATCTCTGGATTTTAATTCCACATGAAGGTATGGGACAGTTCTAGAAGTCACAGGAGGAGACAATGATCTTTCCTATTACAGTCTGGGATCCCAAACCCTCAGCCTATTTATTAAAGAGTTTTTGCTCTCTAAGTAGTGGCAATCATAAGCCATTCATGTTTCATAATTCTAATTCTAAAGGCAGAAATTCTATGGATTTGGGACCGTTAGACCATTAGATCATGACCCTAAAACTATTGTAAGTCCTAGTGGTTACACTAACAAAAACCAGCTGGAAGACACAGAAAAGATAATCCCATTCAAAATAACTTCTGAGTAGCTGGTAATCTACTTGCCAAGCAACTACAAAACATTTTTAAAGAAATAAATGAAGGTAGATAATTGGAGAATTATTAATTTCTCATATTTGGGTCATGTCAATATAATTTAAAAAGTTATTGAACTTAAATTAATTTAAAACTTAGCACTTGGGCAATCAAAAACCAAGGATCTGTTTTATTTGTTCAGTTTTGTTTGTTTTTTTAGACATATGTGACTCTTCATGACCCATTTGGGGTTTTCTTAACAGAGAGTGGTTTGCTATTTTCTTCTCCAGGCCATTTTATAGATAAGGAAATAGGCAAACAGGATTAAGTGAATTGCTCAGGGTCACATAACTCCTAAATGTCTGAAGCCAGATTTAAACTCATGAAGATGAGTTTTTCTGATTCCAAGCAGTACTCTATCCAGTATACCACCAAGGTGCCTTATCTGTTTTACAGAACCATACAAAATGACAAGATGCATTTGAAAGAACAAAAGGTCAAGAATCTAAAAGAAAATTATGGGAAGGAAGAAAATAGAAATGAAAGGGGCACAAGAGTATCAATCAGTTCTCAAACTATTATGACAATGCTTATAAAATAGTAATCCACCAAAACCATTTGGTATAGGTTAAATAACAGAAAAACTAATGCATGAAATAGGTTACATAAGGAAACAGAATTGTATAATACAGAAACAATTGTATAATAACTTAGTGTTTGATAAGCCCAAAGTCTGTAATTGCTAGGTAAGGACTCCCTTTCTGGCAAAAACTTCTGGGAAAACTCTTAAAGTATTCTGGCAGAAATTAGATTTAGAGAACATACTCACTGATTCCAAATGGATAGATGAAACCTAAATATAAAAGGCCATGTCATGAGAGGAGAAAAGGAATTAGAGACTAAAGGAATTCCAGGTCTTGGATTTTGTGATTATTTGAAATATTGACTTATACAGCAGATGAAGGTGAAAGCCTTCAGATGTGTATTTGTGGATATTCTTTTATTCTGGTGCCACATTCCCTTCTGGGTTTGACTAGACATGCAGGGCTACAATATTGGGTCATAGAATCACAGTGTCTGTATGTTTGGAATTGTAGGAAAACATAGTTTTCTCATAAACATTAAGGATATCCATTACATGCTTATACCAGGCTTATCCTTCAATATATGAGAAGAGAATATGACTCTTTGAATTATGGATATTAACCACATAATTTTGTAGGGTGTTTTTTTCCTGTAACAGTGCTAATTAACAATGCATTTCCCAACTAAATTCCATAAGCATTTGATTGATCTAATTGGTATCACAGTATCACTGCATGCTGATGTTCCACATTTCCAGTTTGTTTTTAATTTTCTAGTGGTAGTATCCTTTGATATGTTAACCACACATGGCTTAAATATTGAGGAAATTTAATCTGTTGACCTCTCAATTTCTTCATGACATTTCCTACAATTAGAGCTCTCCAGCAATGAAACAGATAGCCATGCAAAGCATTTTTCTGTTTGCCATATTTCCATGATAGGAACAATGTGGGGGTGAAGCCAAATAACTGATAGTTTTTTCCACCTTATGAAGACTGAAATAGGGACTGAGTTAAGTTTAAAGACTAAATTAAGTAGATAAGATTAGAGATAAAGAGTAAAGAAATCATGGGATTTCATTGGTATAGAGAATTTCCCAGACTAATAAACTGAATAGCAGTGCAGACTGGCACCTTTTCTGCAATGTATCACTATAGAGAACTGACTCTAGAGCATTAAGAGGCTAAATGCTTTGTATACGGTCACATAGCTAATAAATATATCAACAGTGGGATTTGAATCTAGGCCTTCCTGGCTTTGAAGCTAACTTCTCACAAATACAGAAGAAAATGGTAAAATTATAAATTTTGGTGAAATCAAGCCATATTTTTGAATATATTTGGTAGTGTCAGGTCTAATTTTTTTTGGAAACCTGTCAACAGTGGTACCCATAAAGTCATAGATTTAGAGTTGGTTTAAACCTTAAGACTTTTTTGTATTACCCTTTATTTTACAGATTAATAAACTGAGGCTCTGAGATGTAAAATTTTTTGTCCAAGGTCACAAATATCAGTGTATTATAGATTTCAAATGAGAAAGGGACTTAGAAGTCACTGAGTAAATTCTCTCATTTTAGGAAACTGAGACCCAGAGAGATTATATTACTTGTCCAGATTCACACATCTAGTAAATGTCGGAAACAGGATTCAAATCTAGAGCTTCTTGACTGTCAAATCCAACCCCTTATTCTCTACTTAATAGTCTTAGAGTTTCCTAAAGCATTAAGAGTTAAAAATGACTTATCTAAAGACACTCAACCAGTGTAAGTCAGGGGCAAAATTTGAACTCAATATCTCTTGGTTCCAATAACAATACTTTATTCTCTTCTCCACAGTTACTCTCAAGGGTAATGTGATCTCTCATCTGACAGATGAACTTTGTACCCAAGCTCTCTACTACAGCATACTATTACTTAATCATATTGGGAAGTTGAAAACTTGTTTGCTGTCATTCCCAAAGAAGTTAGTTAGTAAAATGACTAATCTTTTTGGTGTCTGCTGACTCCTTATTAGAAAAAAAAGAAATTTAAGATAGTTCTAACACTTACCAGGTGGTGTTTTTATTGTGTAATAACTCTTTATATTATTTCAATTTTCATATGCCTCCCCATATTACATATAATATGTGTTTTATAAAAAATTTGAGGGAAAAAAGAAAAGATTTAATTCTCCTTGGTAAATCATTGTCCAGTCTTTCATTTGTTTAGTCTGTAGTAAACCAGTCATGAAAACCTATGTTTCTCATTTCCTATGATATGTTTTAAATCATAAAGAAATTTAGAAAATGTATAGATGCTAATTTCCTCATCCCAGCACCTCCATTCTTCCAAATATATCGATGATGCTAGTACTTTCATTTTACCACCATAATTCTGTATCTAGGATTTCACAGACATTTATTATTGAAAAATAATTTTGTTCTTTGGGACTCCAGGAAAATGTTCATGTGATGCTTTTTATGGTTCATCACATAAAAATCTGTGGAAAACATTTGGTTAATTATAGTGAATCAATATTTTTGTGGTGTTGCAACTACCAAAATAAGACCAAGAGAAAAATACCCCCTTAGTGCTGGCTTCATTGTCATAGGGCACAAGGAGACCATCAAGTTCACTAAGAGTTTTCAAGTCATTTAGAGCTTCATCTTTATCTTTAATTTCTCAAATTGCAATAGTTTTGTTTTCAGTCTTGAAGCATCCACATTAGACTTTCAGTAACCACTTAACCACAACATGCCAAAGTGGTTATGTTATTTTGGAGTTTTGGCTGGACTCTTGAATTATTACTCTGACACAGTTCCACTTTTCTAGGCAAAACATAATCCTGCTGTTAGCCTATCATTAAAAGCACTGTCATTCTTAAGAACTTTGTAGTTGTTTTTTTTTTCTTTCCTTTAAAAAAGCTCATTAAATAATTTTCTATGTTCAATCCATTTATATGAAATCACAAGACTACAAGCTGGTAGTTGGATTCTTCTTGTGTGAAGCACACAGGTTTTATTTGTATGCTCATATTATTAAAATGACTTTTCATTATGGCAACTGGGACTTTGGGTCATAGAATTATAGAAGTGAAATGAACCCTAAATATAATATTAGAAAATCCTGAAGATAGAAAAGAAATGTCCCTCAGAGATTCTCCAACCCAAACCCTTCACTTTATAAATGAGGTAGCTGAGGCTACAAGAGATCATGAAGCTTGTCCAAGGTTATACAGGTAATAAATTTCAGAATCTGATTTGAAACTAAGCCTTCTGACTCTGAATCTAGTATCTCCCACCCAGAGCCATCACCTGGGCTTGACATGACAGATTACCAATAGTAAAGGAAAGTGGAAGTAAGAAACTGTAGCTGGAAAGTAGTAAAAAGTTTTTTAAATCCAAATTACTTGGCAGGAAGGAAAAGGCTGAACAGAAAGGCCCAAACTGTTCTGAATTAAAATCAGCAGATGCTCCCAGGCTTTTGCTGGGAGAGTATATATTTTCAGCCTCTCTAGGTTCCTACTTTGCCAGACTCCAAAGATCTCTCCTTATTAGCCCTTCACCTCCATTCTTTCTTATTTCCAAGGATGCTACTAACCCAGATTGTCAAATTCATAGACTGGTTTTTACTTCCTTCCTTTATTTTTTCTGGTGACCCCAGGCCAGCTATTTAATATGTACTGGGTTACCTCCAATTCCAACATTTATTTGGGCTTCATGGACTTAGGTCTGGAGTCTAGGTCTGAAATGTTTAAGCATAAAGTGATAAGACAGTCAGCAGACTAAACTGAATAAGGCACAGAGAAACTGTCACCTTAGAGTCACTCCTTAAAATTATCAGGGGCCTATGAATAATACAGCATTTTGAATTTTTTTATATGAATTCATCATTTATTATTATAGCTATTTGTGTACATGACCTGACGCCCTATGATAATACAAACTTAATGAAGGCAGTGACTGTGCCTCCTCTAAATTTTATGTCTTCCCCATGGCATAGGACAGTGCTGATTCATAAACAGTAATTGTTTAGTAATTTCTAGTAATTTGAACTGAATGAAGAGTTATGTACAATAGAAGAAAAAAATATTGGAACTCAAAATCTTACAAAAATGGATGTTGAAAACTATCTTTACATGTAATAGGAAAAAATAGAATACTACATAAATTATATATATGTTATATATACATATGATACTACATAAATACCATATATATTTTAAAGGCTGCATACAAATAGAATTTTAAATTTGGAAAATTTTAAATGTTACCCTGGTTCTGATACAATATTTAGGCCACTTGCCAAGTACAGTCATATCTTCTACTCTATTACTGGGAAGTATAAGCAGGACTCATAGAAAATTATATGTATAATGTGGGTAGCTAGACAGTGTTTAATTTTGATGCAGTCAAGAAATCAAAACTCTTCTTAGCTTTGGTCATTGATTTAATTTGGATATGAGTCAATATTCTTAAGTATCTTTTATCTTGATTATATTCCTTGCCTTTTTCTAACCTCACCATAAGTTGATCCATGTTCATCTTAGAGAATGGAATCACCAAAATATGCTGTATGATGATGATGTATATTTTTCAATTAGTGGTGTCCCACTTGACTCTTAGCTCTGTGGTTTGCCAATTTGCCATCATTTATTTGTCTGAAAAGTCTCATCCTTCATGCTCCTTAGGTTGATTCTCAATAATTTGTGGCTTAGATGAAGTCAACCATAATTAGTTGCATGCTTATAAAGTAGAAAGTTTTTCTTAGTTTGATAAATTTTCCAGGTTATTTTTAAGATCTCCTGGCCCTTTGTAAAATTGCAGGATTTTATTTGAAAGTAATAGTTGTAGTAGTATTAGAGTTGTAGTAGTAGAAGTGGTATTACTGGAAGTAGTAAAGAACCATCGAAGTTATTAGAGGAAGGGAAGGATATGAGAAAGTTGTGCATTAGAAAGATAAATCTGGCAGCAGGTAAAGGTTAGATTGGAGAGAATGGAGAAAGAGAAACTCAATATAAGACTTGTTAACTAGAATAGTGACAATAAAAATGTGAAAATAAAAACTAGAAGGGGCCTTAAAGATCACATATTCTCCTTTTGTAGATGAGGAAAATCTAATTTGTTGGTCAACATCTAGAAATAATTTATGGAACATTATGTTATGCAGGAAAACAATACAGTAAGCAGTTTTCCAAGGGGCTTCACAGTGTTAATGGGATCCATATAAGGAGAAAGAGAGAAAAATCTTGCCTATATTATGTTCCATCAGAAACAGCAGTTTTAAGTTATATTTAATTTGGATGTTTAGATTGTTTTAAATGTACTTAGATCTGGCATGACTTATATTACCCAAGAGGAAAATATAATTTACTACAGAGACTTTAGCAAAAATGATCTTGTGAAACAGATTATGGAGTCACTGAAATCAGTTAAAATATCCCTAATTATCCTCCTAATACTCAAAGTCATTTCAATGAAGTTGAAGAAAATATCCAAACTTTATCTGCTTATTGATGGATTACAATGTACTCTACAAAATGATGATGATGATGAAGATAGAATTTTATATAGTGCTTTGTTTCACAAACTTATTGATAGACATTATCTCTTACAATAGCCTCAAGAAGTAGGTGGTGTTATTATCTCCATTTTCAAGTGAAAAAGGAGAAGTTGTGGGTCTAAGCATCTTGGACAGGGTCAGACATGGTTAGTCAGTGTCTGAAATAGAATTGGAGCTCAGATTCTAAGCCCAGTACTCTATCACTACTCCATGCCCAGCAATAATATTATCAACAAAGTATGGTGAATATACAACATAATAGACTTGTTCTGTTATGTAAGGGTGAATTAAGAGATTTGACTATATTTTACCAGTAGCTCAATTTATTCAAGAATGCTGCTTTATGAGACTTCTAAATTAGTCATCTTCATGGACAACACATCTTACAAATGTGAGCCTTTGAACACAGAAAGGGCTGAGTAAAAGAATGTGGATGATTTTTCACAATTAGTACTAAAAAAAAATCTCAAAATGTGTGCTATATAAATGGCAAATAGTCATCTTCATCTACAAATCATAGAACATATGCCAAGAAATCAACAAATATTTGTGCAAAATATTTTT
>JAJPUD010000737.1:575718-587307 GCA_023553655.1 Myrmecobius fasciatus | reverse complement strand
ACCCTTCTAATCTTGTCTGCATTCATTTTGTTTGTACAAAAACTTTTTAACTTGATATAGTCGAACTTATCTATTTTGTGATTAATGATGACCTCTAGTTCTTCTTTGGTCACAAATTCCTTCTCCCTCCACAGGTCTGAGAGGTAAACCATCCTACATTGTTCTAATTTATTTATAATATCATTCTTTATGCCTAGATCATGAATCCATTTTGACCTTATCTTGGTATATGGTGTTAGGTGTCGGTCAATGCCTAATTTCTTCCATACTAGTTTCCAATTATCCCAGCAGTTTTTGTCAAATAGTGAGTTTTTATCCCAAAAACTGGGGTCTTTGGGTTTATCAAACACTAGATTACTATTGTCATTGAGTATTTTGTCCTGTGAACCTAACCTATTCCACTGATCCACTACTCTATTTCTTATCCAGTACCAAATGGTTTTGGTGACCACTGCTTTATAATATAGTTTTAGATCTGGTGCAGCTAGGCCACCCTCATTTGCATTTTTTTTCATTAATTCCTTTGAAATTCTTGACCTTTTGTTTTTCCAGATGAATTTTGTTGTTATTTTTTCTAGTTCAGTTAAATAATCTCTTGGGAGTTTGATTGGTATAGCACTAAATAGATAGATTAGTTTAGGTAGTATTGCCATCTTTATTATATTCGCTCGACCTATCCAAGAGCACTTGATGTTTTTCCAATTGTTTAGATCTGACTTTATTTGTGTGGAGAGTGTTTTGTAGTTTTGCTCATATAGATCCTGACTTTCCCTTGGCAGATATATTCCCAAATATTTTATACTATCGATAGTTATTTTGAATGGAATTTCTCTTTGTATCTCTTGCTGTTGCATTTTGTTGGTGATGTATAAAAATGCTGATGATTTATGTGGATTTATTTTGTATCCTGCAACTTTGCTAAAGTTGTGGATTAATTCTAATAGTTTTTTAGTTGATTCTCTAGGGTTCTCTAAGTAGACCATCATATCATCTGCAAAGAGTGATAATTTGGTTTCCTCATGACCTACTCTAATTCCTTTAATCTCTTTTTCTTGTCTTATTGCCAAGGCTAGCATTTCTAATACAATATTGAATAGTAATGGTGATAGTGGGCAACCTTGTTTCACCCCTGATCTTATTGGGAAGGGTTCCAGTTTATCACCATTACATATGATACTAGCTGATGGTTTTAAATAGATGCTACCGACTATTTTAAGGAAAAGTCCATTAATTCCTATGCTCTCTAATGTTTTTAATAGGAATGGATGTTGGATTTTATCAAATGCTTTTTCTGCATCTATTGAGATTATCATATGTTTTTTGTTAATTTGGTTACTAATATAGTCAATTATGTTAATAGTTTTCCTAATATTGAACCATCCCTGATTCCTGGTATAAATCCTACTTGGTCATGGTGTATTATTCTGGGAATGATTTTCTGTAATCTCTTTGCTGATATTTTATTTAAGATTTTTGCATCAATATTCATTAGGGAGCTTGGTCTATAATTTTCTTTCTCTGTTTTTGTTTTACCTGGTTTAGGTATCAGTACCATGTCTGTATCATAAAAGGAGTTTGGTAGGAGTCCTTCATTCCCTATTTTTTTGAATAGTTTATATAATATTGGAGTTAATTGTTCTTTAAATGTTTGGTAGAATTCACATGTAAATCCATCTGGTCCTGGGGATTTTTTCTTAAGGAGTTGATTAATGACTTGTTCTATTTCTTTTTCTAAAATGGGACTATTTAAGTAATTTATTTCCTCTTCTGTTAATCTGGGAAATCTATATTTTTGTAGATATTCCTCCATTTCACTTAGGTTATCAAATTTATTGGCATAAAGTTGAGCAAAGTAACTCCTGATTATTGCTCTAATTTCCTCTTCATTGGTGGAAAGTTCTCTCTTTTCATTTTTGAGACTAACAATTTGATTTTCCTCTTTCCTTTTTCTAATTAAATTAACTAGAGGTTTATCTATTTTGTTGGTTCTTTTCATAAAACCAACTTTTAGTTTTATTTATAAATTCAATAGTTTTTTACTTTCAATTTTATTAATTTCTCCTTTTATTTTTAGGATTTCAAGTTTGGTATTTGATTGGGGGTTTTTGATTTGTTCTTTCTCTAGGTTTTTTAGTTGCAAGCCCAATTCATTGATTTTCTCTTTCTCTATTTTATGCAAATAAGCATCTAGAGATATAAAATTTCCCCTTATTACCACTTTGGCTGTATCTGACAAATTTTGGTATTTTGTCTCATTATTGTCATTCTCTTGGATGAAATTAGTAATTGTGTCTGTAATTTGCTGTTTCACCCATTCATTCTTTAGGATAAAATTATTTAGTTTCCAATTTGTTTTTGGTCTATTTTCTCCTGGCCTTATATTGCATGTGATTTTTATTCCATCATGATCTGAAAAAAATGCATTTATTATTTCTGCCTTCCTGCATTTGATTTTGAGGTTTTTGTGTCCTAACACATGGTCAATTTTTGTATAAGTTCCATGGACTGCTGAGAAAAAAGTAAACTCCTTTCTGTCTCCATTTAATTTCCTCCAAAGATCTATCATACCTAACTTTTCTAACATTTTGTTTACCTCCTTAACTTCTTTTTTATTTATTTTGTGGTTTGATTTATCTAGTTCTGAGAGAGGGAGGTTGAGATCCCCCATTATAGTTTTGCTCTCTATTTCTTCTTGCATCTCTCTGAACTTTTCCTCTAGGAATTTCCATGCTATACCACTTGGTGCATATATGTTTAGTATTGATATTGCTTCATTGTCTATGGTACCCTTTAGGAAGATATAATTTCCTTCTTTGTCTCTTTTAATTAGGTCCATCTTTGCTTTTACTTGGTCTGAGATCAGGATTGCTACCCCTGCTTTTTTTTTGTTCACCTGAAGCATAATAGATTCTGCTCCAGCCTTTTACCTTCACCCTGTATGTATCTCTATGTTTTAGATGTGTTTCTTGTATACAACATATTGTTGGATTCTGGTTTTTAATCCAGTGCTATCCACTTCTGCTTTATGGGAGAATTCATTCCATTCACATTCACAGTTAAAATAACTAATTCTGTATTTCCTGCCATCTTATTTGCCCTAGCTTATGCTTTTCTCTTTCTTATCCCCTTTCCCTCCTCCCTACTTTTTTGCTTTTGATAACCACTTGCCTCAAACAATCCTTCCCCTTTAGAGCCCCACCCACCCCTTTTTCCCCCTTTCTCTCCTGTTTCCTTATAAGTACGTCTATTATTCCCATAGAGCCAAATCTGATGAGATGGAGATTAACCCAATTCTCATTCCCCTCCCTTTTTTCCCCTCAATCATTTTAGGCATTCTTTGCCTCTACATGTGATGTAGTTTCCCTTATTTTACCTCCTTTTCCTCTTCTTCCAGTGTTATCCCTTTTCTACCTCTAATTTCTTTTTCAGTTTATCATATCATAATAATCATAAAATCACAATAATCATATCATAATAATCATAATGTAATAATATATTCATAAAATCAACCCTCATTTTATAAGTATCTATAACATAAATATAGTTCTCAAGATTTTTTTCTTGTTACCTTTTTATGTTTCTCTTGTGTTCTGTATTTGTAGATCAAATTTTTTGTTCAGTTCTGGTCTTTTCAGTAGAAATAGGTGAAATTCTCCTATATCATTGAATGACCATCTTCTTCCCTGGAAGATAATGCTCATTCTAGCTGGGTAACTTATTCTTGGCTGTAATCCAAGTTCCTTTGCCCTTTGGAATATCTGATTCCAGGCCCTTTGATCCTTCAAAGTAGAAGCTGCTAGGTCCTGTATGATCCTAATTGTGGCTCCTCAATATTTAAATTGTTTCTTTCTGGCTTCTCGTAATATCTTTTCCTTGGTATGAGAGATCTGGAATTTAGCCACAATATTTCCGGGGGACTTAATTTTTGGGTTTCTTTCAGGAGGTAATCGGTGGATTGTTTCAATAAGTATTTTGCCTTCTGGGTCTAAAATATCAGGGCAGTTTTCTTTTATGATTTCCTGGAAGATAGTGTCTAGGTTCTTTTTTTTAACATGGCTTTTAGGAAGCCCTATAATCCTTAGATTGTCTCTCCTAGATTTATTTTCCAGGTCAGTTGTTTTTCCTAGGAGATATTTCATGTTTTCCTCTATCTTTTCATTTTTTTTGTTTTTGCTTGACTGATTCTTGAAGTCTTGATGAGTCATTCATTTCCAATTGTTCGATTCTAATTTTTAATGTCTTATTTTCTTCAGTTACTGTTTTTAGTTCCTTTTGCAATTGACCAATTACATTTTTGTTCATTGTATTCTTTTTCCATTTTTTCTATTTTATTTTGCAGTGATCTCATTTCGTTTCCCCATGTTTCTTCTAACTCTCTTTTAAGATTCTTTATGCAATCCTCAAAGAAAGCCTTGTGACATGGAGACCAGTTTATGTCTCTCTTTGGTGCTTTTTCTGAAGTTGCTTTACCTTTAGGGGCCTCAGGATTTGAGGTCTGTTCTTCCCTCTCTCCATAAAAGTTGTCTATGGTAAGAGCTCTTTTTGGTTTCATTTTTTTAAAAGGTATGAGGTCTGTTTAAGGCAAAGGTGGGACAGCTGCTTTAATTTGCCCTGGGGCAGTTCTGCTGATTGAGTTATTTCAGGTACTGGGCAGTTCTGCTGATTGAATTATGTCAGGTGCTGGGCAGTTCTGCTTTAGTTCACCCTGGGGCAGTTCTGCTGATTGAATTATTTCAGGTACTGGGCAGTTTTTCTGATTGAATTATTTCAGGTGCTGATCAATCCTGGTGATTGATTGATCGCCCTAGGGTGCTGTGTAATGGCAGCTAGGTACAATGCTCATCAGGGGTTCAGTGGTTCACAATCTACCCCCCACAAAAGGCAGACCCTCCAAAACACCTGCCCACAATCAGGACAGATTGGCCCAAGAGGCCCGCAGAAGACTCCCAGGTGTGTGAAAAGCACAATGATCCCACTTCTGTTCCAGCTCCCTGCCCTGGTCTCCCTGTGCTGCAGTCTGGGTTCAGCAGACCACCCCCCTGCCCAATTAAAACAGACCTGTTTTGAAGTTCTTCCAGAGTATCTTTTTCTAGAAACGTGTTGTCCTCTAGATATTGTGGATTTTTTTGCTTCAAAATCAGTCTAGAGGCTTCATACGTTGTTGGTTTGAGGGAAGGTTAGAGGAGGTTACAGAGACTCCTGTCTGATCTCCACCATCTTGGCTCCACCCCCGGAAGTCCAAAATTATAAGCTTTTTAAGAACTAAAATGGATTTTTCACCATAAGTAAAATAATAGTTGAGGTGAGAATTAATAGAAGAGTTCAGTTTGAAGTAATATTATGTTTTACTTTATTTATGTTGCTATTTCATTAAGTACTTTTATTGCTTTAAAAAGTGTGTACTCTCGCTAATGAATTAAACACATTGGTGGACTTATTATATAAGATTTGGAAAATTAATAGAAGAGTTCAATTCAGAGTAAAATTATGTTTTACTTTATTTACATTGCTATTTTATTAAATACTTTTGTTGTTTAAAAAAGTGTATACTTTGGCTAATGAGTTAAACACATTGGTAGGCTCAAAGCCATATATGGTTTTGAGATGATTATAACTCACAAAGTTTCTAAAAATTATGTAGCTTATGTGAGCTTATGGATAAAGGGAGCTGCAATATATATAAATATATAAACATACATATACCCATGTCTATACATATATATACATATATTGCTCTATCTTTTTGTGTATATGTATGCATATTACTCTTTGGAAGATTTATCTTTCTTCAACATTGCTCTGACTATTTATACCAAATGAGGATCAAAATGGGAAGTTGATGCTCACTATTCTCATGGAAAAGACCTGATAGAAAATCCAAGCTGAAAAGGGATTTCATATAAATAGTTCCTAAATGGCCCTACTATTTGTAGGGTTTTTTAAAAAAAAATTGTGGGGCAGCTAGGTGGTGCAGTGGATAGAGCACCAGCCCTGAAGTTAGGAGGACCTGAGTTTAAATCTGACCTCAGACACTTAGCATTCCCTAGCTGTGTGACCCTGGGCAAGTCACTTAACCCCAATTGCCTCAGCAAAAACAAAAAAAAAATGTGCCATGAAACATTGCAGGGCTTTCTAGACAAAATTAATAACAACTCAGAAGATGTCATAACCATCCATACAGGAAAAACAATAGAAGTTGAAGATCATGACATTTAATTAGGCTGGTGATCTGTAGAATACATCAGAATATAACTCTTGGGTAGACACTCAAAATGGACAAGTTGGGTCCAAAATTAAACAGGAGAAGGAATGAAAAAAATGCTCTCAATCACTATTGATTAGAGAAATGCAAATTAAAACAATTCTGAGGTACCAGGTACCCATCAGTTACCCTCCACCTGGTTTTATTAATCTGTCTGCCAAAATGGTTTGCCAGGATGTGGACTCTCTGTCCAGGATACAGTTCTTTCCAGATAGTGATGTGTTTACTACTCTCCTGCTTGGTGCTCTGGTTCGTGAGCAGCCACAAGCACTCTTTTCTACCCTGGACTTGTGACCAGCATTCTATTTGCCTTGCTCTGGTGGGCTGGTGCCCCTTCTTGCCTTGGGACTGCGACCCAGATCTGAGAACAGGCCGTTGCTCAGTGCCGGCCGATCTCCTTCTGACCAGTCGTCTGACCCCATTTCCATCCATGGGCTGAGAACTCTGAAAGTATCCCTGTAATTGCTGCTGATGATTCAGGCACCCCGGGGCCTGCTCCGAGTGTGCGGGGGCATACCCTGTGCTTCACTATCACCCCAGCATAATAGGCCTTTCCTGCCAACTTTCTAAATTTTCTTGGGCAAGAAAATTGCTTCCCCTCATCCTTTGGTGGATTCTGCTGCTCAAGAATTGGTTTTCAGACATTAGTTTGGATTATTTGGAGGATGATTTTGGAGAGTACCAGTGATGGAGAGGTTTGGGGTGCTGTGGATAAGCGGACTTACTTTCCAGGGATAGACATGTGGTTAATGAGATTGGGGCATGCATGCATTGCAAGAGCTGCCTCAATGTTTAGGGCTCCAAAGGAAAGGTGAAGAGCAGCTTCCTAGTCTGCCATCAAACTGAAGGTCAGCAGGGCCATTGTGTGGGTCTCATTGTTATGAGCCTGTGAAATCTGGACACTATGCCAGTGTCATGTCAGGAAACTGATTTGCCATGTTGTTCAAATGCCAAAAATATGTTTTCCTGCAACACAATTTTACAGAGAATTTCTCCAAGACAAGTGGTCACATGGCAGTCAGCAGGGACACAGGGGCACTGGAAAATCTCTCTGAAGAGATCACTGGCGTAGTAATACCCAGTATGATGCACCTGCCTCAAAGGAGGTGTTGCAGTCTATGAGCAAGGCAGAATTGTAATAGCCCAAAAGAAACATGAGATGTGCAAATTTAGCAGCATCACCTGCAAATGTTGATATTTATGCTACCATTTATGGCAGAGCCTTCTGAGCTCCTAATGGTCTGATCAGCCAATCTCAGACACACTGGACCTTGACCCCGACCTAATGATGTCAGCTTGATGATCAATAACCATTCTAGTCTTCTTCCTAGTCAGCCCATGATTGGGTTACTTGCTTTGTGAATATTCCCTCTCCACCACCTAACAGAATTTACACATAGTAAGTACTCAAGTCTTTATTTGCTAGCTTGATTTATAATTTGTATGACAATATTTGACAATAATGCTGTGTTTTTTAGTCTCTTAGGTGGGGTTTTTGGGGGGACACATGATTCATGCAGATGACTTTAATGTCTCCAAACATAGGGGATCTTTTCTTTTCTTCTCTCTTGTTTATACCTCCCCAGCACCTTGCCAAGGCTATATATATTCAGAAGAGGCTCACACTTCTTGATTTATTTGGGGGGAAAGGTATATACTATGAGAGACAGACAGAGATAAAGTGTAAGTGGGTGTGTGTGTATGTGATTTCATTGCTTGATGTGTCAGGGGGAAAAATTCCACAGAATCTGGAGTCAGAAGACACTACTTCTGTTTTGCTATTTATTACCTGGGCCTTGATTCCTTCATTTCTAAAATGAGAGAAGGCTAAAAGATTTCCAGGGTCCCTTTCAATTCTAAATTTCTCATACCATGATTTTTTGTTCAACTACTTTTCAGTCCTGCCTGCTTCTTTGTTTGGGGTCTTCTTGGCAAAGATACTGGAGTGGTTTGTCATTTCCTGCTCTAGTTGACTTTACAGATGAGGAAACTGAGGAAAACAGAGTTAAGTGAATGTCCCAAATCTGTTACAACTCAGGTCTTTCTGAATCCAAGTCTAGCTATTGCACTCTGATCTTCACCTTTTCTTCTCTCCTCAGTCTTAAACTCCAGGCTGAACAGAGATGTTGCATCAGACATGAGATGATGAGGTTCATGATCAAACAATTTGATTAAGAATCCATTACTCTCAGGCTCTGAAAGCAGTTCATGGAATAGACTGTCTTTTAGTGCTTATCTCAGATGTAAAGGAAAAAGACTAAATAGGTTATTTCAGCTGCTAGATGAATGAAGATTATTTTATTTTTGAAACCTGCAAAAATTCATTAAAAAGTGGTCTACTATATAGTTGACGGGCTTTAAACACAATAGAATGATTGAACAACAAAATTAAGTCAAAGGGATTCTGTGGTCTGCCATTTTGAAGTATGTTATTCCCAAAAGAGAGGGTCAAGCCACTTATAGAAGGGAAGATTTGATTTTCTGTGGGTTATATTTGCTAACTGGACCTGAGAGATAATTTCATTTAAGACAGTAGAAATATTTTTTTTTAGTTCAGATAGACAATTTTACCAGAGTAGGTCTTTGGACCTCTAGAGAAAGCTTGAAGAATAGTAGACAACTTAAATTCCATTCTTCTGTTTGGCCAAAGGAAAAAACAAAAATCATGAGAGCACAGGCAAAAATGATATTACAAAGACCTAATGCCACTGTTTTTCCTTCTCCCTAGGCACCTCTACTATCAAAGCAAAGGGCTAACCCTTAATCTAAGCTTAGTGAAATTAGACAAGGCTTCAAGAAAATAACTTGAAGCACATGGAGTAAAATGGGGTAAGAACTTTCATAAGGTCTTAATAAAAGTACAGCTCATGGAAGACATGTTCTCCCATTATTTTGCAGAAGTGGGAACTCTATGGTTAAGAATCTGGATATGTTTTAGATTTTTTCCATGTACTTATCAGTTTTCTGATTGTTTTTTCTACTCTTTTTTTTTAAAGAAAAATTACTTGTTATGTGGGATGGTTTTCTCGAAAGAAGAAGAGGAAGGGCACAGAGGGACATTTTGACAACATAAAAGCAAAAAAATCAATAAAATTTATTTTTTTAAGTTATAGCTTACTTCCATTGATTTTGTGCTTCACAGGGGACTTGGAACTCCTAATTGAACACCAGATGGATAATTTTGACTATATTAAGTTAAAAAGTTTCTGTACAAACAAAACAAATGCAGACAAAATTAGGAGGGAAGCATCAAATTGGGAAATCATCTTTAAATTTAATGGTTCTGATAAAGGCCTCATTTCTAAAATATATAGAGAATTGTCTCATATATATAAGAATTCAAGCCACTCTTCAATAGATAAGTGGTCAAGGGATATGAACAGACAATTTTCAGATGATGAAATTAAAACCATCTCTAGTCATATGAAAAGTTGCTCCAAATCACTATTGATCAGAGAAATGCAAATTAAGACAACTCTGAGGTACCACTACACACCTGTCAGATTGGCTAAAATGACAGGAAAAGATAACGATGAATGTTGGAGGGGATGTGGGAGGGCTGGGACACTAATACATTGTTGGTGGAACTGTGAACGGATCCAACCATTCTGGAGAGCAATTTGGAGCTATGCTCAAAAAGTTGTCAAACTGTGCATACCCTTTGACCCAGCAGTGTTTCTACTGGGCCTATATCCCAAAGAGATCTTAGAGGAGGGAAAGGGACACACATGTGCAAGAATGTTTGTGGCAGCCCTTTTTGTAGTGACTAGAAACTGGAAACTGAAGGGATGCCCATCAATTGGAGAGTGGCTGAATAAATTATGGTATATGAATGTTATGCAATATTATTGCTCTGTAAGAAACGACCAGCAGGACGATTTCAGAGAGGCCTGGAGGGACTTGCATGAACTGATGCTGAGTGAAACGAGCAGAACCAGGAGATCATCATACACAGCAACAACAGTATTACATGATGATCAATTCTGATGGACATGGCTCTCTGCAATAAAGAATTGTCTCAAACCAGTTCCAATTGTTCACTGAAGAAAACCATATACACCCAGAAAGAGGGACATGAAATATGGACCACAATGTAACATTTTCATGATCTCTATTGACATTTGATTGCATTGTGTTGCCTTTCTCTGATTCTTTTTTTTTCTTGTAGATAGGATTTTTCTTGCATAACTTCTCAAGCATTTCAACATTATTAACATGTAGTGGACTTCCTGCCATCTAGGGGAGGGGAGGGGACTGGGGGTAAAATTTGTATTGGAAAGCTTTGTAAAGATCAATGTTGGGGAACTATCCATACATATGTTATACAAATAAAAAGCTTAAAAAATAAAAAAAAAAAAAACAAACATAACCCACAGAAAGTCAAATCTTCCTTTCTATAAGTGGCCTGATCCATTCTTTTGGGAATAGCAAACTTCAAAATGGCAGTTCACAGAATTTTTTTTTGATTTAGTATTGTTGTTTAGTCACTCAGTTTTATTTAACTTTTTGTAAGCCCATCAACTAAAGCAGTGGAATATTGTCAATGCCTTTTCTTAACAAAGATACTGAAGTGTTTTGCCATTTTCATCTCCAATAGATTTTGACTCTGTTTTTTTTTTAATTAGTAGATAGCAGCAAAACATGACCCTCTTGATGCTAAAATGATGATGAGATTCTCAGAACTTACTTAGGTTGGTCTTTACATGACAAATACATCTTCACCAGAGCCAAACTGTCTAGACCCAGAGATTTCACTGCTTCCCCAAGGAAGTCATTAATGAAGAGGATAAGCCCCATGGATACACTAAAATATTTGTAACCACACTTCTTGTGGTTGAAAGGGCAGAAATAAGCAGATGTCTACTAACTGAAGAAAAGCTAAACAAATTGTGACACGTGAATATAATGGAATACCAGTGTGTTATAAGAAATGATCAGTAAATATGATGAATACAGAGAAGGGTGGAAAGACTTATTGAACATATAGAAGTTGTGACTGCAGTAATGGAAGGTAAAAGAACCGCCACTAGAAAACAATTAAAATAAATATTGCCAAATTACAATCAACATGCTTGACCCCCAAAAAGAAATATGAGAAAACATCTCCTTTTACTCTTTTATTAATAGGTTGATGGAGAGATGATAGGGAGAGAGGGAGGAAGAGAAGAGGGGAAGAGGTCATCAGTGATAGATGAAAAAGATAAAAAGAGAAGGATAGATTAATGTATGGGAAGATGGATGATAGGGACAGACAGATAGATGATAGATTAATGGATAGATAGATAGATAGATAGATAGATAGATAGATAGATAGATAGATAGATAGA
>JAJPUD010000737.1:525415-575708 GCA_023553655.1 Myrmecobius fasciatus | reverse complement strand
AGATAGATAGATAGATAGATAGATAGATAGATAGATAGATAGATAGAATTTAACTATCTGTGTACAAGTTGTCTTCCTTCCCAGTAATGTCAGTTCCTTGATAGCAGGGATTGCATTCACTTTTTGTCTTTACATCTTCATTGCTTAAAAATGCACAGTGCCTGATGTATATTTAATAAATGCTTATTTAATTGAATTGAAGAGTCTCTCTGAGCAGAGTCTATTTCAGTCCCATACTTGCCTTGTTTCCCACACATTAGGATCTACCAGAGATTGTGTTTCACTTAGCATTATTTTCTTTTCCTCCAAAATAAAGGGGGGATGATAATAGTATCAATAGCCCAAGGCTATTATGAGGATCAAATGAGATAATATCTTAAAGTGATTTGCAAACCTTAAAACATTATATAAATGTTTATTTTTATTATTTAACCCATAGCTACCTCCTAGCCAGAAGAGGTACCAGGATATTAAAGACTTTTAGTGAAGAGGGGAAATTAATGAAGGAATAAACTGTTTCCTGGGTTGTGAACAGACAGGATCCAACTTTCTTTATAAATTGAACAGATGGAATTATTTGTACTTCTGAGTTAGATGAGCTGTTTGTGTGTTTTGTCTTTTACCCAAGAGCAAATTGCAAAAAAAAAAAAAAGAAAGAAAAAAAAAGAAAGAGAGAAAGAAAGAAAAAAGAAAATGTCTTAGTAAATAGCAAATATCCCTCCATCCCAAATTAACTGGAGGATAGGGGTGCAGGGAGAAGGAGGCAACAGCTTCAAAATTTCTAGTCCAGAAACACAGATATACACTACTTCAGAAAGAAGCTTAACAATCAGGCTGAAAGTTGAACAATCATATTTGTTTAAATCAAACTGAAATGTATGCTGTTAGTCCTTCTCAAGGGAAGAAACTAAGCAACAGTTGGACACATGCTGGAAATTAATATCACAGGGAAGCAATTAATCTTCCCAACACATCCCATTTTGTTTCCTTGCACGTATTTTGGCTGAGGTCAGAATCTTGTCAAACTGATTTCACCCTTATTTGGCTTTTCTGAATGTTATCCCCCAATACCTCTCTTGCTCCAAGTATTCCTAAACATCTTACAAATGTTTCTATTCAACCTGTCACTGGGAAAATGAAACTTCTCCAACTGAACTGTCTATAAAATTGGTTTAATTAAGAACAGGAAGATGCATTTTGGTGGAGAGTGAAATTGTCATAGATTTAATAATTTAATGGAAGGAACCTTTACAAACCATCTAGTCAAAATGTCATTTTATATATAAGGAAGGGAGTCCCAGATAGTTTAAGCAACTCATCCAATGTCTCTCAGGTAGAAGAGCTAGGATTTGAATCCAGACCCTCAAACTTCAAATGCAATTTTTCTCAACTATTCATGCTGTCTGTCCTCAAAATGGATTCCAACAGAGAAAATAGGAAGTGGAATAAACCTGACCCACCCTTCATTTCCCCATCCCTACAGGTATCCCTAAGAGGCTTAATAGAGTGAATCTGGAGATGAAAAGATGTTTCAGCACAACACTTGGCAAGGAATTAGAAATGTCAATGCTGACTAGTGTCACTCTTGGATAGAGATCTGTATTATTTAATCAACAACCTTCTTCTCATCTTGCATCATTGTTCCCTAGCTTCATCCATCCCCTACTTTCACCCATATGAGAAATCAGCTGAATAATTTTTCATATGAAGTTCTTGGCTCTGCTGCCTCCTCTGCATTTAAATTCCTCACTGTGAAAAAGATCCCTTCATTCTTAAATTGTTTTTCTTCCCTGGTACTTTAAATAGCCCCAAACTGCCAAAGCTCACTCAACTCCATCCTAATCTCATTTTTACACCTGTCCAATTTTTCTCCTTGGACACTCTGACAACTGACATGTAAAGGCATCATATTAATCATATATCCAGCTTTTGAATTGTTTTGTGCTGGTCTCCAGAATTAAACAATGAGCTAAGACATCCTCTCCTACTTTATTTTTTTAGCTTTCCATTACTATCGCTACCATTTTATACACATACATACAGACACTCACACAAATGGCCATGGGAACAGTTACTTAGAATGAGAGCTATCATGGTGTGTTGGATCAAACACTGAACTCAGAGTCATGAAGATCTGGGTTCAGATCTTACCACAGAGACACTTACGAGGGGTATGTGTATGGCTAAGTCACTCTCTGTGATTCAATCTTTTCATTTATTTAAAAAAAGAGGGAGTTAGAGTCAATAGTCCCTAAAGTTCCTTTGACCTCCACATCTATAAGCTTTTTTAAAAATTTACTCTGAATGTGGTTCCAAGAAACTTTTTTCAAGTAAATTTTACACCTTTATTCCTTTATGTGGTCATAATGGACATAATATATATAATCTTGATATTTATATGTTGTTGTAAGTTGTTTTTCAGTCATGTTTGACTCTATGAGCCATTTAGGAGTTTCTTGGCATAGATGCTGGTTTGTCATTTCTTTCTCTAACTCATTTTACAGATAAGGAAACTGAGGCAAAGAGGATTAAGTGACTTGCCCAGGGTCATATAGCTAGTAAGTATCTGAGGTCAGATTTAAACTCGGGAAGATGAGTCTGTTTTCTTGATTCCAGGTCTGGCACGCTATAACTCGGCCATCTAACTGCCCCAATCCCACTTGAGCTCCACTAAAATTGAATTTGAAATAGAGATGATTATGGATTCTCAAAAACTATTCCAGTGATGCCCAAACTTTGGCAAGTTCTGCTGAATTTGGATTGTTTAAAGCAGAGCTTCTTAAACTTTTCCTACTCATGAACCCTTTCATCTGATCAATATATAGGTTTATAAAATAGGTCTGATAATTTACTGATAAGAAATCATAACTTCATGACCCTTACATTCGGCTGCATGAGCCCTGTAGTTCTATCATAAAAGGGCTTATTAGAGGAAGATTGGCTGCTAGAGGCTGAAATTTTTTTTTGACTATACCAACTCATAAGAGCTCTGACTGTAGAGAATGTAATCTTTATCAGTTGAGATAAGTCCACATTAATGAACTCAAAGATCTTTTCCAATATTGTAGAAAGGAAATATACACTTATGCATATGTAGACATAAATTATATGTACATATATATAAATACATATATATGTTTGTACATATACATAATATATACATAAAGTTACTGAGCACCTACTGGATTCCTAGTCCTGTGCTAATAGTATTGTAAGAACAAAAGAACGGAAAGAAGAGATGGGACTGGACCTATGATTTCATTGGTATAGGGAATTTCCAAGTTAGGAAACTCATTTTATCAATGCAGGTCAACGCTTCCCTGATGTATATGCTGGCAAATATTCAGCAACTGGCTCTCTAACCAAAAAAAAATGCATTAAGTTTAATTTGTATTATTATCTCCATCACTTTCTTAAGTCTAAACAATCAACAAAAGAATATATCAACATTATACACGGCAACAACAAGACTATATATAATGATCAATTCTGATGGTCCTGGCTCTCTTCAACAATGAAATATTTCAAACCAGTTCCAATTGTTCAGTGAAGAAAGCCATATATACCCAGAGAGAGGGATATGAAATGTGGACCACAATATAACATTTTCACGCTCTCTATTGATGTTTGCTTGCATTGTGTTTCCCTTCTCGGATTTTTTTTCTTGTAGATCCGACTTTTCTTGCACAGCAAGATAACTATAAAAATATGTATACACATATTCGATTTGTCAAGTATTTTAACATAATTAACATGTAGTAGACTTTCTGCCATCTAGGGAAGGGGTGGGGACTGGGGGGGGGGAAATTTGTAACGGAAAGCTTTGTAAGGGTTAATGTTGAAAAATTACCCATACATATGTTTTGCAAATAAAAAGCTTTAAAAAGAAAAAAAAAGAATAGATCAAACTATGATTTTTACAATTATCTATTTTTAAGGTCTAATGCTAACAATTAGAATTTAACTGACTTCTTCTTACCTACCTACAACTTAGAGTCTTAAAGAGATGTCTAAAGGTTCAGAGTTTTACATAAGACTGTAAAGAAGTATGTCTCGAAGGCAGGATTTGAACTTAGTTTTTCTAGCTTCTGAGGCTGATTTTTTGCCCACTATGTCATACTATAGGAAAAAAAAGACTACTAATTAGCTAATAGTATAAAACTGAATATAACTAAATAACAAATTGAGTGACACAGACTACAATATATACGAGTTTGTATGAAAGAGTTCATCATCCAGCTTTACCTTTGCAAATTTTCCTTGAATTAGGTCCCAAACTACATATACAATACCTACTCTGATGCCCATTGGTGAAGAACATGGGATATGGATGGACTTCACTTATGCAGCAGATGTATAGGCTCTCAAAATCTTGATAAAATAAATCCTTTCTTCCTAATGGTATTCACGGTCATTTCAGGAAGGTAATATTTTCAGATCTGACTGATATGAAGCACTCAGCTAGCCTTAAGGCTCCTGGCTCAGCACAAAGCAGAGCACACAGAGAAACTCCATAAACATCTGTTGAATTTAATTGAATGAAGTGTCTTGAAATTGTGCCATAAGAAATCCTTCATACAGTTGAAGGAAATGTAGTATTTAGCTTAGAGAAGGGAAGACAGGGGAGACAAGCTAGTTTCCTTCAAGTATTTGAAGAACTATCACCTGGAAGGGAGAATAGATTTATTCTACTTGGCCCCAGATAGGGCAGAATTTGAAACAGTAGAATGAAGTTGCTAAAGGAATAATTTAGGCTTGCAGTGAGGAAGACTTTCTAACAATTAGCTCACCCCAAAGTGGAGTAGACAGTGTAGGAAGTGGGAAGTTTTCCCTAGGTAAGGTCTTAGAGCAAAAACTGAATTTATCACTTGTCAGGAACATTGAAAAGGATATTTGTGATCAGATTAGGTTGGACTTGATGGCTTCTAAACTCCCTTCTTACGTGATATTGGATTCTTTCAAAAATTGCAGATGATTCATCCACACTGAAGTGAACAATGGTAAAAATATCTGGTTGGGCTCATTCTTTCATTTAATATTTTTAATTATCTTTGTACTTTGTACAAATTAGGGTTTCTTTTTAATATTCCCCCAACCACTTTCTGCAATCTAATTGAAATTCAGTTGGGAAGAATGTTCTTCTGCGTATCAAAGTTTGGAAAAACCTGGGACAGGCTACATCTAAGGACCAGAAGGACAATAATTTCCAAGCTAAGGGAATGCAAGCACTTAGGTCAAGAATGGCAAGAGTAGGTATCAAGACCTGGGCCAGGAGTGGCTCTAGTGCTACAGAGGCACTTGGGAGCTAGCAGTGCCACGTGGGCAGGACTGGATTTGGGCACTCCCTGAGGCTGGTGTGACCCTTCCTCCATATTAGAGGGCTGTTCCTTCTCCAAGACTGCTAGATAGAAGACATAAGTAAAGATAAGGGTCATGATCAGTGGTTCTAGGGGCCCTGTTTGTGCTCATCACCCAGCTCATCCCTTAAAGCTCCCACAAGGTCAATAATGCCTTCTTCTAGAGTTCTCTTCAAGGCACTCCACTGGCTACAATCTGAAAAAGTGGGACAGCTATGTCCCCATCCTTGGCACTGAACTCCCACTGTCACCAGTGTGTGATCAGCAGCAGCTCAAGCCACCTTCTAGGCATGAAGCTGGGACCAGAGGTTGAATGAAGGAGTATACCATATGCACAAATGTTATGTACCCAACACAGATTAGGGGTAACAAGACCCTATTTTGAGTTGTGGCTCCCTTCAGTGTGTACCATGTTCTATGGTGGTCCCAGGAGATTGTCAATTAAGACACCAGTCTGTTCATCTTCTGGGGATCTCCCAGCAAAAAGCAGAAACTCAATGGGAGCTTACTACATGTCATCATCCAGTGCATGAGTCCTGCCTTCCCCAGCAGGGCCCCCTGTGCCATCTCCTCCACCCACATGCATCAGTTTGATGACTTCTTCCAGACTGAGATGGACAAGGATGGGGAGAAGTTTCCATCTTGGCTGAGAACAGACTGGTTGTCATGGAGCTCTGTGACTGGGTCCAAGTCTGTGGGATGGTGCAGACAGCATCCCCAGCCCAGCAGGTGCCCTATCACCACTATGACATGAATGTGTCATCTGCATCCAGAATGAGCAGAGCCACAAAAGGAATCACCACCACTTCATCAACAAGAGGATTTTCTCCTCTTAGTCTAGGGCCTACAACATCACCTTCTTCCATCCTTCCTGGACATAAGGGTATCTCTTGGATGAGGGTATGTTCCTGGGCAATCAGGGGATAAGGGTTAAGTTCTGGTCAGTCGGGACTCAGGAGAATTCTGCTGGCCAATCAATATCTCAACTAGTTGGTCTTGAAGTCTATTGTAGGAGGGCAGGACTCCAGGTTATTTGGCATCTTGGAAGATCTCTTTTATCTAATCAGGATCTTGGAGACATAATCTGGAGGAGCTATACAGAGTCTGAGTGTATTTTCTAATGAATCCGAGTCCTCCAGCCAATCAGGGCTATGCTCCCATTTCTAAGTTAATTAGAGGACAAGAACATGATCTTCTGCATGAAAACTAAATTCTAATTTCCTTGGCCCGAGGTATTTCTCCTAGAAAAAGACACCAGAAAAATAAAACAAAACAAAAACAAAACAAACAAAAAAGCAATTACCCAGGGTTTTTTTCCAGTTGACTTTAGAGAAGATTCTGGGCCCAGAAATACTGGAGGCTTGGACCAAGAGCTGGGAGAGGAGGCACATAAAATACCAGTCATTATAGGTACAAACCACTTTGAATGGTCTTGGTGCTCCTGAAGCCTGGGCCTGCTCTCTCAGCAATTTTTCTAAGTGAAGCAGGACACAGCTTCCCCTCCTTTCTTAGATTTGGATAGGTTTTGTCCTAGCCTAATGAGAGAAACAAGCGCAATCCTTAGCATTTCTATGTCTCTGCACTTTCCAGGGCCCTTTTTCTTCACTCCATAGAACTTGGAAGCGTTTGCTTCTTCCCATTCCCTGACACCCCAAATGGGGAGAGAAGAGAGAAATGATTGCATGCTGTAGGATAGGGGATGCCTGGGCTGAGACCCTGAGATCTAACCTCAATTCTGCTGCTAATTCATTACAGGACCTTGAATAAATGATTTTCCCTCTATGGAGTCTCATTTTCTTCCTCTATAAATGGAAGGGTTTGGACTAGATGATCTTAGTCTCTTCCAGCCCAGTCATTTTAGGATTCTATTTATCACCCTATGCTTTTTACTTTCCTCCTCTTTTTTCAGTTCCCATTCTATTTCTGGTTCTGGGCAGGTTTGAGTTGAGAACTAATAACTAAAGAATGCTGCTCTATCAGGATAGACAAAGGCCTCTCCCAAACTCCTGGTCCCCTGTCCTGACAGTACTTCTTTTTTCCCGAAGTTGTGACTGGCAGGGAAAGGGGAAGGGAGTACCCCAGTCTTCAGTGGATAAACATCCAACTAGATTCATCCCCTCCTCCCTGTCCCCTTACAACTGCTAATCTTGAACATTAAATTGGCAGTGCATCATTTCCTTTTCTCCATTTGTTCCCCACTGTTCTCCAGTTCCACAATGTCTGTCTCACCCCAGTGAAGTCCCTTCCTACCTTCTGAGTAATTTTCCATTAATTTGGAAAGGAACTTGTAACTATAGGCTCTACTAACACCCAGATTCCAGAATAGGAAAATGGGAATTCTAATTTTCCATTAGTTTGGAAAGGAACTTATGATTATAGACTCTACTTACATCCATATTCCAGAATAGGAAAATGGTAATTCTAGCTGAAATTTTCCATTAGTTTGGAAAGAAATTCTTTCCAGGCTCTACTTACACCTAGATTCCAGAAAAGGAAAATGAGAATTCTACCTGTAATTGGAATTGTGTATGTACATGGTTTCCATCTGGATGGGTAAAAAGCCCTACTAACCAAAAAGTCAACTGGTTTCTCAAGCAGCAGAATGTGGAGTGAGAACACTTGGGTTCTAGGTTTGTTCTCCTTTGACCTGTCACTTAACTGCTGACTCTGTTTCCCCCCAGGAGCTGATGAGGATGGGGTATCAGTATCTCGCTCCTAAGCAACAAGATGAAGGATGTGGGATATGTGATAAAGCATTTCTGGCCATGTCTCTCTTGAGGGTATATGGAGGTTGTAGAACAAGGCAGGTTGAGGGGAAAGGCTGGTGCTTGGGTTAGGGAGTGTACATTCTGCTCTTGCACATTAGTACGAGCCTTCCCTTCACCACCACCACCACCACTAACCAATTTTCTCATCTCGGAGAGGTGGTTCTGTAATGGTTTGTACCAGAATAAATATTATTAAACTCAAAAAAAAAAAACAGTCAAGAATGGATGAGCAGAACCTGCTTTGCTGCTCTCAGTCTCCGGGCTATTTTTGTAATCCCATTAGCATGGAATTGTTGCTTGCAACACAACAGAACCCACACAGTTCTCCAGGGAAGAGGATGGGGCTCTCAACTCCAGGGCAGTGAGGAAGGCTGGGCCATTGGCCTATGAGATGCCCCTTTATGCTCTTTTCTCTTATTCTCACCCCATCATTTTCACTGACAGAAAATGTACAGCACACAATGGTCAAATGTGGAGGTTTTTTCATGGTAGAATTTAAAGGTCATTGAGTCTAATCCCCTAACTTTAGAGAGGAAACTGGACTCAGAAAAGGATCATAAATTCATAGATTTAGAACCAGAAGAGAGCTTAGAGTTCATTGAGTCAAACATCCTCATTGTGCAGATAAGCAAACTGAGGCCTAGAGAGGTTAAGTGACTAGTCCAGAATAACATAGAAAGAATCTGAGATGGGCTTTTTTAAACCAGGAAAGGGACTTGTTCAACTTCATATGGCTGTTAAAGATCAGCGTTTCCTTTGCCTTTGTCTTGTGCCTTATCTTTGATTTTCTCCAAACCAGACCCCCATCAGGCTTCTTCCCTCAATCCCCCACATACAAGGGTCATTCCTGCCTGTACACATTCCTGCACCTCTCATTTGTAAATGCCCCCCTCATTAACCTTTTCTGTCTAATCTAGGCCACTCTTTCCCAGATCAGGAATTTAGCAGTACTTGGAGACTCTAGCATAGTTTTAGCACATGTGGTTACAGTTTTGTATTGTTTTGTGAGTGTTCCCTGTATCTCTGTGACTTTTTGGTCTCCCAGCTAGCCTGAGAGCTCCTTAAGGGCAAGGATCCAACCTGCAACATTTATTGTCCTCCACAGTGTTGCCAAAAATAGAACCAAACACATAGTAGGTACACAATAAAAATATGTTGATTATGTTGATGTTTCTTTTTTTGGATAAAAGAACTTGGTCAATAAATCAGACAGAGGGCACAATAAGTTTAGAGAATCCTTAGTTGGCTTGATTTGCTGACTATGTGACTTTAGGTTCAGCGAGAATGCTATCTGTGTGGTTCTGATGCTCCAGAACTAAAGCAAGGACAAATTAGGCCATCCCTTAAGATCCTTGAGCTCTTTGAGAGAAGCTACTCTGGTACATGTTTCTGTTCTAAGTCAGATCAGCAAATGAATTTCTTAGTTCTTTGAATACATTCGGGCTCTTTCAAGTATCTGTTCTTTGTACACATGAGGTGCCCTTCATCTTCAAGAATTGGAAGACTCCAATCCTTGTCCATATTCTGCCTTGGCTAGAAGCATGATAAATTCTATGGACTAAATGGACCACCTTGTATGTCTGACCTCATTCTACTTGTGGACAACTATAATGGTGATGGAGGGGGAAAGACTGGTGCACAGAGAAGGAGGTCAAACCAAACCTCCTTACACATTTGCCATTCCAGGCCCTGAACAACATGCTGTAGAACTACTTCTCAGTTAGTTTTGAATTGGTTTAAGTGGGAAGCTCTCTTCCTCTGCCATTTTTCTAACAAATTCCTTCCACAAATATAATGTCATTACTCTCACTTGTTTGGTAGGGTACCTTCTCTCCTTTCTCTCTGTTCAGCCCCTTGAAATCTGGCTTTCAACTTCATCATTCAAATAAAGTTACTCATTGCAAAACTGCAGTGGATCTAAACCTACCGATGTGTTCTCATTCCTTATCTTTCATATTCTTTCCCTTTATTTGCACTCACATTACCACCACCCAAATTCAAGCCCTTCCTCAACCCTCACCCAGACTGTTGGGACTATTAGCCTCCTAATTACACTCCTGGATTCCAGTATCTCCCTTTTCTCCAATCAATCATCCTGTACCCAACGGCAAAAGAATCTTTTTATAAGTAAGACCCTTCAATAGCTCCCTGTTGCCTATAAGATAAAATACAAACTCCTCTGCTTAACTTTGTTTTTGCTTTTTGCTGAAGGTGACTTGCCCAGGGTCATATAGCTAAGGGATGTTAAGTGTCTGAGACCAGATTTGAACTCAGGTCCTCCTGACTTCAGGGCTGGTGCTCTGACCACTTCGCCACCTCGCTGCCCCTCAGCTTAATTTTTAAAGCCCTTCAAATTTGAATTCTAAGCTACCTTTCCAGGTTTATTGCACATTATTTCCTTCATACACTCTTTGTTTCAGCCAAACTGGGGTATTTTCTGCTCCCTGAAATAAGAATTTCATCTCTTGATTCCATACTTTGCACTAGTTGTTCTCCATGCATAGAATGGACTCTCCTCATGGTCACCTCTTAGAATTTTTAGCTTTCTTTGAGGCTCAGTTCATGTACTTCCCTTTCTGAGATGTTCCTTGCTTTCTCCAGCTATTGTTAGTTCTCTTTCTTTCCTCAAATTATCAGACAAATACTAATCTGTTTTCTTTCCATGTTGTATCCCCCTATTAGCATGTAACCTTCATGAGGGCAGGGAAAAACATTTGTTTTCTTTTTTATTTATACTACAGCTCTGAGCAAACATGGGGCTGTACAAAGGTGTTTAACAAATGTTTGTTGGTTCGGATTGGTCCAGATGGTTTGTAAGCCACTAGAAGCAATTCTTCCTCCTGCCTTCTTCCTCATCTGCCATATCCCAGCTTTTCTGTCACTCCCAATCCTCCACCTTCTCTCCCCACTCCCAACATGAAGGATCTTGCCCCATAGACAAAAATCTCACCAGAGAGTTTTCCAGAATTGATCATGTCAATTTTGCTCCCCTTCCCTGTAACTCTCCCACACCTAGGCCAGGAGTCACTTTTGCCATGCTTGCAGGACCAGATCCTACTCGTGCCTTTGTATAGCATCAGAAGTAATCTACTCCAATCTCATATCTGAATAGGAATATTTCCAATTTGTAGACATCTAGCTTCCACGTTAACAGTTCTAGTGATGATTGGAGTATCCAGTAATTCAAGGCAAGGGAAGCCATGTTTTCATAGCTCTGTTGAATGACTTGGAGTTAGAAACAAAATAAGACAAAACCATTTCACTGAAAAGTCACCCACCAGGGGGGTCAGTGCATTTTGTCACAGAGCTTACTAAGGGGTGCTATATGTTGACAAGCAGAAGCTCCAAATGGAACACTAAATGGGCGGGAGATGGAAGGAAAAAGAAGGAAAAGAAAAAAAAAAAACAGAAAAAACCAGCAGAGATACCTTGGCTGGAAGTCTTTTAACTCCAGTTTCTAATTAATCATACCCAGTCTTATCTCTTCAAACTCTTGTTGATCTAACATAAAATTATTTTATT
Organism: Myrmecobius fasciatus; assembly: GCA_023553655.1. Lineage (NCBI taxonomy): Eukaryota > Metazoa > Chordata > Mammalia > Dasyuromorphia > Myrmecobiidae > Myrmecobius > Myrmecobius fasciatus. The sequence continues at coordinate 564,061 of JAJPUD010000737.1, read as the reverse complement.
TTTAAATCCAAGCGTATTTTTAATCCAAGCAGCAGGAGCTTCATAAAAATCACCACAGGCTCCAAGGGCTTGTAGAGGGATGGCAGAGAATGGACTAGTTGGATTAAGATAGCTAATAGCTGTTCTCCAACCTTATTTCCTTTGGGTAGTTATTTCCCCTAGAGTCATATCGATCTTAAGTAGAGAAATCAAATTAATTCAAGTATCTATTAAACATCAACTATGAAGGTGCTGTGCTTAAAGACTGAGAAATACAAAGTTTAGATATAATGTAATCTCTGACCTCATGGGGCTTTCAGTCTAGTTTAGGGGTTTATAATATTTTTTGTGTCCTGGACCCTTTGTGTCTGGTCATTTTGATGGATTTCTTTGGCAGTCTATTGATGTTCATGAACCTCCTTGGCAACCTGGTAAGGTCTATGGACTCCATCTTGGGATAACATTTTAAATACATAATTCAATTAAGAGGATTATAAAGGAAATCAATTCTAATTAAATATAATTATCAAGATATATTTTAAAAACAAGTTCACAGAATCAATGTTAAGAACTCCTGATCTAGTAATTGGGTATCTGATCTAATAGATAAGGAACAGAATGAATAATTAAAAGATATTGAATTTGAAGTTAGAATTCCTGGAATGGATCTTAGCTACTTAGCAGCTGGTTGACAATAGATTGCTGCATGGTATCTCTGATCCTCAGTTTTTTTAATCTATAAAATGAAAGAGGTGAATTAGATAATTTCTAATGTTCCTTTTGTCTCTGAATTAGTAATCCTGTCACAGATTTCTAGTTGCAGGTGATCTCAGAAAAACAAAATTTCTTCTTTAGCATATCTGGCAAGTATCATTTTCATGTCCTCAAAACATAGCTTTTTGAGGGCAAGAACATTTCATTTTTATCTTTTTATTCCTGGTGCCTAATATAGTGGCAGGCACATAGTATATATTTAATAATTGTTTATTTGTTGATTCAGGATTTCATCTCTAAAAGCTTCCCATGCCTTTTGTGTTGGTTTTCGTTATAGAATATTTAACCAATGGATTCTATCTATCCTTTTTAAAATACTTTTGAAATCCTCTCTCTAAATCTTTAGGGCACATGATAGAATGTGCCTGGCTTTTTCTTTACTTCTCTATCACAAATTCTAGGAAGGAGTGATAACTTTCCCCTGTTCCGAACCTCAAAATTCCTCTCATTTCTACTTCAATGACCTGTTTCTCCTTTCATGAAAGGTGCATAAGGGAAATACAAGCAAATTGCTATGTGAGGTTGGGGTTTGGTATAACAATCATTCATAAATAATGGAAGAGAGCAGGGAAGGTTTTACTGAGGAAATGTCATTGAGTTGGGCTTTAAAAGACTTTATATGAATCATGAGCTAAATGACAGATGAAGCTCTACATTCTTAGATTTGACAATAGCTACAGTTGACTGCTTGGTGACTAGAGAGGAGAAATCAACCACACTCTTTTCTCAGACAGGCAGCATTGCAGGTTTGTCACACTGGAATTTTACATGTTTATTTATGTTTTCTATTTTTTAAAATGCCATTGAAATACTCAAGTTCTAGGAGATTTGCAGTTTCCATGGTGTGGGTGGGAAAAATGTACAGCTGAACTTTAATAAATAGTATATTTTAATAAATATGCATATTATTCTGAATCCATAGGGTCTTTAAATAAACTTATAACATTCCTCTCTTGGCCATTTATTAGTGATCTCTAGTCAATAGCAGAGTTCTAACTATATGGGAGTGAAAGCTGACTCTTGATTATGCTAAAGGAATTCCTGAAAAGGAACTGGGCAAAGGTAAATGGGAGTCATCTGAAAAAGTAACCTTCATTTGGATTTCCTAGGGAATTCTTCATTTTGTAGACTGATGTTGCTCTTGACCTAGACTTTTGAAGATGAGACCTACAGCCTGAATAAGTGACCTTGAATTGAGCCATATTCTCCTTGTATGAAAATTTATTAAGGAAATCAAAGAGGACTCTAGGATGGTAGGAATGAAAAGTACTTACTCAACTATATTCTTAAATCACAAGATCATAAAATGATCTTAAATGTTATTTAGCGAAGAGGTTCTCAACTTCTTTGTATGGAATGCCGAGCCCCTGGGTTTGCTCTCAGAATAATGGGGGTTTTTTGGTTGTAGTTTTTGTTTGTTTGTTTTACTGAGGCAATTGGAGTTAAGTGACTTGCCCAGAGTCATGCAACTAGAAGTATTAAGTATCTGAGGCTGGATTTGAACTCGGGGCCTCCTGACTTCAGGGCCACCACTGTACCATCTAGCTACCCCTCAGAATAATGTTTTTAAGGGTATATAGGATTATAAAAGAAACCAAATACATTTAAATAAAGTTATCAGAATATTTTTTAAGTTCATGGATCCCAAGTGAAAAATGCCTTCATTTTTTCAACTGAGAAAACTGGAATATGAAGAGATTAACTGCTCAAACAACTGGTAAGTGACAGAGTTGGGATTCAAATTCAGCTGTTTTGACTTTCCATTACTCACAATGACAGGATCAGAATTTAAATCTGGGTCCATTTAATTCAAATCCAGTGCCCAGTCAAATCAAATCAGGCAGCCATGTGATGTAGTCTTCTCTAAGTCCTGCACTCTATTCACTTTTCCACCTAGCTGATGCACCTAATTATTATTAGCTAGTTATTATTTGAGATGGGCTGGAAGGAAAATAGATTTGTAAAGTATAAGTAAACTCTGAAAGACTGGGGTGTCTTTCTAATGCTATAGCTCATGAGCTCCCCCCCCCACTAGTAAGCTTCCTTTCATTGATTATCAGTTGATATCAATTAATCATTCAAACTTAAGTAGCTTTTAGAAAGGGAGCATTTATCAAAATAGTATAGTAAGAACACTGCACAAAACATCCCCCAAAAGTCCAACACACTGTCCTCTAAGTATATACACAATCCAGAGAAAAGCAGACTCAAGATTGGGGCATAAGTGCAACTTTTGACTGGGTTTCCTTCAAGTATCCTGAAGCTGCCTTTCCTCAGTGTGTTGAATTTATTCTCACCTCCTGCCAGATTAGTACATTCTCAGGTTGATCTTAAATATTGATGAAAAGTCCGAATCCTCTGCCTCCAATGTTCACAAAGTAATTCTTCAGTCAAGAGATAGGAATAGGAAAAGAAACTCATATCCTCCTCCGAGCAATTCTCTTTCAGGAAGTTGACTGGAACTGTTCTTTGCTGGCTCAACACCATAATCTTCTGGGTTCTAAATTGGTCTACTATTTTATACAGAGAGCATGACCAAGTTTGGAGGCAGCTAGGTAACACAATGGACTGCGGCCCCATAAATTAACCAGGGGAGGAATTTTATCCCTGTTTTTATGAAAAAAAGACTGCTGACAATCAGACAATAACTTGCCAAGAGCCGTAAGAAAAATAAGCAGAAGAACCTGGACCCAAATTTGGCTCTTCCATCTCCTAGAATGATGCCCTGTCTAATACACAAAAGAAAAACAGACTTTTCTATCAACATAACATTTCTTTTTCTATCCTTCACATTCACAGCAGGAATCACACACAAGAACACCAGATCAGCAGGTCAGAGAAAGCAGTTCCACAGTCTCCCCAGTGGGCTCAGGATAGCTCATTGGCAAAAGACTCACTCCTGCCTCCAGAGCCCACTGTATTTTTTCCAGGCTGTAAAGTTGTCAGGCATCCAATAGTGTATGAGTCAGACATCTGCCAAGTGTGTTTACGGCTTATTAGCCAGCACTTTAATCAAATGTGATATAGACACAGTTCTCTCTGGGGCTGTTCCCCAGTACCAACTTTATTTACAGGTTTTAGATTTCTTAAGAGGGACCTGCCTGGGGAAATAATAGAAAAGGGATGGTCAAACAGCAAGAAGACAAATATCTCTGCTCCCTCAGGCTTCCCTCCCCTCCTTGTTGCAACCCAGAAGATCAATATGAAGATTAACACTCCCCCCCAAAAAAGGATTGGGTCACCAGGGAAGCCTCAGGAAGTTCTGGCTCAACATCTTCCTGGTGACATTTTCCAAAGTGAATTTAAGCAAATGCTCCAGCATAATATTTGTCTTAAGTTGCCTTTTGGTTTTATGACTTTTTAAGCTCCAAAGTTGGCCACCCTTCAAAAAAAATGAAAAGAAAAGAAAGAAAAGAAAAAGAATGTTTGAAAAGAAATCCAGCTTAGCAGAAAGGTCAGGTATTTGAAAAACAAACAGCCAGCGGCTTCAGGAAGATATTCAGGCATTCAGGATATTTAGCAACTACATTTTGTTTCTGAGTTTCCTTCTGTCCAATAGTTTCCCTGTGACAAAGTAGTACTCTGGCTGAACAGGTAAATGGAAGTAATCAATCCCTGCTCTCTTCAGCCAGAGGCCAGAATTCCCCAATAGAGAGAAGAATTTACTAGCCAGGACAGGCAGACAATTCAAACAACAAACTGCTCAAATATTTACTAGGTATTTTGCCTGGAATGCCCATCAAATATCAACAAATTAGTATATTATGCCCATATTGACACTTTCAACATGGATGGAATGATTTCTTTATATGATTTCCATTAGCAAAGACTTTAGTGGCATTATAGAAATGAGTTCTGAATATGTTCAGGTGATAAAATGGGCTCGTGTTACTTTCCAAAGCTATTTGCTTATTTGTGGGCATTGTTTAAAAAAAACAACCATTTACATGCTAAAAATCTCTATTTTTCCCCAGACCTTTAATTTCATACTTTTGAAGAATTCTCTATATGGAGATTTCTTTTACTGTTACAAAACAGCATCTCTTTCTATAGCTTAAAGTCCTGGAGAGGTAATTGAGGATGTAGAGTGACATTCCCAAAGTCATATGGCTAGTAGATGTCAGAGGCAGAACTTTAGGTTTTTAAGACTCCAAAAGAATCCCCTCTATCCACTATATATGTCCTGTTGCCTCTGAAGAAACTCTAATCACATCATCAACATTATTAATCTTCAAATACTAAAATGGATCCATTATTTCAATGATGTTCTCTAAGTATGCAGATTATGACCCATCCACTCCTGACCAACTAATGTGATTCTTGTCCATGTCTCTCCATAAGTTTGCCATGGGCGGGGGAGGGGGGAGGATGGGGAGAAGAGGGAGGGTAACTATATGAACATCCTATCTTCTTTTAATCCATAATTTAATTAATGACATCATTTACTCCATTTCTTCTTAATTGTAATATTGTTTCAACTTGCCCACATCTGCCATATTCCTCTTCATTACTCTGAGTGATATTTATTTTCAATTCTTCTGAAACTATCATTCTGTGACTTGTAATCATAGATCCATAGAGTATTTGTGTAAAAAGATGGCTCTTTGTTTAGAAAGGAGTTTGGGATCACAAAAAGAACTTGTAATTTCCCAAAGACAATTCAAAATGCTCTCTTCCTGTTCAGTTCTGGGCACAGTTCATTGTCCATTGCAATTTCTGTCCTAGATATTTATTCCAGTGTGTAAGTCTACTGGTTGTCCATCAAATTGAACATTATAGTCTGGACAACAAGCATTCTTCATAATGTAATAGCAATTATGATAATAAAAAATAGTAGTAGTAAATCAGCAGATTTTTTTAAAAAGGATATAGTTCATGTTGGAGGGATTTTGGAAAGATAGGCATACTAATTCCCTGTTGGTGGAGCTGTAAATCAGTTCAACATTCTGGAAAGCAGTTTGGAATTTTGCAAAGAAAGTGGCTATCACATCATATATTCTGACCCAGAGATTTTACTATAATATTCCAAGGAGGTCAATGTCAAAAAGAAAGGTTCCATATATGCCAGAATATTTTCAACAAAACTTTTTGTATTAAGAACTACAATCAAGTGCTTATTGGTTGAGATTGATTATATAATTTATTGTACATAAATACAATAGAATATTGTCATGCTGTGAGAAATGACAAATATGAATACACTAAATAATTCAAAATAAAGTAAACAAATCCAGTAAAGCTATATATAAAATTACTATTAAAATGTAAATGTAAAGAACAAACACACAAGAATTAAAAATTAATATTGAATCAGCATAGTGGTACATGATTATAATTCCAGCTACCAGGGAAACTGAAGTTGATAGACTTTTTGAGCTTGTTTTCAGGTCAAAGCTCTTATGCCAACAATAGTGAGATTAGATCTATAAGCCCTTGCACTTTCAAATTGGATAAGATAGGGAGACTTTAAAAAATAAAAAAGAAGAAGGATGCAAAATAACAGAGAATAAGCTTGGTCCCAATGGATATATGAGAAGATACTTCCCATCCCTGACTCGTTGGCAGAGATGAGGGATGCATAGGTGGAGAAGATTGCATATAGAGATTTTTTTTGAGATATCAAGTGTTTCTGTTATTTTTTCCCCTTCTTCTTTTTCTTTTTTTTTTAATTCTTCATTATAAAAGATGGTTTCCTGGAGTGGGAATGGGGAAGAATTTTGGGGAAATTTAGACAATGTAAAAATAAAAGAAACAAATAAAATAAAAGATATAATTTATACAAGATATCCCAAAAATCTTTATGTAGCTTCATGTTTTAGTAACTGAAAATTAAGTTTTTTGGGACAGCTTAAAAATATTTGCAAAGCACTTTTTATGATTTTATGCAATCTTACTACATGAAAGAGGCTATGATTATCCCTGTTTTACAGATGAGGAAACTGAGGCTCTAAAAGGTTAAGTCAAATGTTTGTGATCAAGAAACCAGGAAATATCCAAACCAGAATTAAACCCTAATTAAACAAGCAAGCTACTGAGTAAAGCAAAAATAATTTAGAGCATTAGTTTGCTGATAAACTTTAGACCAATGGATGTAGAGAAGGGAAATGGTCTGAAAAAGTTTTAATCTCCATTACATTGCCCAGAAAAGTTATATAACAAAAAAAAGTACTTACTAAGTATTTACTTAACTGAATTTCTGAATCCTCAGCACCTGCTATATGAAGTCCTTCTTTAGCCAATGCAGTTTAAATTTCTATATCATGACTTCTGGGAGTGGAACCACAATGGTGGAGAGCAGACATGAGTCTCAGTAACCTCCTCTAATCTTCCCTCAAAGCAATAGCAGATGAAGCCTCTGGACTGATTTTGAAGTCAAAGAATCCCCAAATATCTGGAGTAAACACATTTCTAGAAGATACCCTGGAAGAACTTCAGAAGAGGGCTGTTTCAATCAGGCAGGAGGGGGGTGGTCTGCCCAATCCAGACTGCAGCACAGGGAGAAGACCAGGGCAGGGAGCTGGAGCAGTGGTCTTTACTTCTAAGCAACTGGGGGGGAGGGGCCGGTATTCCGTGGGCCCACTAGGCTTATCTGTCCCCTCACTGTGTGACCGTGTTGTCTGACATCTCTCTTTTGTGTGTGTGGGGGGGGGGTTAGATTGTGAACCACTGAGCCCCTGAAGAGCACCAGACCTAGCTGCCATTACACAGCACCCTAAAGCAATCAATCAACCAGCAGAACTGCCCAGCACCTGAAATAACTCAATCAGCAGAACTGCCCCAGGGCAAATTAAAGCAGCTGTCCCTTCTTTGCCTTCAACAGACCTCACACCTTAAAAAAAAATGAATAAAGGGGCAGCTAGGTGGTGCAGTGGATAGAGCACCAGCCCTGAAGTCAGAAGGACCTGAGTTCAAATCTGGTCTCAGACACTTAACATTGCCTAGCTGTGTGACCCTGGGCAAGTCACTTAACCCCTATTGCCTCAGCAAAAAGGAAAAAAAATGAAAAAAAAAACAAAACAAAACTCTCACCATAGGGAGCTTTTATTAAGAGAGAGAAGAACAGACCTCAAATCCTGAGGTCCCTAAAGATAAAGCAACTCCAGAAAAAGCCCCAAAGGGAGTCATGAGCTGGTCCCCATCTCACAAGGCTTTCTTCAAAGATTGCATAAAGGATCTTAAAAGAGAGTTGGAGGAAATATGGAGAAATGAAATTAGATCATTGCAAAAATGAATGGAAAAAGAATGCAATGAACAAAAAAATCTAATTGGCCAATTGCAAAAGGAGCTAAAAAACGGTAACTGAAGAAAATAATACACTAAAAATTAGAACTGAACAAATAGAAGTGAATGATTCAATAAGACTTCAAGAAGCAAACAAAAACAAAAAATGAAAAAATAGAAGAAAATAGGAAAAACAACTGACCTGGAAAATAGATTTAGGAGAGACAATCTAAGGATTATAGGGCTTCCTAAAAGCCATGATGAAAAAAAGAATCTAGACACTATCTTCCAGGAAATCATGAAAGAAAACTGCCCTGATATTTTAGAATTAGAAGATAAAATAGCCATTGAAAGAATCCACCAATCACCTCCCAAAAGAGACCCCAAAATTAATCCCCAAGGAATATCGTGGCTAAATTTCAAAACTATCATACTAAGGAAAAGATATTGCAAGCAGCTAGAAAGAAATAATTTAAATACCAAGGAACAACAATAAAGATTACCTAGCAGCTTCCACCTTAAAGGATTGAAGGGCCTGTAATCTGATATTCTGAAAAGCAATGGAAATGGGATTACAGCCAAGAATAAGCTATCCAGCTAAAATGAGCATTATCTTTCAGGAAAGAAGATGGACATTCAACGATATAGGTGAATTTCACTTATTTCTAATGAAAAGATCAGAACTGAACAAAAAAATTGATCTCTAAACACAAAACTCAAGAGAAGCAGAAAAAAAGGAAAAAGGGAAAAAAAACTCTTGAGAACTATATTTCTATTATGGGTATACTTAGAGAATGCGGATATAATTTGATTTTATTATGATAATATAAAAAAGAAATTAGAGGTAGAAAAGGGATCATACTGGAAAAAAAAGGAAAAAGGAGGTAAATTAAGGGAAATTACATCTCATGAAGAGGCAAAGAAAACCTATTATAATTGAGGGAAAGAAGAGAGGAGGATGAGCATCTTGTCAATCTTACTCTCATCAGATTTGGCTCTAAGAGAGAATATCAAACATATTTGGTATCACAAAAAAAATGTCTCACTTTATAGGGAAGTAGGAGGGAAAGGGGGAAAAGAAAGGGAAAGACAAATAGAAGGGGAAACAGAAGAATTAGGGGAAAGATGTAAAAAGGGGGAGGGGCTCTAAAGAAGGAGGACTGTTTGAGGGAGATGATGATCAAAATCAAAATACTGGGGAGAAGAGAAGGGGGATAGGAAAGAGAAAAGCATAACCTAAGGTAAATAAGATGGCAGGAAATACAGAATTAGTTATTTTAACTGTGAATGTGAATGGGATGAACTTTCCCATAAACTGGAAGCAAATAACAAACTGGATTAAAAGCCAGAATCCAACAATATGTTGTTTACAAGAAACACATTTAAAGCATAATGATACATACAGAGTAAAAGGAAATAGCTGGAGCAGAATCTATTATGCTTCAGGTGAACAAAAAAAAAAGCAGAGGTAGCAATCCTGACTTCAAATCAAGGAAAAGCAAAGATAGATCTAATTAAAAGAGACAAGGAAGGAAACTATATCTTATTAAAGGGTACCATAGATAATGAAGCAATATCAATACTAAACATATATGCACCAAGTGGTATAGCATGGAAATTTCTAGAGGAAAAGTTAAGAGAGATGCAAGAAGAAATAGAAAGTAAAACTATAATAGTGGGGGATCTCAACCTCCCTCTCTCAGAACTAGATAAATCAAACCACAAAATAAAAAAAGAAAGAAGTTAAGGAGGTAAACAAAATGTTAGAAAAGTTAGGTATGGTAGATCTTTGGAGGAAATTAAATGGAGACAGAAAGGAGTTTACTTTTTTTTCAGCGGTTCAAGGAACTTATATAAAAATTGACCATGTATTAGGGCATAAAAACCTCAAAATCAAATGCAGAAAGGCAGAAATAGCAAATGCATCTTTTTCAGATCATAATGCAATAAAAATCACATGCAATATAAGGCCAGGAGAAAATAGACCAAAAAGCAATTGGAAACTAAATAATCTCATCTAAAGAACGAATTGATGAACCAGCAAATTATAGACATAATTACTAATTTCATCCAAGAGAATGAAAACAATGAGACAACATACCAAAATTTATGAGATGCAGCCTAAGCGGTGATAAGGGGACATTTTATATCTCTAGATGCTTTACATGCATAGAATAGAGAAAGAGAAAATCAATGAATTGGGCTTGCAACTAAAAAAGCTAGAAAAAGAACAAATTAAAAAACCCCAATCAAATACCAAAACTTGAAATCCTAAAAATATAAGAAGAGATTAATAAAATTGAAAGCAAAAAAAACTATTGAATTAATAGTTTTAGGTACTGATACCTAAACCAGGTAGGATGGAAACAGAGAAAGAAAACTATAGACCAATTTCCCTAATTAATATTGATGCAAAAATCTTAAATAAAATATTAGCCGAGATGACAGAAAATCATCCCCAGGATAATACACCATGACCAAGTAGGATTTACACCAGGAATGCAGGGATGGTTCAATATTAGGAAAATTATTAGCATAATTGACTATATCAATAACCAAATTAACAAAAAACATGTGATTATCTCAATAGATGCAAAAAAAAGTATTTGATAAAATCCAACATCCATTCCTATTAAAAACACTAGATAATATTTGAATAAATGGATTTTTCCTTAATATAGTCAGTAGCATCTATTTAAATCCATCAGCTAGCATCATATGTAAGTGATAAACTGGAATCATTCCCAATAATATCAGGGGTGAAACAAGTTTGCCCACTATCATCGTTACTATTCAATAATGTATTAGAAATGCTAGCTTTGGCAATAAGAGAAGAAAAAGAGATTAAAGGAATCAGAGTTGGTCATGAGGAAACCAAATTATCACTCCTAGCAGATGATTTGATGGTCTACTTAGAGAACCCTAGAGAATCAACTAAAAAACTATTAGAAATAATCCACAACTTTAGCAAAGTTTCAAAATAAATTCACATAAATCATCAGCATTTTTATACATAACTAACAAAATCCCACAGCACGAGATACAAAGAGAAATTCCATTTAAAATAACTGTCGATAGTATAAAATATTTGGGAATCTATCTGTCAAGGGAAAGTCAGGAACTATATGAGCAAAACTATAAAATACTTTCCACACAAATAAAGTCAAATCTAAGCAAATGGAAAAATATCAAGTGCTCTTGCATAGGTCAAATGAATATAATAAAGATGACAATGCTACCTAAACTAATCTATTTACTTAGTGCTATACCAATCACACTTCCAAAAAATCATTTTACTGACCTAGTAAAAATAACAGCAAAATTCATCTGGAAGAACAAAAGGTCAAGAATTTCAAGAGAATTAATGAAAAAAATGCTGATGAAGGTGGCCTAGCTGTGCCAGATCTAAAACTATATTATAAAGCAGAGGCCATCAAAACCATTTGGTACTGGCTAAGAAATAGAGAAGTCGATCAGTGGAATAGGATAAGATTACAGGACAAACTAGGCAATAACTATAGTTTGTGTTTGATCTAGTGTTTGACAAACCCAAAGATCCCAGTTTTTGGGATAAGAATTCAGTATTTGACAAAAATTGCTGGGAAAATTAGAAACTAATATGGAAGAAACTAGGACTTGACCCACACCTAACACCTTTTACCAAGATAAGGTCAAAATGGGTTCATGATCTAGATATAAAGAATGATATTATAAACAAATTAGGAGAACATAGGATAGTTTACCTCTCAGATCTGTGAAGGAGGAAGGAATTTGTGACCAAAGAATAACTAGAGATCATTATTAATCATAAAATAGATAATTTTTATTATACCAAGTTAAAAGGTTTTTGTACAAGCAAAACTAATGCAGACAAGATTAGAAGAGAAGCAATAAACTGGGAAAATATTTTTACATTCAAAGGTTCTGATAAAGGCCTCATTTCTAAAATATATAGAGTATTGACTGAAATTTATAAGAATTCAAGCCATTCTCCAATTGATAAATGGTCAAAAGATATGAGCAGACAATTTTCAGTTGAAGAAATTGAAACTATTTCTAGTCATTTGAAAAGGTGCTCCAAATCACTATTGATCAGAAAAATGCAAATTAAGACAACTCTGAGATACCACTATACACCTGTCAGATTGGCTAAGGTGACAGGAAAAGAAAATGACGAATGTTGGAGAGGATGTGGGAAAACTGGGACACTGATACATTGTTGGTAGAACTGTGAATGGATCCAATCATTTGGGAGAGCAATTTGGAACTATGCTCAAAAATTTATCAAACTATGCATACCCTTTGAGCCAGCAGTGTTTCTACTGGGTCTATATCCCAAAGAGATCTTAAAGGAGGAAAAGGGACCCATATATGCAAAAATGTATGTAGCAGTCCTTTTTGTAGTGGCAAGGAACTGGAAACTGAGTGGACGCCCATCAATTGGAGACTGGCTGAATAAATTATGGTATATGAATGTCATGGAATATTATTGTTCTTTAGAAAACAACCAGCAGGATGATTTCAGAGAGGCCTGGAGAGACTTTCATGAACTGATGCTGAGTGAAATGAGCAGAACCAGGAGATCATTATACACAGCAACAAGACTATATGATCATCAATTCTGATGGACATGGCTCTCTTCAATAATGAGATGATTCAAATCAGCTCCTATAGTTCAGTAATGAAGATAGCCATATACGCCCAGAGAGAGGCCTGTGGGAACTGAGTGTGGACCACAACATAGCATTTTAATGCTTTCTGTTGATGTTTGCTTGTATTTTGTTTTCCTTCTTAGTTTTTTTTCTCTTTCTATATCTGATTTTTCTAGTGCTACAAGATAACTGTATAGATATGTATACATATATTGGATTTATCATATATTTTAACATATTTAACATGTATTAGACTACCTGTCATCTAGGGGAGGGGATGGGGGGAAGAAGCGAAAAATTTGGAACAGAAAGTTTTGCAAAGGTCCATGTTGAAAAATTACTCATGTGTTCTGTAAATAAAAAGCTTTAATAAAAAAAATTTCAAAATAAATAAAATAAAACTTCAACAAATTTCTATATCATTTTTCTTCAAATGATTTCATTTTAATCACTGATAGTAATAACAAAAGTATTCTGGTTTCCATTACAATTGTATGGCAGATATACATAGCAAGATACCTTTCAAGAAAAACAAAACAAACATTTCCCATCTGATTCTACCAAACCTTCTTCTTTTCTTGGATTTCTCTTTGTCTGTTTTTCAGTGCTACACAATAAGTAAACATTTATTAATATTAACTGAACAATCAATTCATCTTTGCCAAGTGTTCCTTACTACTTATATATTCTATTTTGAATTTGTACATTATTGTTATTGCCATTGTTACTATTATCATTATATTAATTATTATTAGCATTATTATGCACCAGTACATCAGAGATCTATTATTAGTCTATTCCCTCCACTTGTCTAGCTCGAAGTTTCTTAAGCTATGGGATGAGACCCTATATGGGATCTTTTAACTTAATGTGGAGGTCAAAAATTATAATATGAATAAATGTTTGATTTGCATATCTACTTTATATACCTATATAGCCAGGGTAAAAATTTCTTGGGAGGAAAGAGGTTGCAAGTGGAAAAAGTTTAAGAACCTAATGATCCTTTTGTATTTTAGTAGAAAAACTATCTTCAGGAGCTGTTCTGGCCTTCAATCAATGAACTTCTCCCTCCCTAATTTGATTTTGATGATAGATATAATCCAAACTTTAAATCCTTCCAACTCAATAGAACCTATCAGAGTTTATACTCAGTCAGCACTAACATTAAAAGCCCAAAGACACTCTAACTCCATAGTGAACCATCAGAGAATGACTTCATCAGAGGATTTTGCCAGTTACCTTCTAAAAGAGTTCTTTGTTTTTCCAACATAGCAGTATTGCCTCCAGAATTGGATTTCTCCACAGGCATCCTCCAAGTGCCCAGTTCAAGGTTCTGTTCTAAATAATTTATAAATATTGTAACAATTGAATCAATTGATATTGATAATCTGATTTGTCTCTTGGTCTTCTAAAGATATTCACCAGTTATTGAAAATAATTGACTGAATACACAAGAAAGCTTTCCAGTGACACTGACGTTCTGGTTCTTTGGATTGTACTGATAGATATGCCTAAAACTGCTTTCTCCTGTGCCAAAATCCAAGGTGAAATTTTCAGTTAATGAACTTAAAACCAGGCTCATAGAATTAGAGCTGACTAGAAAAAAAGAGCACATGCATTATATATACTGCTCAGTAAAGAGAAATATGTACTCAGGGAGTTTTCTATAGAAAACAAATGAAATTTCCACTGTAATGGGCTGTAAAATTATCACATTTAAACCAAAGGGCTCTAAAAAGATCACGTAGGGAGCTTTAAGTTACACAGGCACAGGCATAGGCACAGGCACACACACACACACACACACACACACACACACACACACACACAAACACACACACCTGTTTCAGCACAATGCCTTGCATGGTTTTAAGAAAATTAGAGAAGAACAGATCCAGATTCTTCTCAGATTCTCCAGATCTTTGGATTATTTCTGATGCTCCAATTACACTGAAGTATGTTTTTCCAGAAGACAGTTTCTTCTAGTTTCAAACTTCATGGTATGAATACATAAAACTACACTGAGAGAGTAGGAGACCCTGTACCACAAAGATCTTGGGGTGGCCAAGATGGAACCCACCATGGGCTCTCAAGAACTCTGGGAAAATCACTTCCCATATTGGAACCAGAAATGCCCAATGTAACACTCCTCTACCAAGATATCTCTTGCTTTTCTACTAAATTATGCAAGAAAGTTTTGATGACAAATCCCTAATCACAGCCATGGTTGGTCAGTGATTGTCTCTGTATCCAATAAGGCAGCAAATAGAAAAGTGTGGGCTCCCCAAAAGTATTCACCACCCTTGTGGAAATCTTGAGCAAACTCCAAGTGCCAAGTTCTCTATTGAGGGAAAAGTTTTAATAGATGCTCCTATAGACTACAGAGTGCTGACTACATCAAGGTATGAAACTCTGGTGTTTTATAAGTGGTGCAGTGCAGAGTTTACTAACTTTGAAGTCAGAAAAGCTTGAGTTTGAATGTTGATTTACAGACACTTGTTAGCTGTGTGGCCTTGGGCAAATCACAACTTCTGTTTACTTCAATTTCTTCCTTTATAAAATGGGGATAATTATAGCACCTGCCTCTCAAGATTGTGGTAAGGACTAAATGAGATTATTTTTTATAAAGTGCTTTGCAAGCATTCAAACACTATATAAATGCTGCTTACTGTTACTATGCCTCCTATTTAATATTACTACTGGTACTATTTTCACTATTATTACATTACGTCTATTATTATTCCTACTATTGACTCCTAATATTACTACTGTTACAACTGCTACTTTTATTACCACTAATATTATTACTAATTGTTATTACTACTACTAGTATTATTATTAATTCTCTTTATTATTGCTTCTATTAACTACTACTGTTACCATTATTACTATTATTGCTATTATTATGATTATGATTGTCACTACTATTATTTTCACTACTATTTCTAAAGATATTAGCCTTTATTTGGGGAAAAATCAAAATGGCAGGGAAAAAAAGGCAAGAATTTAACTGAGCTCTCTTCAAACCCCTCCAAACACCTTTAATAATGCCTTTAAAAGATTCTGGAGCAACAGAATCCACAAAAGGACTGGATGAAACAATTTTCTAGTCCAAGGCAATTTAGAAGACTAGCAGGAAAGGTCTGTAGCACTGGGGTGAGGGTGAAACACAGTCCAACATAGGCAACACTCCAGCAAACTCCACGCATTCCTTGCAGGTTACTGAATCAGTGGCTATTCTAAATCTCTCAGCCCAAAGATAGTAAGGGATTCAGAAAACTAGTCAGAAGGAGATTGCAATTTCTTTGGTAATACAAGAGTTTGTACTCTATTGCAAAAGTCAACAGACCTTGACAACAGATTGGATGTGGAAGGTTAGAGACAGTGAGTAGATCAGGATGATTTCCTAGGTTGCAAACAGAAAGGATTTGGAAGAAGGTGTTACCTTCTATAGTAATAGAGAAAATAAGAGGGGAGAAGGGGAGCTTAAGGGGGGAAATATGAACAGCTTTTCCTCCTTTGAAATGCATTATACTGAAATTTGTTACCTCATTTATATCCTTGCATTTGCAGTCCATTGACCCCTGAGTCATTCTCCCTCCTTTCTCAATGAATATAATACTGACTCATTTGGTTCTCCTCCTCCCCAACTCCTACCCTTTTATGAGGGACTTCAGTGTCCATGTTGATGCTCTCTCAAAATCCCTAATCTCCCAATTCTTCAATTTCCTTAAGCCCCATTACCCACTCCTTTGCTCCATTTTAGCCACACCTACATCTCACCAAGAACATTAATCATTAGTTATACATTTCCTAAATCAAAAATTTTGATTTCTCTATCTGACCATAACCTCCTATCATTCAATCTATTCCTATGACTTACACATTGTTAACTTCTTCACCATCCTAATAATGAACTTCAGTTTCTCTCTCTGTCCCTTAGGACATTATCCTTGTTCTTATTTTACTTTTCTCCTTTCTCAATGTCAATCCTACAGTTAATCAATTCAATTCCCCACTGTTGTCAATTCTCAAATCCCTTGCCTCCTCCTATCACTGATCTTCCCTTGCCAAATCCCAGCCTCAGTTGACTCTCATTAACCATCTCCTCTAGCTCCTATTCACTTGCTGCTGAATATAAATGAAGAATATGACAAGAGTACACAGTGTCTGGCACATAGTAAAAACACTTAATAAATGCTTATTGACTTGACTTGCCACAACTGTGCTGACATAAATTTATGTTATCCATCTCTAACTAGGCCTTCACTATACAAAGACAATCCTTTTATTCATTTCTAATTCATTCCTTCTCTCACTCCCCTCAGAAGCTATTTCAAAAAAATATTCTTTTCTCAAACTTCCTTCCTATACCTCTTTCTCACTAATAAAAATTGAAGTTCCTTCTTCTTCCCTTTCTTAAAATCCCTTGACAACATTTCTCACTCTTTGCTCCTTTCCTCCACTCCCACTTCTCTTCCTTCTTGCTAAGGTTAAGTTTATGTGTGTGTGTGTGTGTGTGTGTGTGTGTGTGTGTGTGTGTGTCCTTGATCCCTTCCCCTATCTTCTCCAATAGATTACTCCAGTCATCTCTTTTTCTCTAATCTTTGATCTCTCTCTATCAACTAGTTCCTTCTCTACTGCTTTCAAATATATATGAATCTTCCTCATTCATATAAAATGTTTATTAGACTTTACCAACCCCTTAAACTATTATTTATATATCTTTTTTCTTATCTTTTTTTTCTTTTTTCTCATCCAAACTCATTGCTCTTTCCAAAGTTACCAATGATTTCTTAATTTCCAAATATGATCATCTCTTCTCAATCTTCATTCAACTTGACCTTTCTGCTATATTTGATACTGTTCATCCCTCTATTCTCATGAACTACTTTCCTAGATCTTTTCCTAACTACTTTTTGGACTCCTTTTCTGGTTCAACATCTTCCTTACGACTTTCTTTAAGACTCTCTCTGTCCTGGTCTTCTCTCTAAATGTTCTTTTTCTTCATGAACTCCTCACCTCCAGTGGGTTTAATTTTTATGCCAAAACTTCCATAACTATATAGAGTGTCCCAAAAGTCTTAGAGAAGTTTAAAATTCTTAGTTACTTAAAACACATTAAGCTATTAAAGCTTAAAGCTGTACTAATACTTCTGAGATACCATATATTTCCAACACCAGTCTCTCCTTTGTGTTTCAGTTCCACATTAGAAACTGCCTATGGACATCTCAAATAGGATGTTCCAGAGATATCTTAAGTTCAATGTCCAAAATAGAACTTATTATTCCCTCACCCACTCACCTTCTCCCAAGCTTTCCATTCCTGTTGAAAGCACTTCCAGTCTAGTCTCTCAAATTCTTAACCTTCAGTCAAGTTCATCTTTGACTCTTCTTTATCCTCCACACATCCCATCAGTTGCTGAATTTGGTTATTTTTCCTTCAACATTTCTTAAATCCAATTACTCCTCTATATTCATAGTCATCCATTAATTTCAAATACATCATTTCTTTTTTTAATAATAGCCTCTTATTTTCAAAATACATGCAAGGATTGTCCTCAACATTCACCCTCAAAAAACTCCATGTTCCATATTTTCCTTCCTCCCTTCCTCCCTTTCCCCCCACCTCCTCCCCTAGACAGCAAGCAGTCCAATATATGTTAAAGATGTACAGTTCTTCTATACATATTTCTACATTCATCGTGCTAAATAAGAAAAGTCAGATCAAAAAGGGAAAAAATGAAAAAGAAAAAAAAAGCAAGCAAGCAACAACAAAAAAGGGTGAAAATACTATATTGTGATCCACAGTCAGTCCCCACAGTCTTCCCCCTAGATGCAGATGGTTCTCTCCATCACAAGTCCATTCAAATTGTCCTGAATCACCTCACTGTTGAAAAGAGGTAAGACCATCAAAGTTAATCATCACATAATTTTGTTGTTGCTATGTACAATGTTTTCTTGTCACTTCACTCAGCATCAATTCATGTAAGTCTCTCCAGGTCTTGCTGAAATCATCTTGCTGATCATTTCTTACAGAACAACAATATTCCATAACATTCATATACCATAACTTATTCAACCACTTTCCAATTGATGGGCATTTACTCAATTTCAAGTTGCCACTACAAATTACCACTACAAAAAGGGCTGCTACAAACATTTTTGCACATGTGGGTCCTTTTCCTCTTTTTATGTCTCAGTAAAGATATTGCTGGATCAAAAGGTATAATAGCCCTTTGGGCATAGTTCCAAAAATAGACCATTTCTCACCCACAATATTACAACATTTTTCTTTTTAATATGATGAAATGTTTGGAAAAATCCTAGACTCAACCAAAAAGTTAGTTAAAATAATATTCTTAGCAAAGTAGCAGAATATAAAGTAAATCCACATAAATACCAGAAATATTACTACTAGATCTATTTCCCAAGATAATTAGTGGAAAAGGAAAAGTACCTATATGTATTGTAAAATACATATAGCAGCTCTTTTTATGATGACAAAGAACTAGAAATTATGAAGTGATGAACAATTTGTAGTATATGATTGTGATGGAATACTACTTTGCTATAAGAAATGATGAGCTCAATGATCTTAGAAAAATATGGAAATACTTGCATGAAATAATGAAGAACAAAATAAGCAGAACCAAGAGAATATTGTGTACAATAACAACAGTATTGCTTTAAGAACAAATTTGAACAGCTAAGTCATTTTGATATTTTAACTCCAATTAACTGCAAAGGACATGTGAAGGAAGACACTGTCTGCATCCAGAAAAAGAAGTAATAAATAGAAGTGTCTATAGAATGACTTCACACACACACACACACACACACACACACACACACACACACACAATTTGTGTCTAATGGTAGTAATCTGCTGGGTGGGGAGAAAAAAAATTACATGGAGAAAAAATAACTCATATATTCAAAAAGAATAGCAAGTTGTACATAATAGAATTGCAATTCCATTAAAATTATCTTTTTTGTTATACTATGCTATGGAAATTTATTTAATTTCATAAATTAAAAATAAAATAAATAAAAATTTAACAAAACCACTCTCTTAATTCATCTGACAATTCTCTCCCTATTCCAATCTATTTTCAAGAAAGCCTTCAAAACGATTTTCCTTAAGCACAAATCTAACCATGTCACTCCCAAGATCAATAAATTCCAATGGTTCCCTATTACCTCTAGGATAAAATATAAATTCTTCTATTAAGTTTTTCAATTTCTTTACAATCTAGCTCTAACCTATTTTTCCAGTTTCATTATATATAATTCCCCCTGTTATGGCTCTGTTATGGAGCCAATATGTCCTTTCTATTGCTCTTTAGCATCCCATTCCCTATTTCAGTGTCTTTTGTACTGTTTCCCCTATCTAGAACAGTCTTCCTCCTCCCCCTTTCAAATTTCACCTCATAGAATCTTTCTTTCTTCAAGACACTTATCAAGCACAACCTTCTACAGAAAGCTTTTTCTAATTCCCTCAATTGCAATGGCCTCCCTTTTTAAATAACTTTGTTTTATCTTGTATTTATTCTTTTTATATTTATAGTGTATTGAATTATGTGTTCTCGCTGTTTCCCTATTAGAATGACTTATAAGTAGGAATTGTTTCATTCTTAATATTTGTATCCAGATGACTAGCACTCATCTGGCCCTAGTAGTTCTTAAAAAAAAAAAAAAAAAAAAAAAAAAAAGTCTATTGATTAATCCACACAGGGAAAACAAAATGAAGAATACAGATACATTGTCTAAATCATGACATGAGAAGTTTATTGAGTTAATCAATACACAAAAACTATTATTCTCTCCTCCTGTGACAAGTGAGAAAAATCAGACTCAAAAGGTCTTAGTGCATGAGAGCCAGGACCAGAACTCCTAGTTCTTACCACTATACCAAGCTGGGGAAAGATCATCACTGGAACCGCTCCTAGATGCACACTTCCTCAGAGTGATAGAGAGGGGCCCCCTCATTCCTGTTGCAGTCTTGATCTCTCTTTGAACGCATTTACCCTCCCACTCTGGTGTTTCCCCTTCAAGGTGAGAATTTGGAGAGTACAACCAGAGGAGAGGACGCCAGCCCCATGATTCCTCCCGAAAGCCTGCTAGAATGCAGAGGATCCAGGCTCACCCAGAGAAGGATAGAAGTTGGATACCACTTTGGTGAAAGCACTGGACAGTACAAGACAAAGCTGATTCCCTTTATTCCACTACAGAACAGCCGGTCTAGATGGCTGTGCACTCCCAAACCAAACTGGTGCAGAGAAGCAGCAACGATTGGGGGGAAGGCGGGAAGAAGGAAGAAGGGGGAAAGGGCACGGGAAGGAGGGGAGAAGGGAGTTTTCTGTGTGTCTCTGGCTGCCTCTGTGTCTGTCTGCTTTCTCTTCCTTCTCCCTTACTTCTCCCTTCTTTTTCTCTCCCTGTTTCTGTCCTTTGTCTCTTTTTTTCTGTCTCTTTCTTTGTCTCTCTGTCTCCGTCTCTTTGTTTTTCTGTGCCTTTGTCTCTTTGTCTCACTCTGTTTTTGCCTTTCTCTTCTCTTCTCTTCTCTCTCTTCTCTGTCTCTGTCTTTGTCTCTCTCTGTCTCTGTGGCTGTCTGACTCTGTGTCTCTGTCTTTCTCGCCGTATTTGCGCAGAAGGAGGAGGTGTGGGGGGATGTGTGTGTGTGTGTGTGTGTGTGTGTGTGTGTGTGTGTGTGTGTGTGAATACGTAAGTGCGTGCGCCGGGTGTGTTTCTGTGCGAGCTTTTTTAGCTGTCAGAGGCGCTCTGGAGCCGGCTTGGAGCGGCTTGTGGAAGCCTGAGGTCTAGAGGAAGACCGCTAGCTCTGGCGTAGCCCAGGACTCATAGCCTGGGAGTAGGAACTCCAGCCTAACGCCCGAGCTCGCCTCACAGCAGACAAAGACACTGGATTTTTGGCAGGACCATTCTACTGGAAATACTGAAGAAGGACAGAATCTAGGGGCTCCCTAACTCTGGTTGTCCACCACCCGTCCTTGGGAGCACTCAGCTACCCCAACCTCTGACAGTGAAAGCTTTTGCAGGGGGGGAGGCGGGCAGGGAGGTGGTCCCTGAGAGTAGGGAAAATACAAAGTGACAGAGACGCAGGGCAGGCTGGGCTCTCCGCTGCCGCCTCCTAGTCCTCCTCCCTATCGGGTTGGACTACCCCCTCTCCCACAGCCCCGCTGGCCAAGATGCGCCTCAACAGCACGGCACCCGCACCCCCCAGCCAGGCAGAATCAAGTCCTTTCAGTTTAGAGCGGTCAGAGAGTGGAGTAGGAGACCCTGCACTCATGGCCCCGGGCTATAGCAACAGTACTGCCAACTCGTCCGAGCGGCTCCTCACCCCAGACACTGATCTGGACGTGAACACAGACATCTACTCCAAGGTGCTGGTCACAGCTGTCTACCTGACGCTCTTCGTGGTGGGCACGGTGGGGAACTCAGTGACTGCCTTCACTCTGGTGCGCAAGAAATCGCTGCAGAACCTGCAGAGTACGGTCCACTACCACCTGGCCAGCCTGGCCCTCTCCGATCTCCTTATTCTTCTACTGTCCATGCCCATCGAACTCTACAACTTCATCTGGGTCCACTATCCTTGGGCTTTCGGCGACGCCGTGTGCCGGGGTTACTACTTCCTCCGGGATGCTTGCACTTATGCCACGGCTCTCAACATCGCCAGCCTTAGCTTGGAGCGCTATATGGCCATCTGCCACCCGTTCAAGGCCAAGAGCATCATGTCCAGGAGCCGAACCAAGAAGTTCATCAGCTGCATCTGGCTTCTCTCTTTCCTGCTCGCCATCCCCATGCTCTTCACCATGGGCCAAATGAACGCCAAGCAGAATGAGGACCCTAATGGCCTCATCTGCACTACGATTGTGGATACTTCCACCGTCAAGATCGTCATTCAGGTGAGCGCCTTCCCGGTTCCCGTTTATCCGGGATGGGAATGGGAGCTTTCCTGCTCCATCATCTCATCTCGACGCTCCATCCTACTTCTCAGTCTCATCATCACGTCTAATGACATCCATCTCTCCATTCATTCATTCAATAAATGTCTTATTTTATGTCTAGTATATGCTGAGCACTCTGCTCAGCATTGGGGTTGGGGTAAGTAGAAAGTTTAGATAAAACAATCCATATTCCCTAATTTCACTTATATCATTTCCACCACCACCCTTTTCCTCTTTAAAAAAAAAAAAAAAAAAAAAAAAAAAAAAAAAAAAACGAGCTTTTCTATTGCCACGGAGAAACTAGCTTGTCTGTTCTTTTTTCAAGGCAGGTAACTCAAGTCTTCATTATAGATTTCAAAAAGAAACCGCAGGAAGAGGAGGGGAGGGAAAGGAAGGAGAGAGTACGGATAGGTTCCTTCTACCCACTCTAATTAAGTGACCCGAGTGAAGGGAGCTGCAGTATTTTGCTAAAATGGGAAGAACCCCCGCACGAGGAGGCAGAAGAACTGATTCCAAGCCCTAGTTCTGTTCAATAAATCATGTGAACCCTTAGCCAGCGGTTTCCATCTCTGTAAAATGAGGCTGTTAAAGAAGGAATTTCTAAGGTTCTTTCCAAGTCTTTCTAAACTTTTCACAAAGTTTTCTGGATAGGAAAACACTAAAAATGGTAGAGTTCTGCGGTTATAGGTAAGGGCCTTGAAAAGAGGTGACCTTTTCTCTCTCAGTCAAAGCTACAGAGTGGGAAGGGGTCAGCCATTAATCGGTTTCCTCCAGTTCCTCTCACTCCTATTTCCCACCCATCTCGGCTTTCCATAGCTTCTGAGTCTCTGCCTCCTGAAGTGGAGTGAGTGCTTATAATCAAAGGATTTCGAGAACTTAGATATCACCGAACCCAGTCCTTTCATTTGGCAGATAAGAAAACTGAGGCCCAGGGGAGTGAAAGGACATGTACAAGAACACACGAGTAGCAAATAGCAGAGCTGCTATTTCTCCTCATTCCTTTCCTCTCTGGTTCCCTAACCCACTGTGGGAGCAGGGAGTCTGAGGTTCGTACCTTGCTACCCTGCAACCTTTTGCACCGAAGGGTGTGAAGTAAAGAATTTTGCGAGTTCGGGGATTTCTGACGGGAGGTTACACTGGGTTCTGGCTTCCCAGCTGCCTACAACTGGCATTTCGCCGCCCGGACCCGGGCTGTTTTTTCTCTGCTGTAACAAGGGATCTTTTCACCAATTTATGAGTGCTTGCAGGGACCTAGTTGTCTGTAGAGAGCTATTATTTAAATGCAAATTCTGAGTAAAGTAGAAATTTTAGAGGCAGTAATTTTGACGCCACAGTTAAACACTCAATCCTTTTTGCACTCCCCCTCTCATCTTGTGCCCCCTTTTCTATTTATAGTTGTGTCTACCTCATGAATTAGGGCATGATTATCCTATTGTATAAAAAAAGGGTCCTGTTCCTGGATAGTTCCCAGAAAAAAACAAAGCCGAGAGAGCAATATGAGGAGAACAAGAAATTAACGTATTTATCTCACTGGGTATAGTTTTGCTTTTTCTATAAGTTTAGTTCCCAGAGTCAGTCCTAGGTTTTGTTCAGAAAAGAGCTTTGCAGAGCCCATTAGTGAGACAACAGTCTCTTTCCTTTGGAAATATTTCAAACCCTTGCCTTCAACTTGGAGGGTAAAGTCCTTTCTCAAATAGAGCAAAATTCAATTCAAAGCAACAACAAAGTTTTTGAGGAGCCTGCTTTAATATACTAAGGCATTATGCTGAATGCTGCTTCAGACCACACTAGCTTTAAGTGGAATTTTCACCTGTGAGTTGTTGGTTAATCAATTCATCCATTCAGTGAAGACTTGTTGAAGATATACTGTATGTAAGGTCCGATGCTAAGTAAATTAGTAGTTTAAACAAGATTATACAGGGGAATAATGTTATATTCACCATTCAAAACCCAACTCAACTTTCCCCTCCTCTAAGAAACATCCCCTGATTTCTTCAACCCACATCAGTCTCTTCTTTCTCAGAATTGCTGCATCACGTTTAGCAATTACAATTCAACAATCATATGAACCCTTAGCCAGGGGTTTCCATCTCTGAAAATGAGGCTGTTAAAGAAAGAATTTCTAAGGTTCTTTCCAAGTCTATCTAAACTTTTCACAAAGTTTTCTGGATGGGAAAACACTAAAAATGGTAGAGTTCTGCGGTTATAGGTAAGGGCGTTGAAAAGAGGTGACCTTTTCTCTCTATTTCTCTCATTTATATTAAAATTTCTACTATGTACCATGTACTGTGCATTGGTATTGGGGGAGGGTAGGTGTGAAAAATGTCAGTATCTGCTTTGAAGTTAATTGCAATCTGATGGAAGTTGGGGAAGAGGATAGAGCATATATACAAATAATTATTGTACCAGTTAGAATGTGATCAATATTATCTAGGAAGTTAAACAAACTACTTTATATTACCCTCTCTAAATTTTTTAATATTAATCTTGAGGAGCAGAATGGCAATATATAAAGAATCAGCTTTGGAATCAAGATTGAGTTTCAAATTGTATCTCTAATACATATTAGCTGTGTGAACATCTATCTGCAAGTCACTTCTTAGTGCTTATATTGAAGCTCTGGAAGTTTCAAAGAAACTACTGATCTGCATTAGTAGAAAGCATTTCTATACTGGAAGTTTCCCATGATAGTAAAGTTTCAGGCAAATCTGGAGTGAGGGGAAAGGAAACATTACTTCATGTTTTGAACCTTGTGGCTCTACCCCAAAAGACATTACATCCCTAGCCCTCCTCTTAAGTACTGGATGTTCTTTTTCTCACCCCCTCCTTTTAACCCTTCCCCACATATATACACACTAAAACAGGGAGAAAAACAAGATTACTTTTTATTTCCCTCTGAAATTTCCCATTCACTCAACAACCTCTCTATGGAGTTTCACACCATCCAAAGATGACACCCATTCCAGATCCTGTTAATTATTTCCCAAGTCAATCTTCCTCATTGCTCAAGAAATTTCACACTCCCTTCCTATCCACCTCAATGATGGTGATATAGTGTCCACCTACAATTGTTGCACCTGCATAAATCAATAATTTTAAAATTTTTCTACATGACTATAACTTTTGTATCCCTCTATGTTTCAATCTACTTAAACCTCTTCTGTATCCTTATTGAAATCTCCAGTCATTCTGTTCTTCCCTTCTTATCAAGAACATGTCATTCCCCCATAAACAACTGATCCAAAATAATATACATCCATTACCCCTGAGCCCCATTGTCCTGTCATTGCTAGTACTCAGGAAATAAGTTTCTTGAGTACAGTCTCATCTTTATATTCATATCCATAGTACCTAGAGTTTAATAAATGCTGTTGATTGATTCATTTTCTTTTTTTTAATAATTGATTGCTTTTCTAAGAAAAACTTAATATACTAGTGGTCAAGTATTTAACTCAATTTTTTGTATGTGGATAAACTGTAACATAATTACAGGTATTAATTAAATATATCAATATTTATTGACTTTGACTGGGGGGGAATGCCTTCAAGTACACTTCAAAGAACTTTAGTAGCACATATTTGCTACAAAGAATTGATTCTTAGCAGGAATCAACCTGGTATAGTGAGCATAGGAGATTTGGGTTGTAATCTCATCTCTAACACTTCCTAGACTGACACTAGTTAATTGATTACTATTTGTTCATAAGCCAGTCACTTGACTTTTGTAAGGCCTATAAAATGAAATATTATATATATATATATATATATATATATATATATGTACACACACACACATATATATATATATGTATATATATATATATATATGTGTGTGTGCATAGAACCTACCCCCCCCATAAGTTGTTGCAAGGATAAAGTGAGATGTAGTATGTAAAGCAATTTTTAACTTTGAAGTTCTATATAAATTTTGTCAACTATTATTATTCCTTGAATTAGGTCTTTGGAAGACTGCTTGGCCATTCCTTCAAGCCACTGTGTACATTTGAAAATAATTCAATTTTATTTCTTTATGGATAACTTTTATAATTCTGACAGCCTTCTCCACTCATAATAATAATAGTAACAGCTGACATTTATAGAGAGCTTAAAATTTTACAAAGCACTTTTTACATTATCTCATTTCATAATGAGATTCCTATTGAGAAAGGTATCACCATTAGCACTATCCTACAGATATAGGAAGGTTCCTACAGGTTAAGTGATTTATCTACAATCACACAACTAATACAGGCTGGAGAAAAGATTCAAAAACCAATTATTTCATGATTCCAAGTTGAGGGCACAGTTCTTTATAAATACCAAAATGCCTCTCACAGGCCTAATCCCAGACTTTCTCTCCTCCTCCCCTCCTCCCCCCCATGGATCAGAAATCTCTTTTTTTGGGAAACTTATGTACAGTCTTGAAATTTATTCTTTAGAAGTACCTTCTATCACTGTAGCCTCTTCTTCTGTTTGACTGACTCTCTTCCCAGACTTCAAATGGACTTTTTCTACCCTTTCCTCTCTTTTCACTTTTCTTTTATGTATTGTCTCTTCTCCCTCCCATTCCTATAGAATGTAAGCTTCTTGAGGTCAGGGACTATATTCCTATTTGTATTTATGTGCTTGCAGCATGTTGCTTGGCATATAATAAGTGCTGCCTAAATGCTTGTGTATTGATTGGCTGACTGACAAGATGGATTTCTTGCATGTGGGTTTTTACTTTCTACTCAATAAATATTTCAGGCATTTTCACAGTCCAGAGAAATCTTCAAAATATATTTAAACTGAGCTACCTCTTTGCCAAGGAGTTATTGAAAGTCCTTGCCACATGTGCTCCCTTCTGAAACTGCCACATTTGGAAATGCAAGAAAGCACTGATCTGAAAATGCTGTTTTCTCCAAAACACTGCTGCTTGGCAGGAGCACAAACCTCACAATAAGTTTATGAGACTCAGTCATGGTCCTTTCAAAGGAAAGCCGTGTTTAGAGACGAGGTGATTTGGTGATAAAAAAAATAATTGGGCAACTTAGATAATCATTGCTTAATATAGATGTATATTTAATAGACTCTGTGACCTTGGGGAGAGGCAATGGCAAACAGACTAAACAGATGAAGAGGGGAGCTTATTTGATAATGCAACTAGCAATGCCTTCTAGGTCTTTTATTACAAGTGTCTAAGACCCTAAAATTTATGACCTGAAAACTGAAGGGCCCAAAGGAAAAAAAAAAAACAATATGAGAAAAAAAAAAGAAGGAAGGAAGGAAGGAAGAGAGGGAGGAAAGGGGAAAGGGAGTGGAAAGGGGGGAAAGAGGAAAAACAGAAGAGGAGGAAGAAAGGGAGAAAGGAAAGTAGGAAGGGAGAGAGGAAAGAAGGAAGGAAGGAAGAAAGGAAGGAAGGAAGGAAGGAAGGAAGGAAGGAAGGAAGGAAGGAAGGAAGGAAGGAAGGAAGGAAGGAAGGAAGGAAGGAAGGAAGGAAGGGAGAAGTAAAAAAGGGAGAGAGGGAAGGAGGAAAGAAAAAAAGAAAAGAGAAGAAAGGGAGAGAAGAGGGAAGAGTGAGAAGGAAGGAGAAAGGGAGGGATAGAGAAGTAAGATATGGTAGAAAGGAGCAGGAGACAGAGAGAGACAGAAAGAGAGAGAAAGAGACAGAGAGATGGAAGAAGAGAGGGAGAGGGAGAAGGAGAGAGAAAGAGAGAAGGAGAGGGACAAAGGGAAAGAGAGAGGGACAGGGAGATGGAGAGGGACAGGAATAGGGACAGGAACAGGGAGAGGGAGAGAGAAAGGGAGAATGTGTGTTCCCTGGTTCTGGTGTTAGAGGACCTGGTTTTTAAATCTCACCTCGGACCATACCTCTGTGACCACAAGTAAGTCACTTAACTTCCGTATGCCTCACTTTATCATCTATAAAATGAGGAAATCAGATTAGATGGTATCTTGTGTTCCTTTAGTTCTTAATCTATAATTTCATAATAATATACACTGAAAAATAACTCAATTCCTATAGCTATTTTAATATAAATTTAAATTCGTTGTCTAAGAACATTGTCAGAATTTTCTATCTATCATCTTGTCTATCCCTTTGCTACTGGCCACGACTTCTTCTGAGCTATCCATACTAATTAAAGTTAATTCAATAGATATTAACTATCTTCCATGCACATGACTCTGCACTGGGTACATGCAGGAAGGGAAAGAGTACTTTGCTTCAAAAAACTTATACTCCACTGGGAGAATAAAAGATATACATAGATAAGAAATATATGTGTTTGCATACATACACATGCACACAATATAACATAATATACCCATTTACACATTATACTTCCATATATCATATGTATCTTTATGATATATGGAACACACAGTGTGTGAGTGGATGTGGGTGTGAGTATACATGCATACAGTCAGAAATTTTAAGGTACTGAGGTGAGGAAGGACAAGACTCCAAATATGGAGACTAGGCAATGCAAAGACATGGAGGTGAGGGAAGAATTGTTGTGTATGAAAAACAGCACATAGGTCAGTGTAACTAAACATAAAGTGCATGGAAAGGAATAATGGATAAGATGGCCAGAAAGATAGGAAGGAATAAGGTGATGAGCTTTAAATGGCAGAGGAGTTGGTATTTGTTTCTAAAGAATTAAGGACTCAACTCTCCACTCTATCTGAAAATCTCACCTAAATCTTCCCCTCTCCAAATCAATCTAACTTAATTCCTTTTTGCTGCAATTCTAACTCATCATAAGGTAATACAGTCTATTGAGTGGAAAGAATATTAGATATAAAGTCATGACTTGAATGATGCCATTACTAGCTGTATGGCCAAATTTCTTAACCTCTTCCATTTCAGTTTTCTCATTTGTAAAATGGAAATCATTATTTTCTATGCCTACTTCGTGAGTTTGTCATAAGTACAAGATAATTATGCAAACATTTTATATAATGTAAAATACTACATTAACATAAACTGCTATCAATATTATCTCTTCTGGTTCTGAGTGCCAATAGGAAATTGGATCTGGGTTCAAAGGGATGATTTAAAAGATTTATAGTGTATGTGTGTGTGTGTGTGTGTGTGTGTATGTGTGTGACAACAGTTCTCAATCATTCTGGGTTGGATAATCCAGTTTGTTATTTTTTTCACATATTGACTTAGAACTCAGAATTCTCTTAGTCCTAAAAACATGTCATATTAACCATGGTTTTGGACAAATTCCTTAATCTCTATGATTCTATTTCTTCATTCATAATTTGTGGGAGTGAGTTTATATAGGTGAGGGGAGGTGAATTAGTTAGTTTCTCAGGTCCCTTCTAGATCTAATTACTTATGATTCTTTCTTTCTGGTTTTCCTCCCAACTTTGGAACCAATGTCTTCTTAGTCTCCCAAATGGAAAGTTATCCAGGATTGAGAGGCAAGGGTCAAATTTCTAATCACCAAGAGGGGAAAAGCTTGAAACTGTAGGCTGAAATGTATTTTTTTTTTCTTATCTGAGCATAATCCTTGGTTTGGGCAGATGAGAGAGACAGTAAATTTAGTGACCTTTGGAGCAAGCCATGGATTAGAGTCTTCAGTTTCTCCCCTCTGGTAGTCCTGGCATCAGCTGCCAGTTCTCAGAACTATACTAAGGAGAATCCTGGAAGCCTCAGAGCTCATCAGTCCCTGTGCATGGAAAGAAGGGAGAAGCAGACCCAGCTTGGGTGTTGCTAGTTTTCCTCTTCTTCTCTCAGGCATAGAATTCCTATTAGAACTGAACCAGAGGGAAATTGCAATGAACCAAAGGTACATAGGTCCAAACAAGAAAGTTGTGTATCTAGGAATTTATCTGTGTGATGTGCACCAACTAGACCACATTAGACCAGTAGTATGGAATCAGTGAGGAGAAAGGAAAGAGTTCTGGCCCTGAATCTGGGGACCCAGCTTCGGGGGCTTCGGCCGCCACCTCTAGCCCCTGGTCAAATCAATTAACCAATGAGGAGAGGGGTGTCAGTTTTATCTTCTATAAATTAAAGAATTGGACTAAATAATCACCAATGCCCCATCCAGATTCCACATTCTAAAAGTCTATGATATCATAGATCTGCTAGGGGATGCAATGGATAGGATGCTGGCCCTGGAATCAGAAGGACCTGAGTTCAGATTCAACCTCAGACACTAGCTGTGTGACCCTGGGCAAATCACTTAATCCCAATTGCCACCCCTCCTCCAAAAACTACATAATTTCTTTGTTACCTTTCAACCCTAAAATTCCAAGACTCTGATTCTAAGGATGTATACATTTTTACATGTACATTAAAAAGTAATTGCTATGGGGCAGGTAGGTGGCGCAGTGGATAGAGCACCAGCCCTGAAGTCAGGAGGACCTGAGTTCAAATGTGATGTCAGACACTTAACATTCCCTAGCTGTGTGACCCTGGGCAAGTCACTTAACCTCAATTGCCTCAACAAAAAGCCAAAAAAAAACAAAACAAAAGTAATTGCTATACTTTCAATGTCCCATTTTTGTAGATTATTTCCTGATCTAGTGTAGAACAAAAGATTCTAGGAATACAAATGAAGCTTGTGGTTTTATGGGGAGGTGTTGTAGTAGATAGAATACTAGACCTAGAATCAGGAAAATCTGAATCCAAATCTAATCTCAGATACTTACTAGTTATATGACCTTAAGCAGGTCACGTAATTTCTGTTTACCTCAGTTTCCTCAACTGTGAAATTGGGACAATAGTAACTTTCAGGGTAGTCATAAGGTTCAAATGAGAAAACATTTGTGAGTACTTAGCAGTCTTCTTCTTGATTTTAGGGAGCTTTCAGGTACAGAAAGTTATTCTGTCAAAGCAGGCCAGAAACTTCTCATCTTAGAAAGTTTCCTGGAGTAGTTAAGTTGTTAACTTAAGAAGTTAAGTGACTTGTCCAGTATTACATAGTCCAAATGTTTTACAGGCAAAGCCTGAACCTGTATCTTTCTTGCTTCCAAACTAGTGCTTGATCCACTGCACTGTGCTGGCTCTCAAGATGCTTTAACTATATCAACATCTCTAATATAATACCTATGGAATGCTATTCGTGAGTGTGTTGCTGGGAACTGCAAAATATTCAGATGTAACTATAGCAAAGCACTCAGAGTTAAAATAGCATCTCTTCCCCATGCTAAGTCCTGAACTTTCCAGAAACGAGCTGGAAAAATGAATTCCCATTC
The DNA here is from genome assembly GCA_023553655.1 of Myrmecobius fasciatus. Taxonomy (NCBI): domain Eukaryota; kingdom Metazoa; phylum Chordata; class Mammalia; order Dasyuromorphia; family Myrmecobiidae; genus Myrmecobius; species Myrmecobius fasciatus. Next base: position 532,276 of record JAJPUD010000737.1, on the reverse strand, counting down.
TAGTCTTCAATAATCACATCCTAAATGAACAATACTTGAAAACACACATTTTTAGCAAGCAGAACCCCTGAGAATGGGCAGCTTGGTGACTGAGAGAATAGACCACCCAGCCTGGAGTCAAGAAGACCTAAGTTCAAACCTAGGCACAGACACTTACGACCTCTGAGATCTTGGGCAAGCCACTTAACTCTGTTTGCCTCAATTTCCTCATCTGTAAAATAAACTGGAGAAGGAGAGGGCAAACCACTTTAGTATTTTTTTCAAGAAAAACCCAAATGGGATCATAAAGAGACATAATTGAAACAATTTGACAACAATTAGACCTTCCTAAAAAAAAAAAAAAAAAAAAAAACAAGATGTGTGTAGAGAAAAACCCAACACAGGCACACTTCAATTATTCAGGCTAAAGAGATTACAGAAAGTCATCCCCAGGATAATACACCATGACCAAATAGGATTTATACCAGAAATGCAGGGCTGGTTCAATATTAGGAAACTATTAGCATAATTGACTATATCAATAACCAAACTGACAAAAATCATATGGTTATCTCAACAGATGCAGAAAAAGCATTTGATAAAATCCAACACCCATTCCTAATAAAAAAAAAACACTAGAGAATATAGGAATAAATGGACTTTTCCTTAAAATTATTCATGTTAAAGGAAAGTAGGCAGTGATACTAGTCATTCAAAGGCTCAAACAATAAAAAAAATTCCATTCACTTTTGAAATCCATCATTTGTTATTTGGTAATTATTGGATTTAATATTGTTGGTTTGCAGCACATCTACTTCCCTTGCTAGGTCTTGTTCAGAAAACATTGAAATGATTAGTTTTTCCCTAAGTGTCCACCAAATTACAGAGAAGGAGAAGGACAGAAGTTTGTGGAGGTCAAGGGGTGCTAACTTTCAATTCAACCTACACTATGGTTTATGAAAGTTAATTGGAGGTAACAGAGTTAATTGAAGACAAATTAAGTCTGAATTAGAGGGAAACTTGAATTACGTATATATATGTATTTAAAAATGAATTGCAACTCAATTATTTACATGTATATATAATAATTCAACTAGCAAAGAGTTGCCCAAAAAAGAGATCCCATCAGACCTATTATCATAATCATAACTGAAATTAGCACTTGGGGATTTTTTTAATAGCAGCTGCTAATGTACTCAAAACAATTTCTTTCATTCACTCATCTAGCATTTAAAAAGCCTATGTACAACTAAGCATAATACACAAAGCTCCACAACACTAAAGAAAAAAATATTTATTATATGTGGCACTTGGTAGGTTAAGTTACCTATCTACAATCAAACCAACATGATTGATTTTTCTCACATACCCTTTTCCCCATCATTAATTTACTTCAAATAAGTCCACCCAGCTCAGGTGTGAGTTATAGTGATTTCATTATAGAATAAGTGGCAAGGACTATGGAGCCAAACTTGACACCTTCTGACAAATCTGGGGCAAATTTGCCTAGAGCAGCATGTGGTAGACGCCTTGACTCCAAACAATCTGGAAGGATTCCATGGCCAGTAATTCACCTGCTTAGAATCAATAAGTAGAATCAATAAAACTGTGAATTCACTAGTGAGCAAGTCATTAAGGTCTGACATGATTAAGTATGGACTGAAGACAACTAAGATCTGTTTCCATATGAAGAGGGAAAATTGTTTAGTTCTAGTTTCTAATAATCATGCCATACATCATTTTCAATGCTGCTGGCTGGTGGCCTGTGCTTCCTTTCCTGTTACAACCTATCTTAAATGATCCATTCCTTCACTCATTCATTCATTCACTTGTCGAACAAGCATTTATTGAACATGTACTATGTCTCCGGTGTAGTATTTTAGCATCAGGTTCAGGGATTACAAAAGTGCCTGCTACCAGCAAGTTCACAATTTGGAATAAGAAAATATTCATGTAAGCGAACTAGAGAAAAAAATACAAAGCAACATAGGAACAATTAGATTTGAGTTCTAGAATGAATGAATTGTTCACCCTCCTTGAACTCAGCTTATTTGAGTTGTGACCCAGGAAAAAAATTCAGAGAATAAGAAGGCTTTAACACTTTCCTCTTTCTGAACTTCTTTGATTTAATGTATTTAATGAAATTAATAGCTCTTAACTGTTTTAGTCCATAGATGTTCCCCATGCTAAACAATGCCTCCTTGCCCCAGCAGAGTAATAAGTAGAAATTGCAAAGAGAAGTATTTTAACTCAACATAAAAGTTCTTAACACTTATTATTATCTAAAAAGAGAATAGGCTGTCTAAAATAGTGGGTGACTACTTATTTGTGATGTTATAGAAGGAATTCTCAGTCAGGTATGGGTTGGATTGACTGACTTCTGAGGTCTCTCCCAGGGCTGAGATGCCTTTATTCACATCCTAGTCCTTCCTCTAATGGTACACATGTTGACTGATTTCTCTTTGGGTTTCCTGAGAGACATGGAGAAGGGAACTGATGAGCAGTTGCATGAATCTATTTCTAGCCAATAATATCTAAAATAGAAGAGCATTAGTGAATGAGGAAGCTTTTTGCAGAGAATATAAATAATATAAGGATTGTTATTATTATATACCCTTCCAAATTATTTATTCATATATGTTAATGGAAATGATGATATGAGTGTAGTAGGGTTTTATGTAGTCAATGTACTACCTGGTCTATTTTTAATGCATTTGCTTATGTGATGACTAAGTATCCAAGGTGACAGAGGAGAAAAGATTCATTATTTTGGATAAGTTGAAATCTGACAGGACAGATTCCTGTAATGGGAGCTAAGAACTGATGAGCTACTTGATGGAAAAGTTGGTGCCTGAATTTTTTATGCTACCCTGTGGTCTCTTAAACACAAATCAATCAATCAACAAACATTTATTAAGTCTCCACAATGAGTGAAGCACTGCTCATAACAAATGATGGATTGATCTGCTACAGATAATGGTGTCAGGTGGTTTCAATATGTCACTTCTTCACCATGTGATATAGCATTATAGCATCCTGAACATCCCAGTGAAGGGACATTCTTGGTCTTCTGCAACCTTTGATCTTCAAGGGTTCAATAGATTGCTTGTGCCAGATAGTTTTGACATTTATTACTTGAAAGCAGGGGAATGAAACAAGATCCCCGAATCTATGATTTGAGGGTTCTATTTTAGATGTTATTATAGCAATATAGCAAACAGGGAAATTGAGGTTCAGGAAGGAAGGCAGATGAAGACATTAACCATCAAACTCTAGTTTGTATTTTTCATATAATGTATCACAGCAAAGCAAGGAGAAGCAAGTCTTTCACAATTAGTGTTTAAGATCAATCAATAAATATTTGTTAAGTACCTATTATGTGCCTGGCATTGAGATAAGTACTTGGCACACAACAAGAAGCAAAAAAAAATTGTCCCTGTCCTCAAGGAGTTTGCAACCTAATGACAGAAACAACATTAAAATAAATCATACCAAGCAAGCTATATAATATATATACAGTATAAACAGGAAATAATTAGTAGAGGTAAGACATTGGAATTAAAAAGAGTTGGGGAAGACTTCCTGTAGAATGTGACATTTTAGTTGGACTTAAAGGAGGTGGTCAATCATCAGAAGAGAAAAGAGAGAATGTTCCAGCCATGGGCAATAGCCAGAGAAAATGCCCAGAGCCAAGAATTGAAGTGTCTTATTTATAGAACAACCAGGAGGCTTTATGATACCTACATGTTCTATAAGGATCAAGACATTATCACAATTTCCTTCATCTCCAGCTCCGCTGGAGGCAGCCCAGGTTCCTCCACACAGACTTTGGGAATAGCAAGCACCTTTCCCAGATCCTTCCCTATTTTGAATTATCAAACTGATAAAAACCCCAGGAGAAAGCTTTCCTAACAACTGCTTTTTCAGGTGCTGCATACCCTATCTCCTCAGCTGTCACAACTACTAAAGACCTAGGAAAGAAATTTATCTAGGCCAGAATCCTTGGCACTGTCAAGTGGTTCAATATTAGCAACGGATACAATTTTTTATCAATAGAAATTGCACAGAAGGAAATATATTGCCATCCATTTTGTTGCTGTATTCTAAAGACATCTGGCCTTTTCCATCTGCATTGTGACTCATCTTCCTGCATATCAGAGATTTTTAACCTTTTTTTTTCAATTAGGCCTTCCTTGACATCATCTGGTAAAGTCTATGTATCCTTTTGCAAAGTTACATTTTTAAATGCAGAAAATAAAACATATAATATTATAAAAGAAACAAATTATATTGAAAAACAGTTATCAAAAAAATTAAGGTTATTAATAGACCCCCTGAAATCTATACATTGACCACTTTGGTGAGATCCATAGACCCCAGGTTAAGAACTTCTACTATGTAGCTGTCTCTGTATATTAGAATGTGAATTTCTTGAGAGCAGGGATTTTCTTTCATTTCCATTTGTGTCTCCAGTGCTTGGCACATAGAAATGTTTTTTCATTCATATTATTAAGACAAAACTTTGTAGTTTTAAGGGAGGAAGAGATAAGATGCTAGAACTTCATCATAATGGATCAATGCAGATGCATGGTTCAGGTAATCCTGACTCTCTATCCTGCATGCTTATGAGAATATTCCTCCTGTTCTCTGTGTGTTTCTGGGGATGCATTATGTGCCAGGCTTTGCTACAGATCTGTTCAAAGTCATGGGCCCAGAGAACATTAAAGAGAATCAATGGTGATGATTCATGTCTTAAGGTCAATAATAACTACATCTTTGACAGTACTTCCTAGGACATGTCAGTATCAGTGCTTAGGGGACCTTAGCAAAAGGTTTCCATGATCCGATTCTAGAATTTGTTTATGTTTTTCTATCCTAGGATTCTAGGCATCTCTGCCAGGATTCTATTCTAGGATTCAATAATGACAGATTTGGACTGTAACAAGGAGCCTTATTTGTGTCTTTGTCTTAAAATGAAAATCAACAGGACTCCAAAATCACAAAATGTCAGAGTTAAAAAGGACCTTTGACACTATCTAATCAAACCTCCTCAGTTTACAGGTGGTTGTGAGTTTTGTTTAAGAAAAGGAAAAGAAAAAAAAAGAAAAGGAAAAGAATTGATCTTGAATTATACAAATTCATTTGAGTGTTAAGCCCAAGATCAATAAAGAAGGCTCCTGGAAAATGAAGGCTTGAAGAGTGATCAGAGCATAATTTTTTCATGAAGAATAATCATAGACAGTATGGTTGGTTTCAAAATCTGTAGCGAAGCCTGACTAATAATGATAGTTACAATTCAAGATTCTTAAGATGCACTAGTGTAGCTAAAGGTTTTATTTTATTTTTTTCAGTTACATGTAAAAACAATTTTAATGTCCTTTTTTAATTTGAGTTCCAAATTTTCTCTCTTTCCTTTTCCCCTCTCCCATCATTGAGAAAGCAAGCAATTTGATATAGGTATACATGCTCATTCATGCAAAACATATTGCTATATTAGTCATGTTGTGAAAGAAAACATAGTCCACTTATCCCCCCAAAAAACCAAGAAAAATAAAGTTTTTTTCCAAAAAAAAGCATGTTTTGATTTACACTGAGACTTCCAACAGTTATTTCTCTGGAGGTTTATAACATTTTCATCCAAAGTCCCTTGAAATTGCCCTTAGATCATTAACTGCTAGAACAGTTATTTCATTCACATGATCATACAATTTTGTTGTTACTGTAGACAATGCTCTCCTGGTTCTTCTCACTTCATTTTTCATCAGCTTATGTTAAGTCTTTATAGGTTTTTCTGAAAGCATATTTCTCATCATCTTTATAGCACAATAGCATTCCATTACAATCATTTACCACAACTTAGCCATTCCCCTATTGATGGGTGTGCCTTCAATTTCCAATTCTATGACACCATTAAAAAAGCGACTATAAATTTTTTTGTACATGTATGTCCTTTCCCTTTTTCTTTTAGCTCTTTGGGGTAGAGTCCTAATAGTGGTATTAGCTGAGTTAAAGGGTACATTCCATTTTATAGCCTTTTGAGAATACATCCAAATTGCTTCCAGAGTGGTTGAGTCAGTTAATAACTCCACCAATAGTTCTTTAGTGTCCTGATTTTCCCACATCTTCTCCAATATCCAGTATTTTCCTTTTTTGTCATATTAGCCAATCTGATAGATATGTAATGGTATCCCAGAGTTTTTTTAATTTACATTTCTCTAATAAGTAGTGATTTACAACATTTTATATGACTATGGATAGCTTTGAATTCTTTATCTGAAAATTGCCTGTTCATGGTTTTTGATCATTTATCAGTTGAGGAATACTTTAATGTAAAAGTACTAAGAGTGAATCTCCACTTACTATATCCTTTGATGCATCATCACAGCATGATTTTGACCCAAGTCAAAATACTAATTCTTCTAGATCTTACCAAGTTAGAAAGGCTTAGAAAGACAGGCTGTGTGCATATCATCTGAGGAATAGCTGAAGTTCAGAGAGGCTCAAAGTGATGAATTTGGATGCTAGATCAATGCACAAAGAAATCCATGGCATGAAAGTACTGGTATCCATATTGGTAAAGGGAGAGCTCACACCAGTGAAATCACAGATCCTTGAAGTCCTGATAGAAGTGGGACAATTAGGGTGTGGGGATGGTAGGAAAAAAACTAACCCTGAGACATATGAGAAAATATTTGGAGCCAAAACATTTCATTTTCTACTGAAATGGGAGTAGACTTGTAAAGTTCAACAAACTTTCCTTTGACTTCTTTAGAGGTAACAGATTGCTGAGAAGCTAAAGGAGTTCTCCATTTTGTGTACTAGTGACTCAAAAATGGTTCTACTTAAAATTTCTCTGAGTTTTAAAGGAATGAAGAAAGGAAG
>JAJPUD010000737.1:485932-499693 GCA_023553655.1 Myrmecobius fasciatus | reverse complement strand
ATTCCTTGGGGTTTTAATTTTGGGGTCTCTTTCAGGAGGTGATCGGTGAATTCTTTCAATGGTGATTTTGCCTTCTGATTCTACAATCTCAGGGCAGTTTTCTTTCAGGATTTCCAGGAAGATAGTGTTTAGATTCTTTTTTTCATCATGGCTTTCAGGAAGTCCAATAATCCTTAGATTGTCTCTCCTAGATCTATTTTCCAAGTCAGTTGTTTTTCCTAGGAGATATTTCATATTTTCTTCTAATTTTTCATTTTTTTGTTTTTGTTTGACTGATTCTTGAAGTCTTATTGAGTCATTCACTTGCATTTGTTCAATTCTTATTTTTAAAGTGTTGTTTTCTTCAGTTACCTTTTTAAGCTCCTTTTGTAACTGGCCAATTGAATTTTTTTGTTCATTGCACTCTTTTTCCACTTCACTAATTTTATTTTTCAATAAATTGGTGTCTTTTTCATATCTCTTTTGCAGGGCATCATATCCTTCTTGCACTGATTTCAGTTTATTTTCCCATTTATTCTCCAGCTCTCTTTTGAGGTTCTTTATGCAATCTTCCAGAAAGGCCTTTTGAAAAAGTGACCAGTGATGGTCTTTAATACCTTCTTCTGGTATTTTGTCTAAAGGAACCTCAGGATCTGGGGTCATCGCTTCTTTGCCTTGATAAAAGCTGTCTATGGTGAGAGCTCTCTTTTGCTTCTTCATTTTTTTTAGACAGCATGGATATCTCTTTAAGGTAGGGGAAAAAAACGGGGGCTGAAAGGCGGCTGAAGATCTTTGCCCTGGGGCACTTCAGCGAATTAACTTAAGGTGCTGGGCCAGTGGGGGCTAGGACTAAGTCCAAATTACTCCTTAAACAAGGCAAGTCTGCCAGAACACCTGCCCCCAATCAGGGCAGAGTGTCCCGAGTGCCTCAGATAAACTCCAGGTGTTTGGAATTTGGAGTTTGGAGTTTGGAATTTCTGCCACGATGAGCTGAGCTGAGTCCCACCCTCACTTCCAGCCTACACAGGAGTCCTCTATTTATCTCTCTGTCCGAGTTAGACAAACCTGATATGAAGTTCTTCAGAAAACAGTGTCCAAATATTTCTGAGTTCGTTGACTTGAAGATCAGTTCAGAGGCTTATTTTATTGTTGATTTGAGAGAAGATCAGAGGAGAGGCAGAGAGTCACCTTTTCACTCCGCCATCTTGGCTCCGCCCCCCATTTATAATTTTTAATAGCATAAATTGGCCATGATTCCAGAAACTTTGAAATTAAATCATAGGATCATACATTTAGAGCTAGAAGAGAGTTAAGAGTCATTTAGTTAAATTCCCCAGATTTAATGTAGGTCAAGAGAAGTGCTGACTTGTCCAAGGTCACATAGGCAGTAAGTGGCAGAACTAGAATCTAAAACTGGGTCTTCAGAATCCAAATCCATTGCTCTTTTCACTGTACCATGCTTCTTCTGATCATCTAATTTCATTTAGGGTATAAGATAATCCACCATTTCTTAGTTTTAGTTCAGCATATGAATCCATTTAAAAAAAAAAACTAAGATTTTCTTCCAATTTCTCTCTGGAGGGCTTTGTAGCTTGTGGTCCAGTAGTCCATAAAGAAGAGAAATGTTCTCGTGTACATTTTAAGTAGATATGCGAGGTGCTCTGCTGTGTTTTCCAATGCAGTGTTCTCATGTCATAAAGGTGATGAATCTCAGCTTGATGACAATCATTCAGAAAGCCAAAATGCCACCAGAGAGGAATAGCAAGTAGCAATTGTTGGCTGTCTTTGAGACTATTGGTTATGAGTTCTTGAGCAGAGTTGAATCAAGTAGGAACACAAAACATAATAAAAGATGACTTAAGGATTGTAATTAAGCTAATAATAATAATAATAATAACCTAAATAATGTGATCATAATCAGAGATCTAAGCCCCTTTGAGGGTCAGGAGCACAAAAACATTCTCTTTTGAAAGTGAACTTATTCACTTATGGGGAGTATATGACTTTCCTTCTAACCAGTGTTTTTTGCTTAATGGACATATAATTCCCACGAATTTTGTTAGAGGCACTATCTTATGTATTGCTCTTCGTATTATCATTGGTATAATAACTGCGGATCCATTTGATACTTCAGAGGCCATTTCATCACCTTCTGTTGGTGAGTTTAGTCTCTGATTCTCCAGGGGAGAAGCAATACTAGACTCAATTTTTACACAGGCCAATTGCTTCCTCAAAGTTCCCTGACCTCAGACTGTGCCCATGTTCTACTCTCAGACATTTATTAGAAGAGAATTTGGTGCAGCAGGAAAAAAAACATTGAATTTTGAATTATAGAATGTATTTATTTTATTTTTAATAATAGCTTTTTATTTTCAAAATACATGCAAAAATAGTTTTCAGCATTCATCCTTGCAAAATCTTGTGTTTCAAATTTTCCTCCCTCTCTTTCATCTCCCCCTCCCCTAGACAGCAAATCATCTGCTACATGTTAAACGTCCAATTCTTCTCTATACAAACTTTCCATATTTATCATAGAGTTATAGAATTTAACCTATTGGTGTCTTCATTTCCTCACATATAAAATGAAGGAGGTGGATTAAAAGACATCCAATGCCCTTTCTGTTCTAACTCTATAATGTCACAAATTCATAACATTATCAGGGATACTCAAACATAGATGATGGCTAGAAAGGCACAGTCCACACACACTGCTAAAGAAACAAGATTGGGAGAGATAAGAAAGGCTGGATCTATATTATATCCATGCTCTACTCAATGGGCTGCTTCAGGTCCTTTAGGAGGGTTGACTGGATGCTCTCCAAAGTACTAAGCACCTTGATAGTACCAAATATATGACACTTTGAACATAGTTAGATTGCTTGCACATATATTTTTTTAATTTCAAAGATTACTTCCTTGCATGTAAAATGAACTGACACTTTCATTTTTCCTTCTTTCTAATGATTTAAATGAGATTTTCCACTCAAAATATAAAAGACTGGAGCAGTTATAAGCCTATTAATAAATGATACTGATATGACCAAGAACAGAGACAAACAGTTTGGGGCACATAGTAGATGCCCAATTGCTTATTTTATATCTGAATCCATGAATAATAACTCTCAATGAGGGGAGAAAGTAAAAACAAATAATAGATGTTTCTGGGTTTAGGATAGGCTGTGACCCCTTTGTGGTGACGTTAAAACAAATTCAAAAAAAAAAAGAAGAAAGAAAGAAAGAAAGAAAGACTCCTAGCTCTCTGCTGCTTCCTCTTCAAGAAAGTAACTGACATTTACATAGTATTTTCAGATTTGCAAATATAGATTTAGAGCTGTTTCATTTACATTTTACAACTTTGTGTGGTAGGTATTGGAGATATTATCTCCATTTTATAGATAAGGAAACTGAGACATAAAGAAGTTAGCTGACTTGTCAATTGTCACTCAGCAAATTTTCAGATGTGGTGGAAATTCAAACCTAAATCTTTCTAACATCAAGTCCAATATGTTCTTCACTATACCATAAGGAAGCACATCTTTTTTTTTCTGAAGCTAGAGAGCCCAAAGAGAGGTAAAAAGGTTTTTTTTTTTAAATGAGTGGTACAAAGAAATAGAAAAAAAAATAATATAATAGTAAAGGCAAGAAATCTTTTTGAGAAAATGAGAAGTATTTTCATGCAAAAATGAGTATGATAAAAGGCCAAAATGGTAGAGACTTAAAAGCAGTAGAGATTAAGAAGAACATATGGAAGAACTATTCATGAAAAATCTTTACATTATCAATAACCACAATGATGTGATTACTGATCTAGAACCAGACATCCTGAAGAATGAAGTTAAGTGCATCTTAGCAAGCATTGCTAACAATAAGGTAAGGGGAGATGATGGAATTTCAACTGAACTATTTAAAATCCTAAAAGATGATGCTGTTGAAGTGCTGCACTTGACTGTCAAGAAATTTGGAAAAACTCTGAGATACCACTACATACCTGTCAGATTGGCTAAGATGACAGGAAAAGATAATGGCGAATGTTGGAGGGGATGTGAGAAAACTGGGACAGTGGTACATTGTTGGTGGAACTGTGAATGGATCCAACCATTCTGGAGAGTAATCTGTAACTATGCTCAAAAAGTTATCAAATTGTGCATACCCTTTGACCCAGCAGTGTTTCTACTGGGCCTATCTTTGGGATATACCAAAGAGATCTTACAGGAAGGAAAGGGACCCACATGTGCAAGAATGTTTGTGGCAGCTCTTTTTGTAGTGGCTAGAAACTGGAAACCGAAAGGATGCCCATCAGTTGGAGAATGGCTGAATAAATTATGGTATATGAATGTTATGGAATATTATCATTCTGTAAGAAACGACCAGCAGGATGATTTTAGAGAGGCCTGGAGAGACTTGCATGAACTGATGCTAAGTGAAATGAGCAGAACCAGGAGATCATTGTACACAGCAACAAGACTATATGATGATCAATTCTGATGGACATGGTTCTCTTCAACAATGATGTGATTCAAACCAGTTCCTATTGTTCAGCGATGAAGATAGTCATATACATCCAGAGAGAAGCCTGTGGGAACTGAGTGTGGACCACAACATTTTAATGCTTTCTGTGAATATTTGCTTACATTTTGTTTTCCTTCTTAGGTTGTTTTTTTTCTCTTTCTAGATCTGATTTTTCTTGTGTAGTAAGATAACTACATAGATATGTATACATATGTTGGATTTGTCATATAATTTAACATATTTAACATGTATTAGACTACCCGTCATCTAGGGGTGGGGGTGAGGGGAAGGAGGGGAAAATTTTGGAACAAAAAAAAATTTCTTTGCAAAGTTCAATGTAGAAAAATCACTCATGTTCTGTAAATAAAAATCTTTAATTAAAATAAATAAATAAAATTGGGCAAAAAAAAAGAAATTTGGAAAATTTGTCAGTGGTCATAGGACTGAAAAGAAATAATTTATGTCCCAATTCTAAAGAAAGGCAATGCTAAAGAATGTTCAAATTACTAAACAATTACAATCATTTCACATACCCGCAAGGTTATACGTAAGATTCTGAAAGTTGGACTTCACCAGTATATGAACCAAGAAACAGAGGAACTAGATTGACAACAAATAGACAATATTTTCTGGATTATGGAGAAATCAAGGGAGTTTGGGGTGGAGTATCTATTTCTGCTTCAATAACTCCATTAAATCTTTTGATAGGACAGATGGATAACAACAAAATGTGGCAGGTAGTCAGTAAGATGGGACACCAGATCATCTTGTCTCCTGAGAAAATGGTATAAGGGTCAAGAAGTTACAGTTAAAACCAAATATGGAACAACTGATTGGTTTTAGAATGGAAAAGTCTTATGACAAGCCTGTATATAGTCATATTACTTATTTAACTTAAATGCAGAATATGTCATGTGATTGTGTTTCCTTCCTCTGATTTTCTTTTTTTTTTTCTTGTAGATAGGATTTTTCTTGCACAACTTGTCAAGTATTTTAACATTATTAATATGTAATGGACTTCCTGCCATCTAGGGGAGGGAAGGGGACTGGGGGTAAAATTTGTAATGGAAAGCTTTGTAAAGATCAATGCTGGGGAACTACCCATACATATGTTATACAAATAAAAATCTTTAATTAAAAAAAAGAATATGTCATGTGAAATGCCAGACTGGATAAATCAAAAACCAGAAATAAGGTTGCCAGGAAAAAATATCAACAGTCTCAGATATGCAGATTCTGCCATTCTGATGGCAGAAAGTGAACAATTAAGAAGCCTCTTGGTAAGAGGTGAAAAGAGGAAAGTATAAAAGTATAAAACTTGCCATCATTTACTGGCAAATAGAGAAAGAAAAGTCAAAACGTTATCAGATGTTACATTCTTGGGCTGAAAGATCACTCCAGACAATGATTATAACCATGAAACTAAAAGATGTTTACTCTGTAGAAGGAAATGGTGAATGTGGGCAATATTCTAGAAAACAGGAATATTACCTTGCTAACAATAGGCTTTATATTCAAAACTATAAGTTTTTAAGTAGCAAAGTATGGCTGCGAGAGTTAGGCCATAAGGAAAGCTGAGTACTGAGGAATCAATGCTTTTGAATTGTTCTAGAGAAGACTTTTGAGAGTCTCTTGGACAGCAAAGAGGTCAAATCAGTAAAAAGAAGAAATTCATTCATAACATTCATAGGAAGGTCAAATACTGAAGCTGAAACCTAAATACTTTAGCTACATAATGGAAGAAGTTCATTGGAAAATATTCTGATATTGGGAAAGATTGAAGATAAAAGGAAAAAAGGGATGACAATGGATGAGATGGATAGATAGTGGATGAGATAGTGTCAGGAAAGCAATGAAAATGAGTGTGGATAATCTTTGGGAGAGAGTGGAGAATAGAAGGGTTTAGTTTGTGATGGTCCATGAGATCACAGAAAAGTCAGAAAGACTAAACAATAAGACAGCACATTGGAGACTGATGGACCTGAAGTGAGGAAGACTTCACTTCAAATCCAGCTTTCAACATTTACTAGCTGTATGATCCTAGACAAATCTCTTACCCCCCTATCTACCCAGATTTAATTTCTTCACATGTATAACAGGAGCTTGATAGCATCTATGTTCCTAGATTGTTGTGAGGATAACATGAGATCATATTTGAAAGGCACTTAACACAGTGCCTAGTACATAGTAGATAACATATAAATAAAAGATGCTATCATTATTATTAGGAATCTTGGTAGAAAAAAGTTTTCTCACTTGGGAGTTCTCTGTGCCAGGGAAACCATAGTTCTCTTCCATAGCTGTGTGTATCTGTGTGCAGCTCATTTTATATATATATGTGTGTGTGTGTGTGTGTGTGTGTGTGTGTGTGTGTGTGTTTATGTACGTGTATATAGCATCTATAAGTTATGTACTTCCTTTCCCAGTTCCCACTTATACTGGCAGGACATGACTGCTACACTCTCATTTCTTTTCATTTCTCTCCTGGCTGCACTGCTGTAGGATTTTTCTGACTGACTTTCTACTCTGATACCAATAGTCCTTTCTCCTGTCTCCCCTATGAATTTTCAGCTTCCTTTTGTGCTTTGTCTTCCCCAATTAGATTGTAAATTACTAGAGAGTGGGGACCTCTCTTTTTTGTATTTATATCCCCTTAACAGTGACTGACACATAGAAAGCACTTAATAAATGTTTGTTTATTGATGACATCTACTCAGGCTTCTAGCATAACCTTAGGGGATCCCCAGAACTCTACTGACTACTTGTTCCTTTAAAGTCTAGAATAAGCCCTAAGAAGTTGAGGGTATCTTTCTAATGATAAGCCCATGAACCTCTACCCCTATGCTTTCGCCCATACTATCAATAATATTAGTAAGCTAGACCTGATTCATTTTAAGAAAAGAGTATTTATTAAGATGGGATAGTAAGAACAAGTGGTACAAAATCCCACCCCCTGCCAAAAGTCTGTGACACACTCTCTTATGTATTGGAATTGGTGGGAAGAGTTTACAAATGCTGGGATTTCTGCAATCATTGCTAAGGGTATCTTCTCTTTTGGGAAGCTTGGAGCAGAGCAGAAGCAAAGTGATATGATCCTAGGAAGATCACATAAACTTTCAGTGTGCCAGACAACAGGTAGCCCTCTCCATTGACAGATGGAGTTTCTTCACCAAAGAATTCTCTGTAATAATGAAATTAGACATCGTGACAAAAGAGAACATTGAGAGAGCAAAATATGGTGTCTGCATGGGTATAAAAGGGAAGAGGACAATTATGGTTTATTAATTGGAAGGAGGAAAGTGAAGGATATAGAGGTTACATAAAAATACTAATGTACTTCATTTTCTTAAAGTTGCTTCAATATCCTCTTCCCATCATGTGCCATAAGTTATGGAGAATCTCTCATTGTCTGGATCTCAAAGAGGTCGGGCAATTGTCCCCACTTATTTTCCAGACCAGTTCACCATGTCCTATTTCATGACCATAGACAGGTTCCCTGGGGATAAAGTAGTAGGGATAAGACAGTTATGCCTTAGAAAATTGATCAATTATTAAGAATAGCTGAAACTCTTCATGAGCTAATATTGATATTAGTCATTTAGTTTTTAGTCTGGAGCTTCACATGTGTATTTATAGACTATATAGATGATATCATTAGCTTTATCCTGCATTTCACTATTTGGTCAAGAGAAACTTAGTCTCCAATCAAGAGGCAGTAATCAAATGTCACATAAAAGCATGTATGCATGTACATTTGAGAGAGATTGACAGAGATTAAGACAAAGTATACATGTATGAATATAAAAAGTATGATGGAAAATGTGAATATGGAAAGAAGTTCAAGGTAATTATGGTTATCATTGCAATGGGTCAAAACCTAGGGAAATTTACCTACAATGCTGTATTACAAAACAGCAGGACAGAATTAGAAACATGACCAAATAATGCAGTTTTTGGATTAAATTCATAGTTGAACTTAAAATCTTTAACTTTATATCGAGATGTGGAAAGCAGAGAAAATAATTGCTCTTGAAAAATAGAAAAGGGAGACTAGGAAAAAATCATCAATTGAAGTAGAAATAAAGAACATTTTCATTAGAAAACCAATTTGCACTTTGGTTTTGATGTGTAATATATTTGCATGACAATTGATTTACATATTACTTCCAAAGGTCTATGAAAAGGATGCATTGAGTGGTTTACTCCTTTCTTTTCATTCTATTCTAATCTAATCTAACTTGTTTCAATCTACTCCAGTCTAATCTTGAAATTCTTTTGAGATTGAATCTTTAGATTATTGCAAATAAACCAAAGCCTTGACATGATATAATATACATAAAACAATGTTACTAAAAGGTTCTTCTGCTCTGTTTGGTGGCAAGATGATTGGTTGGGCATTGTGTAGACAGGGCTTAGTCACTGACAAGATTTGGATAAAAATATAGTTGCAAGATATATTAGGCTTATGGTTCCTGGAAGAATCCTATCAACTCAGGTATCACTATTTGATAATAATTTGGGTTAATAATAAAGATAAGTCATCAGATGAGGGACTGAGAATTGTAATGTGAATAGGGTAGGCCAAAACAGAGGGCAGACTTGAGCTCAATTGTCTTCAACATGATGATGGTGATCACTCATCAATAGTCATGATAAGAAACCTGCATATATAGTAAAAGGTCGGAAACAAATGAGAGAGAGAAAGAGATAGAGACAGAGAGACAGAGAGACAGAGAGACAGAGAGACAGAGACAGAGACAGAGACCTTGTACAAACAATGAGCTAGGCACAAAGTTGAACAGAAAAAAGAAATAACCTCTTCTCAAAAGCTAGATTGCCTTTGAAAAGTTGCATGGTTCTCTTAATCCCAATTTTCTATATAAAGCAAAGATTGATGTTTTTGACACCAATATTCTGCTAATATGTATAACTGTAAAGCATGACAGGTGAATACTTCAGTCTCCATAGAATTAAACTTAGGGCAACAAAAAAAAAGGTATATAATGAATGTATAACATACTACAAGTAAAAAATTGTGTGGGACACAGTATGAAGAATGTCATATAAAGATAAAATGTAAACACAAGGAAAAAATAAATCAAAACAATAGAGAGGGGTAGAAATAATTAATTAGTATACATTTATACTTACTTATAATTAATTAGTATACATTTAATATTAAGGAAGCCAGACAAAATTCTGCAACTGCACGATAGGTGAAAATGAATACTATGAATGGGTTTCCAGCTGTATCACCCTGTGAATGAGATCACAAATCCATCAAAGATCCAAGATAATTTTATGTACCTAAGGATTGGGACAAGATTTTTGACAGAGAGAGATCTATCCTGGGCTTTTACTTAATTTGTTATTTCCACTAATTAAACTTCATGGATGAAAGAGCCAAAAGAGGCCTTCCACCCACTCAATTTTCTGATGAAGCAACTCAAGGTACAGATTGATTTTTGAGCCACACTTTTAGGAACTGTTGGTATTTGTCCCCCACAAACATTACATAGGAGCTACAAATTTATTCATATTTTTAAAAAAAATGCAAGTTGGTGTGTTGAATAAAATCCATTACACTGAAGCAACATTACTTTTGAATTATTCATGGCAATGAATATTTGATTGCTTCCACACTTAAGTTGTAATGCAGTGGATAAAACTGAAACATCTAGCTCATGCAAGAATAATGGCCATCAGTTAGGGACCCTGGTCAGCTGAACTCACAGAATGAGCTAGAATATTTCTCTATGCTACATCCTCTAGAAATGATTGATGGTGAAGGTCAAAGGGGGAGAAGGCATTCTCACAGAAACACAGAAGATTAAAAAAAATCTTTTTTTGTTAAATTTTGGGGGAAGGGCGGATGTCACAACAATTGTTTCTATAACTCATCCTCTGCCTCTTGGCTTAGTCTTTCAGGGACTAATCTAAGTAGGCTTGAGAAGGGCATACCACCTTATGATAACTGACTATTATAGAAAGATCCTGGGAATCAGAAGACCGACATTCTACTGGGGTTCTGTCAAAGTTCTCAAGGAAACTGCCTCAGTTTCTCCAACTATAAAATGAATGCATTGCATTAGATTCTTTCTAATCTGAAATCTTAGAGTTCTAGGGTCTTTACTCTTTTGGCCAGTCATTCAGAACCCCACTTGCCAAACTAGTACCACCCCTTCAGGAATTCAGGCTGTTTGCAGAAAGTAACACAGTGACTACAATAGTTGGGTGAATACTACTTTTTGATTTTCAATGCACTTTACATATATCATCCCATTTTATATTCACAATACTACATCAGGTAGGCACTACCAACATTACCCCCAATTTTCAAATGGGGAAATTGATGCTGAAGGAATTTGCATCTTCGTTGTCACCCTGCTAATCAATAGCAGAGAGAGAATTTTAGTGCAGGTGTCTCATAATGACAAGTCCAGTGCTCTTGCCACAATGTCAGCCAAAATAAATGTAAGCACTAATCAACTCTCAAAAAGCTCATGGAACAGCAGTACACCTCCAAAGAGACATATTGGCCAGACAGATGGAGTATTCTCTACCCCTGTGATAGTACCAAAACCATTACCATGGTTTGTGAGCCATTCCAACCTTGAGAACTTGACTTTAATTGTCAGAGAAACACAGGCTCTATGGCCACCTAGGAAGGGCTTTGTAAATGCTGCTCAGAAACAACAAATCCTGAAGTTTGGAAGAGGTCCAAGTGTGTCTCCAAATTTAGGGAAGACCTTTCAGGCCATTTTCAGATAAATGTTTCTCTTTGCAAATAAGCCCATTTCTACAAATGATTCATCTGGAATATGGTCATTGAATTAATATGGGGAAGGAAGAAGAGGAGGAATTTGCCTCTGTAGGTCAGCTCAACTTGTTTAATACTAGAAGAGGATGGAACTGAGAACTACAGGAGAGAATGGACTTGGCAAGCATTTTAGCAGACAAGTCAATCTCCTGTAATAAACAATAATACCAACATGGTTCCAGGGATTGTTTTGTTTTATTTTTTTCATTTTCCAACTATTCCTGATGAAAGAAGTCAAAAGTTATTTCAAAAGTAATCACTAAGGTCTGTGTAAGTAATAACATTTTATACAGATATTACACTGCTAACCTGAAAGATCTCCAGCGATTGTCAAGAAATTTAATTCATGTATTATTGTTTAATTTTTTGTGTGTATGTCATTTCCATGGGCCCTCCAAGTCTAATAATATGAGTCAACATCCCATCTTCCCAAAAATTTAAGCATCTTAACTGTAAGGACTGGGTGGTATTATCAATTATGTACCAAATTGAATAAGATATTTATAATCGAAAGGGATCCTAGAGGTCATCTAAGCAAAATTCATCATTTTGCTTTGAGGAAACTGAGGTCCGATGAGGTTAAGTGACTGATCCAAAGTGACAGATCATAAGCAAGAAGAGTCTGCTTTCAAATTCAATATATTTTCCTCTACATTATGTATATATTTAGTGTTGGTGGTTAGCCATTTCTGAATCATGACTGACTCTTTGTCACCCATTTGGAGTTTTCTTGGCAGAAATACTGGAATGGTTTGACATTTCTTTCTTCAGTTTACAGATGAGAAACTGAGGCAAACAGGATTAAGTGATTTGTTCAGAGTCTCACAACCAGTAAGTGTTTGAGACCAGATTTGAGTTCTTCAAAGATGAGTCTTCCTGATTCTAGACCCAGCACCTAGCTGTCCTATATACTTATTAGGTATTCAATAAATAGTTATTGGATAAATGAATGAGTTGTTAAATCCCTATTACCAAGCCATTCAATAAACAAACATAACTTATATTATTGAAAATAATAATTATTTTCAAAGTATTTTACTTGTTATATTGTTTGATCCTCATAGAAACTCTATAAGGTGGATGATATTATCACCCCCATTTTGCAAATAAGGAAATTGAGACTTACAGAAGTTAAATGATTTACCACCAGGATCACAGAGCTAGCTAATAAAGAAGTATCCAAGGGAAGATTTGAAATCTAAGTACAGCATCTAGCAAACTCTCCACTATAGGAACAAGAAAATTTTGCTTTTTTCTATTCTTTTGATGACTGGCTTCAGGAATTGACAATTTCACCAGGAAATTCTTTCTTATGCTTGCTATAACCCCCTCAAATTTTATCCCACTTATTGCGTGTAAGTAGATCTATCCCTTTCTTAGAAAACTTGCTTCCTTTTCATGGCTCTGACATCCCTGGGAAGAAAGATGGAAACCACGTGGAAGATTGTGATGCAATGAGAAGCAATGTCTAATAGGACCCCATTGGGTCTTCTAACTTGCAGGCAAATCTTGCATTCTACTTCATTTAACTGCCTGGGACAGCTTGGGCTATAGAATCTCCATCCAGCTTAGCAATTTCTCCAATGCAGAAAACCATCTTCTTGTAAATATTATGTAGGAATATTTTTGGTATGTGGTGACTCCTATTTTGGGGAAGGGTTCCAAGGGGAGAGTTATTACTAACAAAGCAGCTTTGGGAAGTCTTCTTAAGTAACTTTTGAATTGGTCTTTAAATATTGAGTAGAATTCATTAAGCAAAGGTGGAAAGAGGGAACTATGTGAATAAAGGAAGAGAGGCAAAATATATTAGGGCAGGTAGAGTGCCAAGGAGATGAGGGTAAGAGGAGTTAGAGAACACATCAATTTGGATGGAGTATAGAATTCATAAAGGAGAGAGACATGAGATTAAAGTTAAAAGGTTAGATGAACAGAGAAAGACCTTGAGTTCCAGGCAAGGGAATTTGTACTTTACAACATAGCTAATAGAGAGATTCTGAAGAGGTTGAGCAGAAGAGAGAAATAATAAGACCTATAAATACAAATATAGATTTAACAATAAACCTGTAAAGTACAATAACATGAAAGAGAAAGAGAGTGGAGATAGAAAGTCTCATTAGGAGACTCATGCAATACAGTCAGGTCCTGGTTAGTGCAAATGATGACTCTCTACGTGATCACATTATTTAAATTCCTGGTGCATATTTCCATTAGGCTGGAACCAATTACCATATTTTACATAATCATAATTTTTAAAATTTGAATCCAATACATGCAATCACTTCATGGGATTCAATATTCACACTCATGTGATTTAGCTATAGTAGGAATCTAGAGGAGATAACAAAAGCCTGCTTCTATTCGATGATAGCAAGAATAGAGAGGAGTTAGATAGGAAAAACATTGCCTATGTGGAATAAAGAGACTTGGTATCTCATACTGGAGAGCAAAGTGAA
>JAJPUD010000737.1:428432-480932 GCA_023553655.1 Myrmecobius fasciatus | reverse complement strand
TTATTGAGCTGAATATAGTTAATTTTTTGGCTCTAGCAAGGTCTCTATATTGGAAAATGTAGATTAAAACACTATTTTTGACAATCTTAGCAATAGAATCACAGCCACGGCATAAAATGCTTTGATTGACTGCACTGCAGGAAGTATTTGTGATGGTTGAAAATAACTGTTCCAAAAACAGTCATTTTCTAACCATGCTATTGCCTACCACATTTCTTCTTCATCTCACTTATTTTTGGCCTTTGGATTTTGAATTATTTGGGTCTTTATGAAATACTGTCTCAAAATGTTTCCTAATGGTTTAATGAATACAATTTTATCCACAAAATGGGAATATAATGGCACCAAGCTGCCAAATAATTAAGTACATTCCTTTTCCCCAAAATAATATAAGCTTCTTGAGGCAGAGATAGTTTCATTTTTTCCCCTTTGTATCCCTAGTGTCTAGCACAGTGCCTAATACATAGAAGGCATTTAATATATGCTTATTTAAATACATAAGTATGTAAAATGGGATGTGTTATTGATGAATAAGAGTTCTAGATAATGTACTTGAAATAGAGAATTCATGCAAATTAATTCTTTGGTATGCAGTTTCTTGGGCAATACAGATAAGAACTCATCCATTCTGGCCAACTTTGTCAACATTTTGTCCATTGTGTTCCTCTAAGTTTGCCACTGAGGATTTATCCAACATGCTGGACACCCTCCTCAAATTCACTTGAGATTGAAAAGATAGCAGTGGAGTACATATGTTGTCCACTGTTCATCCTTCCCTATCACCATATGGCCAGCTTCCAACCACTCATAATCACTTCCTTCCAATTATTTCTTATTTCTTTCTGTATTTTTTGGTGACCTACATTACATCACTTTTCCAGAATTATTCCTTGTCTGCAACATGTTGCAGCCTGCTCGTGCCCACAATATAGGGCTGGAGATGTCAGTCAGATGCTAACTTCTCAGATTATTGGATTCTGTAAATTTGGCTGATATTTTTCATACTATACTATAGATAGCCCAGAATGAACCCTATTGCTGGTTGAGGTCAGAAGGGAGGATTTTAGGAAGATGGTGGAGGTTGGTAAATTTCAAGCTCTCTGGATTTCCCCCACAAATAGCACAAATTTGCACCTCAGGGCAAACATAGACTGGTAAAAAATCAGACTGGGGGTAGAACAGGGGTCCTCCTGATTCAAAATCTGAAGAAAGACCTGCCATGATTAACCTGTATAAAATGCTAACACTCTGGGCTAGCTCCTTTGAAACATCACCTCGGGACCCCTTGGGCTTAGCTGGGCCTTCAGCAGGAATCACAGAGACTTTCAAAACTCCAGGACTGTTTGTGGAGTGTTTGTGGAGCCCACTGTTTGTGGGCTAGCTCCTTTGAAACATCACTTGGGGACCCCTTGGGCTTGTAAGTGGGCCTTCAGCAGGAATCACAGAGACTTTCAAACCTCCAGGATTGTTTGTGGAGTAGGGGATTGAGTCCAGGAAGACAGAGGAGAGCTGAAGGGAAGCTTGAGGCATCATCCCCCCATCCCACAATTAGAGATACTTACACTAATACCTCTTATTTAAAAAAAAATATTACACTTGATTACTTATTGTAATCATTTATTATTACTTATACTAATACCTCTTATTTAAAAAATTATTACACTTGATTACTTATTGTAATCATTTATTATTACTTACACTAATATCTCTTATTTTAAAAAGTATTATACTTGATTACTTATTGTAATCATTTATTATTACTTACACTAATACCTCTTATTTAAGAAAAAAAATGAACCAGCAAAGGAAAAAGAACCCCACTATTGAAACATATTGTGGGTATAGTGAAGACCAAGATTCATCTTCAGAGGAGAACACTTTAGAAAAAAAAAAATTCTAATCCAAAGAGTACTCTGAAATGGTTCCCTGCCCAGAGAGAATTTATAAAAGAACTCAAAAAAAGAATTCAAAAATCAAATAAGAGACATTGAGGAAAAATTAAAGAAAAAAATTAAAACCATCCAAGAAAAACAAGAAATCATGGAAAAAAGTTAATTAATTAGAAAAGGAAGTATAGATTCTCAAAGATGAGAATAACTCTTTGAAAATTAGAATCAGGGAAGCCAACAAAGCTATGAAACCAAGAAATAATAAAACAGAGTCTAAAAAATAAGAAAATAGAAGAGAATGTGAAATAACTCATAAGAAAAAACTATTAGATCTGGAGAACAGATTGAAAAGATAAAATATAAAAGAATTAGACTGCCAGAAAGTCGTGACCAGAAAGATAACCTTGACACAATAATGCAGGAACTAATCTTAGAAAATTGTCCTGGAATGATAGAACATTAAGGGAAAGAGAAATAGAAAAAAATCCACTGATAATCACCTCAAAGAGATCCTTTGTGGAAATTAGGAATATTATGTCCAAATTCCAAAACGCCCAGATCAAAGAGGGAATTTTACAATTAGCAAGAAAACAATTCAAATGCACTGGAACTTCAATTAGGATTGTACAAGACTCATACCCTTTGACCCAGCAGCATTTCTATTGGGCTTATATCCCAAAGAGATCTTAAAGGAGGGAAAAGGACCCACATGTGCAAGAATGTTTGTGGCAGCCCTTTTTGTAGTGGCTAGAAACTGGAAAATGAATAGATGCCCATCAATTGGAGAGTGGCTGAACAAATTATGGTATATGGATGTTATGGAATATTATTGTTCTGTAAGAAACGACCAGCAGGATGATTTCAGAGAGGCCTGGACAGACTTGCATGAACTGATGCTGAGTGAAACAAGCAGAACCAGGAGATCATTATACAGGGCAACAACAAGATTATGTGATGATCAGTTCTGATGGACATGTCTCTCTTCAACAACGAGATATCTCAAACCAGTTCCAATTGTTCAGTGAAGAAAGCCATATACACCCAGAGAGAGGGATATGAAATATGGACTACAACATAACATTTTCATGATCTCTATTGATGTTTGCATTGGGTTTCCTTTCTCAGATATTTTTTGTTCATGTAGATACGATTGTTCTTGCACAGCAAGATAAGTATGGAAATATGTATACATATATTCGAGTTGTCAAGTATTTTAATATAATTAACATGTAGTGGACTTCCTGCCATATAGGGAAGGAGAGGAGACTAGGGGGGAAAATTTGTAATGGAAAGCTTTGTAAGTATCAATGTTGAGGAACTACCCATACATATGTTATGCAAATAAAAAGCTTTAATTTAAAAAAAAAAGAATTTTACAAGACTTATCAGCAGCTACAAAAAAAAAAAAGACCACAGGTCTTGGAATCATATCTACAAACAAGCAAAAGAACTAGGCTTGCAGTAAAAAATATCATATCCAGAAAAATTATTTATTATTTTCAGTTGGAAAAAATGAATATTCAGTGAACTCGCAGATTTTCAGGACTTTCTATCAACTAAACCTGAACTTAATAGAACATTTAACATAAGAATCTTGAAGGAAGCCAGGAATCCTAGAGGGCAGAGGTGAGGAGAAGAGCATTCCAGGCATGGGGAACAAGTGAGCACAGGTTTAGGAGATGAGAAATATCTATATGTGAAAAAAAAATCAAATGTTCCTATTAGGTTTTTTGTGTGTTTTTTAAAATTAATAAATTTAAAACTTAAACACAAAACAAAAAAACATACAAACACACAAAAGAATTCAAAATATAAAGCAACAAATTTCCATTTCAAGAAAGCCTATATAATAAATACTACACATTATGTTCAAAGGTGTTCATTTTTTCTGTGCTTCCTTGCAGGTTTTCCATGTACTTTTTACTTTGCTATTCTCCCATGAGAAGGCTATAATTAAGTGCAAATATATTTATACATACATACATAGAGATATAAATATACACAGATATAGATATACAGAAATATAGATGTATACATATATACCCACACATATATACATGTACCTGTATACATACATATACATAGATTTCTATAATCATATATGTCTATATGTACACACATATACATTCATATGCTTGTTTGCCCTCTGTTTCTCTGAAGATAGAAAACGTCTTCCTTTATAAATCCAAGTCTTTGCATATTTTTCTAAATCCACCACTCATCATTTCCTGCATCACAGCAATATTCCAACCTTATAATGTCTAGTTGTTCCCAATAGTCTAAAATGGTATTGATTAATATAGCTGACATACAGTGTAGTTTCTCTATTTTTCTCTTTTGATTAAATCTATTTTACATTTAACTTTGTCTGGAATTACAATTATTATTCCTGCTTTTTTAACCTAATAAATTCTACTCCTGATCTTTATTATTATGTTTGTGTGTATCTCTTGTTGTAGGAAACAAGATTCCTCGGTTTTACTTCTACTTGCTACCTTGCCCTCTTATTATTTAACCTCCCCTCCTCTCAGGGATCCTTTTCTTATACTCATCCCCCACTTTTATCCTATTCTCATTAATCTACACACTATATAACACCTTATTCTATTTCCTCACCCTCTTACTTCTTTATGAATTTAGAAAATTTTTAATCCCATCTAGATGGATGTGTTATTCTCTCTCTAACCTTGACCTTATGTGATTAGAGTTCCATCTAAAAATCCTTCCCTTATCTTCTCCCTTCTCCCTTTTATATCTTTCTGCACTTTTATGACTTCCTAATATAAATGTATTGTTCTCTTTTTAACCCATTCTGAAAGAGATTAGGGTTCCAGAACTACCAACCTTTTCCCTTAATTTCTCTGTTTCCTATACAGTTTTGTCTTTTAGAAACACATTACTCATCTCTACCCCAATCTTTCTTTAGAACTATCCAATTACTAATGACAAAACAGTTTATTTTCCATATATAAAACATAAAGTCTTTGTCTTTATTCAGTCCCCTGTAAATCACCTTTGATGTTTACCTTATATTTCTCATGGCTCTTATATTTTAAATTTTTTATTAAGTTCAGGTCTTTTTGCAACAAAATAAATTATTACATTCCATTTTTTTCATTCAGTATTTTGCTCTTCAATATACAATGTTCCAAAAACTGCAATCTTTAATGTAGTTGCCTCTAGGTCTTGTGTGATTCTAATTGTGGCTCTGCCAATATTTGAATTTTATTTTTTGTGGCTTATAACATTTTCTCCTTGACCTGGGGACTTCATAATTTGGCTATGATTCGAGGTGAAAATTCTTGTGGCCATCTCCCAATCCAGCTAGTCCCAGGGCTCAGGTTTGATCTTTCAGCAGAGGTAGCCTAAAGGTATTTACACTTCACAAGGGCCAAACTTCCATCCTGATACCTTTCTTCTAATCTTCTCCCAACATTCTGCCCGAACTCTAGTTTATCTTACTGCTCTACATTCCCTTTAAAGGCATTATTTTGTCTTGTTTATGGGAGAGATCTGAAAAGTTTGAAATTTTCTGTCCTATTCCACCATCTTTCTAGACTCCTCTCTCTAGTTTTTGCTTAAAGACATAGTGAAAAAGAACTTGATGCATCCCAAAGCAATCCATTCTAACTTTGCAAGAATTTTATTGCTTAAAAATATTCCCTTACATTCTGCTGAAATCCTTCTCTTTACAACTTCTACCCATTGCTCTTACTTCTGTACTTTATGGCCAAAGCAAGTCTTCCACACGTTAGTCCTTCAAATACCTGGAAATGCTCTTCCTAAGCCATCCTTCTACAAATTAAAATCTTCAATAATTCCTATGAAGACTTCCTTGAGGTCTTTCACCATCCCCATTATCTTCTGAACATTCCCCAGCTCACCAATATCCTTTCTAGAATATAGTGTTAAGGACTAAACAGAGTACTCTAGATTTGGTTTGACTAGAGCAAAGGACCAGAAAATCATTTTATTTAACCATATCTCTGTTGTGTGACATATCAGAGAAACAGAAGGGGGAAATAAGTTTTTCTGGATTATAAAATATTCTGGATAATAAAGTAATCATATGTAACCCATATAAATAGCCAGTTTTCAAAGATCAAAGAGATAAGTAAATATACTTGATATGGAAATATACTCAACACACTTAAAAGTCTTTAAAAATAGAAGGTGATCAGCAGCACTCCAGGTCCATCATTCGGAAGATCAGTTATCACTGTATTGTAAGTTGGGGAATAATCTTAAAGAGAAATTTGGGTAGCAAAATAATTCCAAAGGTAATATACCAGTAAGAAGGTGCCATTCTTTGTATAAAGAAATGATGCTACTGACCTTCATGGATAGAAGAAAAAATCATTTCTTCTTGCTTTTTCAATAATAAGCATAGACTATATTACTTTATTCACACTCTCCCTACTGACCCTCCTTTTTACCAGAAACATGTATTTATGAAATAACTGTCTTATGCAAGAATGGAAAAGTGGAAAGTTGAGAGGGAGGTCGAAAGCTAAATAGAGCTTGCTGACCGTACGTCCATTGAACTTGCAATATTTGTCTCTATTATTTTTGTCATAGATAGGATGGATTCAAGAGGTCCTTTTCTCTAATGTGAGTTATGATCAGTTAAGTAGGGGAATCCTGAAGAAATAATTATGAGACTATAAAATCCCTGAGGGTAGAAGCCACATCTTTTTCTTTAATCCCTCAGTGCACATAGCAGTACACATTGTAAGTGCTTAGTAAGTATTTGTTAAATGACCAGCCCATCATTAAGGATACTTACGAATCTCAAGCAGCAAATACCAGCCAAAAACTCTATTTAAATATGTATGTATACAAACACATAAAAGATGGCTTAACACCTGAGAGGAAGTACTAGTATGTTTATTTAAATAATTTTCAAATGTTGTTTCTTTCCAACACTGAGCTTATTTCTCCCATAGTAAAAACCCAGGTGAGGAAAAGGGAATAATAAACTACTTTAAAATTATGTGTGCCTCTTTTTCATCTTTATTTCCAGATGATCTGAATGAGGGCACAGCCAGGGGGAAGTTTTATACCTTTCAACCTTCTTGTCAGCAACCGCTTCCCTTCCTTTCCATCACAGAGAGTTGTACCAATTACACTTTACAGTTTGATACCTCCCCACTGCTACAAAGCCTTCTAAGGATCCCTGGGAATTGAGAATGTGGGATTAAGTTCCATGCTGAATCCCTACAAGAGGAAATTCCAAGAGAGAGATAACCAATTTCTGTGCAACCAGACATATGTCCTATTCTTCTCTTAGCCTTTTTACTGCACTTTATTTGCTTTTGAAATAAGTAGACTTGTAACAGTTTCTATTGTTGGAACCCCTCCTGCCATTTACAGATGCCCACTTTCTCCCATTCAGATCACATGGGCTGGGCAAGTTCAATTCTCTTGTTGCCATCAAATGATTGGGAAGAAAGGATAAAATGATATCAGACTCAGGAATCCTGCTAAGAAGAAATTTGAAAGAAATGAAACAGATATAAGTGTCACAAGGGTCCTAGTTACAACTAGGAGTAGCAGGTAGACAATACCTTTAGGAGGAAGCATTTTTCCCCCTCTGATGATTTTTATGATTTTTTTGCTTTTTATGCATTTTTGTTGCCTAAAGACAAAGTTTAGACACAACTCAGTCCACTATCTTATGAAAGTTAAATATCTTAAATTTATAATACATTTTATAATATTGCCATAACCTTACCTCAGATAGCCTTCAGATTAAGATTTAGTCATTTTTAGGATTTTAAACCTAAATTTGAAAGGGTTCTCGGAGGCTTTTTAGTCCAATTCACTTAAGAGATGACATTTCTTATTTTATAAATAAGAAAAACAAGGCACAGGAAGTTTTCAAGGATGAAAGCAAAATTAGTTTAGGATCAACAGAGTCCTAATAACAATGGCTGTTTTCATCACCCCCCCACTAGGAAGATAAGATCACAAGTTACCAATTTGGCCAAAAGTACTGGGTCTGAATGACACTTATAACAATTCTGCATATAGATATAGTCCAGATCAATGGCAACAGCTGAGCCTTGAGAAAGAATCCCAGAGGGGAAAAAAAACAGAGGAGATATCATTGTGCTGAAGATCCCCATTCACTTTAAAAACCGACAAGCAGCTCATTATAAAGTCCAGGCAGGGAGAGTTAATTTTGATGTGTTCATAATGCATTTACAGGGACAAGTAATAAGGCTGAACCACAGGAGTTTATAAAATGATGCCCAGATTCAAATACCTGCCATTTAAAAAAACTAATGGCTATAATCAGATGGAAGAGATGTGGGAGATACTAAGTGACAGATTTCATTACATTGTGTTAGAAGTTCAATGCCATTAGTAATTCTCAGCTGCCACTCTGTTTTACTGAAAATGGCTTAATGGTAAACTGGCACATTGCATTTTCCATCCCTCTCCTAAGATTTCAGTAAATTGCCTGTGCCTAAGCATTTGTTGGGTGGGAGGACTGAGTACCATTCTTCTGAAGTTTCCTCTGTGGATTTCCTGGTCCATCAGGACTGATTCCACTCCACTTAGGGATTGTGGGACCTCAACAACAAATCATTAGTGAGCAATCTGACTGGCAGAGCCTGGTAGACCTAGACATTCCTCTAGCAAAGAGGGTGTTAAATTACTACAGGAGAATTGAGTTACTCAATAGGGTTTATTATTAATAAGGTATTTATTATTTAATTTATTATTAATAAGGTATCCTTGTCCAGAACAGACTCAGAGAGTACTGGCTTAAAACATATATCCCAAAGGACTTGGATTAGTTTTAAGGAAGAAGCTTTTGGCTACAAAGATAAGTCATTTAGCCAAAGGAAATACTTAAATATTCTTTGAAGACAATCTTTTATATTGTGCATATGTTCATTGCCTGGAATTATTTCATAGAATTGTAGAAAGTTAAAGCTGAAAGGCAACCAAAAAGGATCTAATCTAACCCCTCTTGCTTAGAATAATGAAAATTATTTTGGAGTTGGAAGGTATCTTAACACCTCTCTATTCCAACCCATAGCTGGAAAAATCCCAATGATAACACACCTAAGAAATGATCATCCAGCCTTTGTTTGAGGACCTCCAATGGAAGAACTCACCATCTTCTTAAGTGGTCCATTCCATGTTTGGCCATCTCTACTTATTAGGAAATTTTTTCCGTAAGTCAAGGAAAATTACCTCATTTTTTAAATGAGGATACTGAAACACAGGAAAGCTAAGAAACTCTCCCTGATATCACAGATGAGGTATATGACAGAGACAGGATTCAAATCCAAGTCTCCTAAGATGATTTATTCTAAGACACCACACTACCTCATCCAACTCATCAGGAGTCCAACTCATAAATACTATCTTTTTCATGAAGCTTTACCTAACTTTTCCAGTCATTATTGACCTTTTTCTAACAGATTTCATAATGTACTTTGTTTTTCCATTCTCTAGTGCTATCATGTATAAATAATCCTTATTTATTGTGTCTTACTATGGGCCAGGCTCTGTGTTAAGCACAGAGGATATTTTTTTAAAAAAATAATCTATGTTCTCAAGGACCTCCCAATCTAATAGGAGAATAGATAACATGCAAAAGACATGTATAAATAAGATACATATCTGCTAAACTGGAAATAATCTCAGAGGAAAAGATTAAGTAGGATTGATAAAAAATATTTTTGAAATGGTGGGATTTTAATTGAGACTTGAAGAAAGTGAGAAAAACACTAGACAACAGAGATGAGAAGGAAGTGTGTTCCAGGCATGGAAGACAGCCAGTAATATGCCCAGAGTTGGGAAATGGAATGTCTTGTGTGAGGAACAGCAAGAACCCACAACATTGCAGTGTATGTGGGAGTTAGAGAACAAGGTTCACGTGTAAGGACAGAGCCAGGTTATGGAGGGCTTCCAGAAGCACACAGAGGATGGTATTTCATCCTGGAGGTAATGATGAATCACTACAGTTTATTAAATGGAAGAGAGAATGATACATCAGAACTATACAAAAATCTGTTTGATAGCTTGAGGTGATGTCTTGCACCAGCATGATAGCAATGTTGGAGAAGATAAGGATGTATATGAGAGATTCTGGGAAGGTAGAAATGGAAGGATTTGTTTATTGATTAGGGGGTGAAAAAAGTAAAGAATGGAGGACACCAGTTGTGAAGCTGGGAGACTGAAAGGGGCTACTTTGAATGATAATCAATTAACCAGTCAGTCAATAAAGATTTGTTAATGTACCAGACACTATGCTAAATGATAAGAACATCCTCCCCAAAAGAGTTAAAATACAGTGCTTGCTTTCAAGCAACTCACAATTTAATGGTGAAGACAACAAACAAATGTGTTTCTAGTTCAGGAGAGAGCATAGGATTGATTGGAAAAATAAATCTGATAAGTATCTGCATAGAGATATGAATCCATGGTAGTTGATGAGATCATCAAATGATATAGTATAGAGGGAGAAGAAAAAAAGGGCTGAGGATGTAGCCTTGAGGGAAATGGGCATGATATGGATAAAGATACAGCAAAAAAGACTGTGAAGGAGTAGTTAGGTAGGAGAACAAACAAGAGAGCAGTGTCATAAAGATCTAGAAAGATCAAAGAGAAAAAGGTCATTAGCAATGCTGAATTTTGCAGGATCTGTTCTCTATTAAATCCTACTTGAAAGCCTCATTGTGTAAGGGAAGTGACACAGGGTTCTCAAAAGTTTTACCAGCATGGCACAAACTCTAGCATAGTCTAGCAAATTGATAAGGCTTCAGGCTTAAGCCCATGGACTATATGTCTATTGTTGAAGGAACAACCTAAGTTTAACAAACTAATTATCAGATTGGCCTGGGTCCAGCAGGATGATGAAGTTTTGGATACAAAAACACATAAACAACTTAAATATTACCTACTAAATCATGGAATGGTTACAAATATTTTGGAAGAAACTCTAAATCTTTGAAATATTGAAGAAAATATAGTTATCTGTAATTATGTATTTTCCTCCTCTTAATCTCCATGAGAACTGGGACCATGTATATCTAAGTCCCTATCTCTTAGACCTTAAAACAAAGCAATGGAAGCAATAGAGAATTTATATTTGTTGAATTAAATTCAACCAACAATCACTTATTAAGTGCTTGCCATTCAGCAGATACTGTACTAGACACTGGTGATATAAAGACAAAGATAAAGCAGTCCCTGCCTTCATGGAGCTCACAATTCACTGAGGGAAGATGACATGTTTGCATGTAAGTATATAGAAAATGCATCCTCAAAATGCAAAATAATTATGAAAGGGGAATTCTAAGAGCTAGTGGGATCAGGAAAGGCTTCAGGTGTAAATTGGCAACTGAAACGAGCTTTAAAGGAAATTGGGGGTTCTAAAAGGAGGAGATAATGGGAAAGTACATCCCAAGCTTTAGGGACAGCTTGAAGCAGGAATTAGTGTGTCCTAGGTTGAACTACTTTGTAAAAACTTGCTGAACAATTCTTGCACCTCAAAGAGCTTCCAACTTATTTGAAGAAACAAGACTTAGAGCATTGTAGACCATTTCAAAGTGATATACTGAAAACCCTCCAGACTCGTTCTCTTGGCTACTCCTCCATATATGGTTTTACCCAGCCCCTTTCCCACACTGATAAAAGGGAAGTTGTAATAGAGGAGAGCTGTCCAGTTCTGAAACGTCAGGAGCTGGAAAGATCTGAATGTCATTACTCACCACTTTTGTATGCTGAACGATTCCAGCTCTGGGATGGGGCTGATTGACTCAGAGGGGAACCTCACTTTCAAATGATGATGCTGGGTTATCTGGCTCATATGCTAGATTTTCCTTGTATTTTCAGGGAATGTGCCTGCTGTCTCCCATCAGGTAGTTTTTTCTAGGAAAGATTGAGAAAGTTTCCACAAATCAGGCTGTCTTCTTTTCTGGGTCAGGTCCTAATTGCATCAATGCTGAGTGCTTCAAACTGAGAGGTGGAACAGCTTCTCCACTGACTACTGCCATCCATGCTAGTGAGATCACTGGTTTTTCTCAGGAAATGATCTCCTGGGATAGGGGGAAAGTCACTGCATCTGAAGTTAGAAGATTTGAGATCATCTCAGCATTACCATTTATTACTTATGTGACCTTAAGCAAGTAATCTCTCTGGACCTTGGTTTGTAAAATGAGCATATGAAGGAAAAAAACACTTCCCAACAATTAGCACTGTACTAAAATATGATAAACTACCTCAGAAAGTAGTGGATTCCCCATAGCTAGAGGGGATTAAGTAAAGCCTAGTTGATAACAGAGGTGTTGGCTGAGGATACTTTTGCTTAGATACGAATTGGATGAGATGATTTCTGGGATTCCTTCTGATTCTGAGATTCTTTGACTGTGTGAATTATTCTTAAGGTCCTTATGATTTCCTAAAGCAGAATGAAGAGCTTTCCTTTTTATTTCTAGAATTCTCATTGGGAACACAAAATAGACTAGTGCTGTTAATTCCTTTTTGATTCATTTACATCAATGCTCTACTGTAAAACTTTCAGTGGTTCCCCATGGCCTATTGAATAAAATATAAACTTTTAGAATAGGAAGAGGCAGTGTGATGTGACTGGATGGAAAGAACATAGGGTGTGGGACCAGAAAACCCAGGTTGGAACTTTCATTCTCCTACTTTCTAGTTGTGTTATCATGGACATATCACCCAAATCCTCTGAATCCCTGTTTCTCATCTGTAAATTGAGGGAACTAAAAAGGGGGGGAAAAGTCCTAATTGTCAGAACAATCCAGAGGAAAACTGAGGTGCTCCAGGGGTCATGACTTCCTCATCATTAAGGTCCCACTACTGTACACACACTCACACACACACACACACACACACACACACACATACACACACACATACACACATACATACACACACTACCTATGAGGATCAAGAAAGATTAAATATAAAGTACTTAGAAAATCTCAAATTACTAAGAAAATATATTATGTGTTGTTAACACTAATAATATTATCATTATATGAGGCTTTCTACAATATTGCTCCAATATGGAAATAAATTGGATTTCAAGGTAGAGGCCCTTGGCTCACATTTTGGCTCTTCCTCTAGGACCTCACTCTTTTGAGAAATGTCCCCACCTCCAATTTTCATTCTCTCTCATTCTATTGGTTCCTTCCTCACTTCTTTTTTTTTTTTTTTTGGTCACTTTCAGTATTCTATATATATTTGGTTTTAATAGTACAAACATTTATAGGTTATTTCCACTTCATAAAAGATACTTTATAACAAGATAAAACAGTATAGTAAAACTAAAAATACAGTGACCTTATTTGAAAGTACATGCAAATACCCTTTGACCCAGCAGTGTTTCTACTGGGCCTATATCCCAAGGAGATCTTAGAGGAGGGAAAGGGCCCCACATGTGCAGGAATGTTTGTGGCAGCCCTTTTTGTGGTGGCTAGAAACTGGAAACTGAAGGGATGCCCATCAATTGGAGAGTGGCTGAATAAATTATGGTATATGAATGTTATGGAATATTATTGCTCTGTAAGAAACGACCAGCAGGACGATTTCAGAGAGGCCTGGAGAGACTTGCATGAACTGATGCTGAGTGAAATGAGCAGAACCAGGAGATCATCATACACAGCAACAACAGTATTACATGATGATCAATTCTGATGGACATGGCTCTCTGCAACAAAGAATTGTCTCAAACCAGTTCCAGTTGTTCACTGAAGAAAACCATATACACCCAGAGAGAGGGAAATGAAATATGGACCACAACATAACATTTTCATGATCTCTATTGACATTTGTTTGCATTATGTTGCCTTTCTCGGATTCTTTTTTTTTTCTTGTAGATAGGATTTTTCTTGCATAACTTCTCAAGCATTTCAACATTATTAGCATGTAGTGGACTTCCTGCCATCTAGGGGAGGGGAGGGGACTGGGGGTAAAATTTGTAATGGAAAGCTTTGTAAAGATCAATGTTGGGGAACTACCCATACATATGTTATACAAATAAAAAGCTTTAATAAAAAAATAAAAAATAAATTTAAAAAAGACATGAAAAAAAGTACATGCAATATTTCACAGAGATATTACCCCTCCAACTCTCTATTTAAAAAAATAACAAAAATCTTTTTTTGTCTCCCTACCATCTCTCATTACATTTTTTCTAAAAGGTAGGAAAAGCAAATTTATTAAAACAAATACAGATTGTCAAGCAAAACAAATTCATTGTCTATATTCATATATATGAATATGTATATATACTTATACATACAAATATATGTATGTATGTAAATATTTATATAGATATGTATGTATAAAAATAAATATACATATCTACATATGTAGATATCTGTCTATCTGCTAAATCTATCAATCTCTCTAATGGATAATAAATTTTATCATCAGTCTTTTGAAATCCTGAATGGTCATCATATTGAACATAGTTGTGATAACTTTAAAAATTATTTGTCTTTGCAATATTATTGTCATTGTATCATTCTCCTGGTTCTGCTCATGTCATTCTTCATCAATTCTAAAAAGTTCTCAAAATTGTTCATTTTTATACTATGGTATAATAGAAGCTACTCTAGATTAGCTTACTTTATTTTGCAGTTCATGTAAGTTTTTCTTTTTTTTTTTAAATCATCTATTTCATCATTTCTTATAGTGTTCTATCACATTCATATACCACAACTTATCTAGTCACTCATCAATTCTTGGATATCTTCTTGTCTATCCTCTTATTTCTTATTTTTGCCTCTACAAAAAGAGCTGTTATTTTGTTTGTTTTTTGCTTTGAGAACCATTTTCTCTTTTTTATTTCTTTTGAGTATAAAAGTCTAGAAGTGGTATATCTGGGTTAAAGAGCACTAACTTTTTAGTAACTTTTTTTGTGTGCAATTCCAAATTGTTCTCCAGAATGATGATACTTATTCATAAGTCTACCAACAGTGTATTGCACTGTTGTGTTTTCCTACAACAACTCTATTATTTTTCTTTTTTTTCAGAGTGCTATCTTCAATATTCTGATGAGTATGGGAAGGAATCCCAGAATTGGTTTAATTTGCATTTCTCTAGTAGTGATTGAAACATTTATTTTCCTACATGGTTATAGATACAAACATTCTAAATCTTGACCCTGCCATTTCTTCAAGCTATCAATATGAGCTATTTCCCTTTATTTTTCCTTCATTTTTACTGTTAAATTGTTAGAAGGCAATTATATTCATTGATTCTATGTCCTTGGAATCTATACATTTGGTCCCATATAATTTGGCCTTCTGCACAACCACTTAACTAAATCAAATATCTCAACTGATAAATCCAATGTCCTTTCCCCTATTTTCATCCTCTTTAACCTTGTAGCATTTTTGAAGTATATTAACTGTATCCTTCCTTCAGGATACTTTCTTCTCCCTTGGTTTATAAGGCACTGCTCTCTCCTGAATTTAGTGCCTTTTTGACTGCTCCTTCTCAGTCTGTTTTGATGAATCTTATCTTTCCTTTCCCCTAACTATGGATGTATCCCTAAGATTCCTGGCAAGGATCTGTTCTAAGCCCTCTTCTCTCCCTAAACACTTCTTTTGGTAATTTCATCAACTCCCATCAATCCAATTATCTCTGTGCAAAATCTACATATACAGCCTTTGAATTCTACCCTCTTTGCCAAATGTCTAAATATGCCTTTGCAATTCCAATAGACTTGGGATCAAACATGCTATCCAAAGCCAGAGAGCTATGGAGACTGAATATGGATCAAAGCATAACATTTTCACCTTTTTGTTTGTTTGTTTTCTTTCCCTTTTTCATGTTTTTGGTCTGATTTTTCTTGCACATGACAAATATAAAAATATATTTAAAAGAATTGCACATATTTAACCTATATCATATTGCTTGCTGTCTTGGGAAGGGGGAGGTGAGAGACAAAAGGAGAAAAATTTGAAACACAAAATCTTATAAAAATGAATATTGAGAATTATTTTACATGTAATTGGAAAAAATAAAATACTATTAAAAGAATAAATGAATCTGTCTTTCCTCCCTGTTTCTGAGAAGAGTATCACCATACTCCTAGTCACCCAGGTGCAGAATCTCAAGACTATTTGACTTTTCTCCTTTCCTTACCCTTTACATCTAATTAGTTCTTTCCAAGTCCCATTCATTTGACCTTTCCATATCTTGCATCAGTTCACATGTCTATCATCAATGTCATACCCTATTATTAGATCTGCCTACCTGGTCTTCTGCACTCCCCTATTTAATTAAAAAAAAACTTTTAGTAGCTCCTTATTGTCTATTAAGTAAAACCTTAACTCTTTAGCTTGCCATTGAAGGCACACTACAATCTGGGTCCAGTCACGTTATTGTTTTCCATTTACCATGTTGGAATCAAGTGAAATAACTGTTTCCAGACTAGGTGTGCCATTAGCCTTCTTTTTGTATTTAAACAAGCTGTTCTGATTGTGAGGATGAGGAAAGAGCTAGGGATTGGGAGTCAGAGGAGCAATATTCAGATCCTGACTCTGCCACTTGCTACCTGGATGAACTTGGGGCAAATCTTCTAAAACTCTCAGGCATTCAGTTTCCTCATCTGAGAAATGAAGATTTTGGACTCTGACTTTTACTATACACTTCTTAGCCCTTTCAGATTTCCTCCTTTCCACATTTAGCTCAGGGACCACCTCCTCTCTGAAGATTTCACTGTTCCCCCTAGCTACTAATGCTCATTTCAGCCTCAAATATTTCTAGAACCCTTTGTCTGACATCTCCTTTGCTCTATTTTCCATCATTTCTTATCTTATGTTGTACTTAGCTGTACATATTTATATCCCTCATTAGATTTTAAATTCCTTAAGCTAGGGATGCTTTTGTTTACTTCATATCCTCAGATCCTTGCACAGAATTATTGTGTTTATCTCCACAGGCTAGAATTAAGAAAAATAGATGGGTTAAAAGGAGAAAATTTAGTCTTGATGTCATAAAAACCTTCCAAATAATTATATCTGTCCAGAGGAATGAGCTGCCTCAGGAGATGATAAGTTATTCCTCTTTGTGGGTTTTCAAGCATACTTGTCTAATATGTTATAGTGGGAATTTCTTTCATGCATGATTTGACTAGAGAGCCTCTGAGGTTCATTTTAGCTCTCAAATTCTGTAATTCTCTCTGAAAACAAGTGGGATTTAGGATGGTACTACAAATGGCCTCTTGGCCAAACTACGAATTAATGTAAATTAGTGATATTTGTCTTTTATCCTGATTTCCATCACTTTCCTTTATTAATTAGCTTTTTCCTATACAAACTTCCTCACAAACTTTCAGGACTCTCATCCTCTCTCCCTATAGAACTTCCAGTTTCTACTGGGTAATTCTACAACCAAATTGATCATTCACACTCAAGTGTGAATGAGTAAGAACCTGGGGAGGGGGGGTGATGGTGTACATTTAAACAGATTGTTATTCAGACATTTTTCAGTCATGCCTGACCCTTCATGTCCCCATTTGGGGTTTTCTTGGCAGAGATACTGGAGTAGTTTGCCAATTTCTTCTCCAATTTTAACAGATTAATGTGGAACAAAGCCCTCAGCTAAAAGAAGGAAACAGTGACAAGAAAATTTGGCAGTTAAAACTGGACATAGATGATTTATTTTATTTCAAGAAGCAAAAATAAGTGGAAAACAAATTCTGAGGTCAAAGCTATTAGGAAGTTAGGGCAGGAAGAAGAAATAATGAAAAAGAAATATAGATTAGAATGATAAATATGAAAGATACATTGTAAATTTGAATAGAGGAAATATTAAAGAGGTCTCTGACAGTAAATCTTCTTAAGATGAGAGGAAAGAAAAAAAAATGGATGACAAGACCTCCAACTCTGACCTTCAAAAAATAGAAGGAAATAATCTTAAGTTGATACTAGAAAGGTTGATCTCAGATCTAAGAAATATGACTGTATGCTTATTCATCCTTGACTCCTAACATTTTCTGGCTATCATATCTTTTAAAGGCTTTTATCCCCATCTAGAAACTTCTTGTAATTTCTTCCCAAAACAGTCCATGCAGTTGGTCCCTGCTCTCCGATTTGAATTCTCCACCAAAAGAAGCAGATTTCTGTCGCAAGTACAGAATAAATTGTGAAGAAAAGCTTCCTAACAATGAGAGCTATCCATAAGTAATAGAAGGACTGGCTTCAAGAAATCTTAATGTCCCTTTCCCCAGAGGTGATCAAAGACAGTATAGATAAAAGCTTCCCAGAAATGTAATTAAAGGGATTCTTTATCAGGTATGTATTAGACTAGACTATTTCTGAGACTCTTTCCAATTCTGAAATTGGGTGGTTCTTTGTTTCCTAAAATCTTAGAACATGATAACTTGAAGGAGTCTGAAAGATCATATTATACTATTCCCTCCTTTTATAAATGATGAAAATAATACTGAGAAAAGGGAAATGATTTTTCCAAATGCACACAGGTAACTTTGCCACATCTCTCCTGACAAACAGACCAGAATTCTTCCTAACAGGGTTAAGAACTGGAACTAGTACTTCATAGGAACAGAGAATTCCCAGGTAAGGAATCTCTCTCTACTAAAGCAGAACAACTTCTCTGCAACTTTTGCTCTTAAAGAATTACTAGAGCACCAAGAATTTAAGTGATTTGCTCAGTCATATGGCCAATAGATTATCATAGGCAAACTTGAACTCAAGTCTTTATGGTTTCAAGCTAATTCTCTATCCACTACATCATGGTTGCTTCTCATTCTTCTTTATAAATAACATTAATTCAGGAAGTTGCTCTGACTGTATCATATAACATTTTTATGAAAGTCAAAGTTAGCCCAGCTGAAAAGGTTCTGAACACTTTGAAGTCTGTTCAACTTGGAGGAAAAAAAGAGTACAGCATAGAAGGTATCAAGACCATATTCACCAAAAGGCAATTTGGTGTCCTGTCAAGTCTCTAGGAAACACAGTTTACAGATCATAGTTGTGTCCTGCTGAGGTTGGTGACAACTCTCCTGGAGGAGAGCCACACACAGATCCAGGACCATCATAATCCAATTCTTCCAGAGCTGAGACAGAGCCATCATTATTCTAAGATGGGAAATCAAGCCAGATGTCTGAGGGAACAATCTGATAACCAACTTTTTCAGGGGACAGAGATCAGAAACTGGGGGGGGGGAAGAGTAATTGCAGACCTGAATAACTGTTAACCACTAACCTAATCCTTTACAATTGAATAGTAAGAAATCACAGGACAGGAAACAGATAAATGTCAAATGATTACACCAATACCAAGAAAAAGAAAGCAGTTATTTTAAATGTAGAACCAGTGTCATATGTCTTTTCTATCTCTTTTCTCCCAGAAATAGCTCAATCTCAAGTAATCAAGCATTTTAACCTGCAGAAAGGAGCCACTTCTTTTCAATGAATGCTGGAAAGACGTCACTCCTTTCTAAATGCTTGTTCTGAAATATAAGAGACATGACCCTTAACTAGACGAACTCATGTGCCCCCTTAGATATTATCCATGTTACTTCAGAAATTCATAATGTTTATGTATGCAGCTTCAGAATGAAGTCTTGATAAAGTCTATTCCTTCAAGCATTGTAGCTTACCAAAGCCTAGCAAAATATTTTGCACAATCAGTACTTTTAAAATGTGTGTCAAATTCAATAAAATAGAATTTTAAGCTTTCTTGATAGTGATTTTTTCAAAAAAAAAGTTTCTTTGATGATCCCATCTGTTGATGGCATATATTCACAGAATCATAAAATCTCAAGGTAGAAAGGACTTTTGAGAAATACTATAGCGCTACAAAAAGAAAACTGGCTTTGGAGACAGAATATCCAGATTCAAAATTTTTGTTAATTTACTTAGCTATGTGACCCTCAGCAATTATTTAAACTTCCTGTGCCTCAGTTTCCTTATTTAACCTTTTTGGGCCTCAGTTTTCTTGACTATAAAACAGAGCTAGGACCCAGTGATCTCTGAGATCCCTGCTGTTTATTGTGGTTACTATTGTCCTGGTAAGGAGAGAGCCAATTATTTCCTTCCTTTATAAACTATACACTATCACATTCCACCCCTCAGTGATAACGGTTTTCTTCTCAAGGGAAAAGCAACAATGGAAAATACAGTATTTACGGGGTTACCTTATATATCAGCTCCAGCTCATCTTAGTCTCACCAAAACCATGACACTCATTGCATAGGGCAATCTAGGTCCACCAAATACTACTCTTCATAATGCCATATCAATTTTATATCTCTTAGATGTAAAAAGTTTACACAGATTTTCCATATCATGAGAGCACAGTGCCCCTAATTCTGGCAATGTGGAAGGGATAACTGTACTTACTATGTGCTAGAAAATGTAACAAGTGCAGAAACCAAAAAGAAAAAAGCAGAGTTTTACCTTGTTCAAGAAGTTACATTTTCCTGGAAAAATAGAGCATGTTCACAGTTAAGTAAATATATTATATCGACAAAATAAGAATTAGACATAGGTTCAAGACCTCTGATTTCATCACTATAAAGGAATTCTCAGATCAGGAAACTGCTGGGTCATATCTGCTTTATAAACTATAAAAGAGTCAGTAAAGCACTGGGAAAATGAGATACTTGGTCCAAGATCACAAAGCCAGGATATGTCAAAGGTGAGGCTCAAACCCAAGTATTCCCGACTGCAAGCTCTCTCTCCATTGTACCACACAACTGCTCACACAAAATCAACACCAACTCATTTTGGTTTGGGGAGATTAATAAGATAATTTGTAAGAAGTAGAAGGTGAAATGGAACCATTAAGGAAACTGGAATGGGAAGGGATGGAGGTGGGGGAAGGTACAAGAAATGAAGCTTAGGAGAAATAGAAATGCTAACAAACTTAAGAAATGTACAAATCAAGAAACAATTTCCTAGAAAAAAAATTTCTAGCTTACAAAGAACTTTTCTAGCAGCATCCCTGAGAGGGAAATAGCTCCAATCTGATTATTTCCATTTTGCATAAGGGAAGAATGAAACTCAAGAAGGTTAACATGACATATCCACCATTATATGACTAACAAGTAGCAAAATCAGGACATCTGGTTGTGAAAACAAACAGGATAATAGATGAGAAAACAAATTTTTAATTGAAAATACTATAGAATTGGAAAGTTTATTAACTACACCACTGTCAAACAGGTGCACTAGCCAAGAGCTAAGGAAACAAGATCAAAATGTCAAATTCATACTCCTAATTCTTTGTTGCTTGGAGAAATATTATATTAATCCTGGTTTATTGCTGCTAAGCAGATACCTTGCTGATTTTAAAACTCCAATGATTTTTTCTGGCCTGCAGATATTTGAGTGTTGTAAGCAATCCACATGTCTCCATCAGAGTTTAATACAATGGCAAATTTCAGTCATGCATTTTTAAGAAGGACATTAGTGAAAAATCAATGAGAAACACCTTCTACTATATTCATATTGGGTAATAACCACCCTATAACATTGCTGCTGCTGAGAACCTTCAATTTTCTCTCAAGTAACTCTCCATATTTTCATTTCTGGGTGACACACTCTTAGAGTGGAGATCATTCATCCAACTATAGTTGGGAAAAACTCAATTTTTGGCCTGGGGCCCCTACTGGATTGCTCAAATGGAAGAGAATAAGAATGGGAAACTTTTGGCTAATCTTCAGTTTATTCCCTAATTCAATTGAGGTCCCTCTGTTATGTCAGACTTTTTGTAGCAGCGGTGATTGGGGCCAATTCCCCTACCTGGTCATCAGGAGCAGACAGGAGGTAGCTCCCAGACTCTTCTGGTTCACACCTTGGTTTGCTGTCCTTGATGTACCTGTAAGGCCAAATTAAGGATCCTCCACTATAAAAAAGAGAAAATAAGACCCCCCCAGTGACTACAACTGAGTCGGCTATGGTCAGAAAAAGAACCATGTCCTTTTCAGAAACTGAAACAAGATACAAGTAAATCCGATTGGTCTTGTGCCCATGTAGCTGGTCCATAAGTCTTTATAATTCTCTCAAGGGGCTGAGTCTCCCTACCCATTTGCATCTCCCATTTGGATAATGGAAGCATCTATACTCCTTTTCTCCCTCTTGAGATCATCATATAACTGGATTCCTAAATGCTTCCCTTCCTATCCTGGCAAGAAAAAAAATGGGTGTTACCAGGCCAATATAACAGCTACCAGTCCATTTCACAGGAAGGATGTGGTAAGTCCACATATCCAATAATGTCCTATCAGGGTGGGTTGACTCAATTCAAATAAAGTAGTATAATTTCCCACATAAGGGTAATAAAGCATATATATATATATATATATATACATATATACATATATATAATTTGTGCACAGGAAAACCTAGAGGGGTGTCTGAGTGATAAAATCTGTATGTGTATATATATATATATGTATACATATATATATAACACATTTACATGAAATACAGCTTATATATACATATACATATATATCTATATATATGTATATAAAATATATATATATATTTATGTATAAATATATATGTATATATATAAGCTGTATTTCATGTAAATGTTTAGCCAAAGCGGATACATATCCCCTTATAAATCTGTCTTTACTCTCTAAGATAGGATCCCAATTTTTCTCAGAAAACCCTGGATATAGATGACTATACAAAAAGCTCACAGGGAAATAATCCAGTGTCTCTCTGAGGTTTTGTCCTTATTCTGAGAAGTGCCAATGGCAGGCACTTGGTCCAGAGCAGCTGGGTCTCAGGGTTAATTTAGTTAACCGCCTTTTTATCTCCCGGGTTCATTCTTTCAACCTTGCCAAGGAGGATGCCAAGGAGTATGAAATTCCCAAGAAATTTCTAAGGCTTGTGTTAAGGGTGAGGGTGTCTTAGCAGTGAAATGCCCTCCTTGATCTGAATCTGTTGTCTCCACCCTCCCATTTTTTGCTCCAATATGCCTTTGCTAACTGCAGTGGCTTGAGACAAGGGCAAAGCTCCCACTCACAAGATCAGATGGTCCACTATGACCAACAGATCTTCGAGATGGCCTACTGGTGGCAGCCCAGTAAAGTCCCCCTGGATGCTCTGGAAGGGTCTGAACCCCGGAGGTCTCCCTCCTGTTGGAGTATGATGTGGGGCTGCCTAATTTGTCCCTTGACAAACAAGACAACCATTCATCAGTTGCCAGTCTAAAGTATACAGACTGAAGTCACACAGGTTCTGGACATCCCAATGGCCGCCTTGGTGCAGGTGTTGCAAGGCTGCCTCATCCCTGCTTTAGTCAGTATCTCTCGACCATCAGGGAGGGACCACCATCCCTGCTTGTCTTCCTGAGCTCCAAGACTCTAGGCTTTTAGTTTCTCCTCTGGAGTATAGGATGGAGAAAGCAGACTCAGAGAGAAAGTAAAATTAGCCTTCATTTGTCCTACTCAGATTCTCCTTTCCTGCTTTTCTTGCTTCTTCCTTAGCCAGGCAACTGCCTCTGGCTTCAAAAGAATCTCCTGGTTGGTGTGCTCTCACATGTACAATGGCAATGAGCTATCTAGAACCTGAGCCAGCAGGGTGGTATGAACTAATCCCTTCCCTGTATTACTCACCATCCACCTTTCTTCCCATGTCTCCCCAAACAGGTCCTACTCCCCAAGCACTTTCGGAGTCAGTAGGGGTGTTTCCATCCTTCCCACCGAATAGCTTTAGAGCCTGATTCACAAGTTTGAGCAGACCTGGCTTTTGCTAAGTTCCCTGACTGAACAAGAGAGCTCTTTTCCCCATCTATAATGGCATATCCATTCAGCCTTTTTCCATCTATCACCCTTGAGGAACCATCTACAAACCAATTAATTCCTCTGGGGATCAAGGGTTAAGATTATGTCCTGGGTTAAAACCAAATCATCTTTTTCCAATAATACAGCTTCATATTTTAAAATTCTGGAGTCAG
Source organism: Myrmecobius fasciatus (assembly GCA_023553655.1). Lineage (NCBI taxonomy): Eukaryota > Metazoa > Chordata > Mammalia > Dasyuromorphia > Myrmecobiidae > Myrmecobius > Myrmecobius fasciatus. The sequence goes on along the minus strand of JAJPUD010000737.1, from coordinate 457,098 downwards.
TCAACCATCTACCTGCTTTTTGATTTAGGATTGTCCTTGCTTGATGTGGAACACTGACAATTAGGCTCCCCCAAAGGTGACTTTCCTTCTTTCCTCCATCAGAAAGGCCATAGCAGTTAAGACCTGAAAGGTGGGCCATCCTCAGGCCACAGGAGCTGACATTTTTGACAAAAAGGCTAGTGGGAATCTCTGCCCTCCTCTTATTTGTGTTAAGGTCCCCAACCCTACCCCTTTATCTATGTTCACAAACAAGTGAAAAGATTTCTCCAGGAACGGTAGTGATAGCTTTCCTTCGGTTGTTTAAAATGATATTCACTCTCAGGATCCATTGTACTTGGTCTGGTTTTTCTTCAAGCAGGTAACTATGAAGGGGTTTGGTTAGGGTGGTATATAGATCAATGCAATTTCTATAGTACCTTATTAAACCCAGGAATTTTCTTAGTTTCCTCTTAGTACTGGGTCAAAGTGTTTGCAATATCTCTTCCATTTGAGAAGGGTTCAATCTTTTTCCCTTCACTGATAAGGTAACTCAGGTACTTTACTTCTCCTTCCCCAAATTGTAGCTTTTTTTAGATACCTTCAGTCCCCGAGATTACAGAAAGTTGAGCATCCTAGTCAGCCTACCTGACTGCCTCCATTTTCTTCCCAATTACTAACAAGTTATCTATATATTGAAGATACCTGGGTTGGGGTCAAAGTCCTCCAACAGTCTTTCCAAGATTTACCCAAACAAATTAGGGAACTCTGTGTACCCCTATGGTTGCTATATTGCTGTTTTCTTCCATTGTTCAGACCCTCCCACTCAAAGGCAAATATATCCCACCTATCTGAGTCAAGTGGGCAATTGCAGAAGGCATTCAGGTCCATTACACTAAACCAAGTGCTATTCTCTGGGATCCTCCCCAAAATAGTGTAAGGATCTGGCACCACTGGCTGAGAGGGCAACACTATTTTATTGACTTCCCTCAAATCTTGTACCATTCTATATTTCCCATCTTTCTTTCTTACAGGAAATATCAGGGTATTGAATGGAGAGATGCAGGATTCTAGCAGTCCTGACAGCCTTTCTACCTTCAAGGGAGATGGGATATTGTTTTATCTGGACTTTGGGTCCCTCTGCCTAATTCTGGATAGGGACAATATCCAATTTTCCAGGGTTGGAAAAGCTGGCCCAGACTTCAGGATCAAATTAGTTCTTTTCTGGTTTGTTCATCAAATTCAATCTGGTGGGAATTAACAGAGGCCCCTTAAGTATTAAATTAATAGACAATTTGATTATCCAATCTCTTCCCAATAGATTAATTCCTGCTTCTGGAACAAGAAGTAATAACCCTAATACTTGGGTATCCTGATATTTTATTTCTGTGATTTTATGAGAGTAACTGAGAAGTTCTCCCCTTTTACTTCAGATATAATTAATTTTTCTGGGGACAATCCCACTTTTTGGGGTAGATTGTGATTGATGAGCAGGCTGCTCCTGAGTCTGTCAGGAATTCTAACTCACTACCCATGGGCCCCACCCTTACATTTATCAATGTCTCTGGTGGAGCTCATCTGCATCCATGAGCCCTTGACACTCCTAATCTTCAAGTTCCATTAGGGAGCACACCTTCTGTTTGTGAACCCGTTGAGAATGCTCTAAACAAGCATCCTTCCTTTCCACAGCTCCAATAATTAAGGGCTTCCATTTATTTCCTCCTTCATTTCAAGCTAAACTGTTCTGATTCTGTCCCCCAGTAGGTGCTGGGTGCCTCCCTTTGGAGGAGGGGCCTTCTTGTTCTGCTGATGTTTAACTCTTTGCTGTCCTCCCAGAGATTAACTAATTCTTCTGACCGTGTGCATTAACATCCTAGTTTTTTGCTTCTGTTTCTCATCATCCCTCCTCACATATGTTTTAGTTGCTTCCCCCAATAGGACATATGATTCCACCTATCTATGTTGTTCAACTTCTTACTTATGTCTGGCCATGCATTTGTTATAAAATGTACCCTCAATATAGACTCATTGTCCGAGTCAGAGGGATCTAAACCTGAACACTTTCTCATACTTTCTTTCAGTCTATCTAAAAACTCAGAGGAGGATTCTGCTTTCTTTAGCATTATATCAAATGCCTTCTTCAGATTCTGTGATTTGGGCACCACATTTTTGATCCCTGTGGTCATCAAATCTGATGGACTTCATTATTATGGTCCCAAGGGGGTCCTGATTGGGATACTTCTGAGTAGTTGGTACTACCCCAGCTGCAGGAGGATATCTCCTCTCCCATTGACCATCTCAGCCCTCCTTACTAGAGCTCTCTCTTTTGGAGAGAACAGTATATTTAATATAGATATTAACTTGCCCCAGTTATATAAATTGGGGCCCAGAAATTGGTCTAGCTGTTCTAATAGGCTCATCGGGTCTTCCATGAGTAACTTCATTTCTTTCTTAAAATTCCTCCCTTCAGTAGTACTAAGAGGTGCATTAACAAATCCTAACCCTCCCTGGGCTAAAGGCACTTCCTTCAATGGATACATGTGGGCCCGAGGTGTAGGTGTTCTGGAATTGGGGAGTTTACTAAATCCTTTTTAAGTTGCTTTACTTCCTTCTTCCCATGTCTATGGGGAGAAGGGGAAGGAGTTAACAGATCCTCCCAAGGATGTGACAGGACCAGTTCCTGCTCTGCCTTTCTTTTCCCATTTTTCTTTTTTTGTGAAAGGAAGAGATGAGCCTCCAGTAACCAGAGACTTACATAAACTATTTCCTCTGGATTTAGAGGATCTTTTCCATGCACATACAAGCTTAGCTTCTGACATACCCAATCTTCAGAAGATCCCTATTTGACCAAATCGTCCCTCCTCCAATGTCTTGATTCCCCCACACAAAACAGCAATATTTTATCGTTTTCTTTTTATTTTTTCCCTCATGCTTTAATCCTTCATTCCACTTATGCAATTGACTGCCAAGTGGACTGTATAATGGTATCTTGGATTTTTGCTCTGAAGATTTGGGTTTGGGCTGCTCCTTCCCCATTCTTCTGAAGACTTCCCTTCTGGAGAGAGCAGCTCCGATGTAATGACATGTGATCCTGTAAATCACAGAGCCGACTTCTCCACTCGGATCAACAAATCTGGAGGAGTCTCCCCCACCAAGCAGTCATCCAGAGTGCCCCTTCTCTGTGCCGTTTATCAGGACTTCCTCCTAGCTTGCTAACCACCACCCCTTTCCTTGGATCACTAAGCCTTAACAAGACTTCTAGGATCCCAGTGTTCCCATTCAGCCTAAGGGCATCCCAAGGTCACAGGCAGCATCTCTTACCTCTAGATTATGTGAATAAGTGGCCTATGGGTTCTGTCCTTCTGTTTTTATCAAGTTCTTCTGCCTTAGGCTGATTCTTTATAGAGAGGAAGACCAGAAGTACCATACAAGGATGAATGGAGAAAACTCTCAACTGGCGCCTGTCCCCATATCAGAACTTCAACCATCTCACTGGGGAAGTCATGGGAACCTGAACAAGCCCCGAGAAACTGTGTGGGATGAAGTCCTCCTTCATCCAAACTCGGATGGCATCTCCAGTAAACAGAAAGTTTTTATTCAGTTCTTGCAAGAAGCGGGCCAGCACCTTCACTAGGCAGTCTAGTGGGGGGGGGGGCACAATACAAAAGCAAAAACAGTTATATAGCCAAAAAATGAATTCCCCCCCTTATCCTGTTGACTTTTAAATTCATTGGTTAAACTGAATTCTTCAGGAACACAAAAGAGACTATTGGCAGTGAACAACAATGTCTCCTTATTTGGCATGAGCAGTACTGACGTGGTAGTACAAACCCTGTTTCACAATGGCCACATGGCCTCCTGAAACTTAGGCCTAGTCTGCTGAGAAATCTTCATTTATCCCATTCACTTTCAAATACCTAAAAGGTTTTCATAGAGGAAAGGGAGCAAAATTATTCAATTTGGCCCCAGTGGGGAAAACTACAAGCAAAATAGTTATAGGGAGGTAGATTGTAGCTAGACATAAAGAACTTCTCAATAATCTTAATTATTCAACTTGCCAAAATCAAAAAACTAGTTAAGGGGCAGATCTAACTGGGTATAATTTCTATCAGGGTTCAATCCATTTCTCTGCTATTATTGGCTCTGTATATGAGCAAGTGTATATGAAACTAAACTTATCATGTGGAAATGGAATTATCTGAAGTCTCTCTAGGTCTTGCCATTTCACAAGGTTATTCAGTATCCTATTACTGGCAAAGAACCCCAAATGCTTCTTGGTTCAGTTGGCTTATTATTTTTGGAACAATGGGAATGGATTCAAAGGCAGCCTCCAAAGAGAGACTGCTCCAGCATTCTGCCCACTGAGCCACCCCTTTTTCTATCTTTGAAAACTCCCTGCTACTTCCTTCTAGATACCATGGCATTTAACTCTGTCAGATTGGTCCTATTTATTAACAATAGATCACTCATCATTAACTTTTCTGATAGTCCCAGTTCAACCACTAATTAGCTGTGTGATCTTGGGCAAACCACTGCTTATCTCTGGGTCTCATCTTCCTTGTCTATAAATGAGAGATAAGAATAGATGCTGTTGGTGCTGTTATTTAAGAATCTGAGATGCAGCCTCAGAAGTATTTTCCCAGATCTATAGCTGACATTTACATAGACTCTCAAGTTTGTGAAATACTTTAAATACATTATCTCATTTGAACTTCTCAATAATCCTTTGAGATAGGTAGCATAAATATTATCCCCATTTTACAGATAAGAAATTAAGCTTTAAAAGACTTAAGTGGCTTGTCCAGAGCTATATAACTAATAAGAGGCAGAGGCAGGTTTTGATATTAAGTCTTCTGGAGTCCAAGGCTATTGTTCTTTCCAATATAAAAAATAATGAATCCTCCAATAGAGTAGTAATATACAAGTTCTCGGTGAAAGTGAGAAATAAGTTTTAGAAAGATTTAAATGTCAACCTGAGGAAATGGGAAATTTTTTTCCTCCTAGATAAATCAAGAACCACTGAAACTTCTGCAGAGGTCATCTACTCCAGTCCCTTCAGCTTATGGTAGAGGAAACAGAACACAGACTGAAGGACTAAGTCTTGCTCAAAGTCACACAGCAAGTTAGTGGTGAAGCTGGGATTCACACTCAGCTCTCCTGTTTTCTCCTTCATGCTCTCTCCATGGTACTAGGCTTTCTGTCGTGGTGAAATGGCAGGCGCTGGCAAGGGTCAAGTTTGAACTAGAACTCAGGTATCCTTATCCCAGTGTTCCTCACAGTAGGCAAATCAATTTAGTCAACACAGTGGTGAAAGAGCAGGTGTTAATTTACAGAGGTCACAGTAGCCTAGGGATGAGGATAGCAGATGTTGCTGATGGAGGAGATGAGGAGATGACATGAATTCAAGTACAATCTCTGACATGTACTGATTGTGAAATACCACTGAAGACATCTAATTTGTCATTACAAAGGCAGCACCCTAGACCAGTGATGGCAAGCCCAACAGGCCCACAACTATCCCAAGTAAGCCTGAATCAAATCAAAATATAAATGGGAAATGTTTAAGAAAACATAGATAAATTACATTTTAAAACTAAGTCAATACAAAGCCCACAGGGATCCTAAGGTACTTACTTGTGGCATTTTTTTTTATTTGAGTTTAACACCACTGTTCTAAGAATCACTAATCCATACATAAGGATCCCTGTGGGGCTACATTTTAAGTTAATTTTAAATGTAATTTTATCTATGTTTTATTGTATTTTTACTTATTTTATTAAATATTTCCCATTTATATTTTAATCTAGTGCAGACCAAACTCAGTGTTGCAAAGTTGCCCATGAGCCTTGTCTAAGACACTTCAGCTCCAGACTCTAAAGAAAGGTGCTCCATATTATCTCCTTTTGCCAGTGAAATCATAGATATATTTTCTCATTTCTCCACTTCTACTTCCTCCCCATCAATAAATAGTCCAAGAAGCCTGAAGCTCAAAGTATTTCTCTTATCAGATATATACTTTTTCAAACCAATCATTTCCACATGATATATACTCATCCATATACAGAGTCAGTAATGGCAGAGATGACTGAATTCTCACACACTAGTTCTGGATGTACTGGGTTAGTTCTGCTCCTTAACTACCTTTATCTTTGGCAAGTTGCTTTCCTTCTCTGAACCTCAATGTCCTCACTTGTAAAGTGAGGTTGGACAAGATGATCCCTCACCTCACTTTCACTTCTTTTCCTAATTCTCTATAATTCTCTCTATTCACTAAATCCTCACAAGTTTGGAAGTTTTTTAGATGGAAGATGTAGGAGGTAACAGGATCATTTCTGTCATTCACAGCTAAGTAGGATAATGGATAAAGAATGGGGCATTTAATCAGGAAAATCTAAGTTCAAATCCTACCAAATACTCACTAGCTCTGTGACCCTGGAAGTCACCTACTCTCTGTCAACTGTATTAGTAATATTGGTATCTACCTCCCAGGATTGTTATGAGAATCAAATGAGATAATATTTGTAAAGCACTTTGCAATCCTTAAAGTGCTATTTAAATGCTAGCTACTTAAGGGAATCTTTTTAAATGACACAAATCTAATACTTGAATGACTTAAGAGTATTAGAATCTAATACTTGAAGGATAACTCTTGTTTAAAGTATATAGAGAACTTTCATCACAAAAACTCTGTAACATAAGTAGGACAAGTTTTGTTTGTTTGTTTTAATTGACAGAACAATAGTTTCATCAAAATGAATAAGAAATTTCCCAGCTCTGCAATTTCTAGTTTTAGAGAATTGCCATGGGCACTAAGTTTAAATGACTTTTTTTTCAGGGTCAGAGACAGAACTAGAAGCCAGGTTTTCCTGAATCCAAGATGAGCTTTCCATCTGTACCTTGTTGCCTCTCAATAAGTGTGATTAACTGCTTTTAACAATAATGAAGTCCAATGAAATTAGATTACTTCTGGAAGGCCATCAACTCCACAGTAGGAGACAGAGGAGCCAGGGATACAAGCAGGGGTTCCTGACTCCAACTGCAATTCTTTTTCCATTGCACCATATCCTGCCTGCCAGTTTTACTATTCACATCATTAGAAACAGACCTAACAAAAATAGAGCTGACACTTCCCGGAGAACCTAGAGAATCTTTGACTCTGTCTCTCTGTCCCTATTGCCGTTTCTGTCTCCGTGTGTCTCTGTCTCTCCATCTGTTTCTCTGTCCCTGTCTCTCTCTCTCTGTGGGTATCTCTGTCTTTCTATCTCTATCTCTGCTTCTCTCTCTGTGTCTGTTTCTCTGTTTCTCTCTGTGTGTTTCTCTTTCTCTTTCTCTCTCTCTCTCTCTCTCTCTCTCTCTCTCTCTCTCTCTCTCTCTCTCTCTCTCTCTCTCTCTCTCTCTCTCTCTATCTCCATCATTTACCTCCCAAAATTTTTCCTTGGTGTGTAAAAAAAAAAAAAAAAAAAAAAACCTGTTTCCACTACTTGCATCCTAATGAAATCTGCTTCCTTATTGCTAGAAGCCAAACCATTTCATTGAATCATTGTCAGAGGTTTTGCTGTTCCCAAACACAGCTTCTTTCTGCCCAGAAATTCAGATTCTTTTTGAATTGCAAACAAGGAAGTTTGGAAGATAAATATAAATGGTTAAAATATGCTGCCACATGTCCAATCTCTAGGATTATGAATGTTCTGCAGGTTAATAAAGATGGAATTCTTTTTGTCCCAGCAAGTATAAAAGACAAAGGAGCTGGGACTCCTTGAAGTGATAGAAACCAGTTTGCTTGGAATAGGCAATGCAATCATTCTGTGGCTCTTGCCAGTGTCAGCTGACTGATTGCCCAATTAGATCATAGTGTATTGGCAACACAGGGAGAGAAAAGGTCCCCCAGAAGGCAGAAAACTTTGATAGCATAGAATATCTTGCAAGAGAAAGGCAGAAAGGAAATATTGGCAATTTCACTGGGCTTACAGGCAAGAAAAGCCTAAGAATTTTGACTGCCAAGTTATCCAAAGAGCCCCCCCTAAAATGGGAGGCAGAAATACTAGTGGTGTTCCATTTCAGAACAGTAAGCATCACCAAAATATAATTTTTAAGATATAAGGAAATTGACCATATAATATAATCTTGTTTTCAAAGTCTTTCCGGTTATTATAGGATGGTCATGGGTATGTTTCCATGGCAAAGACAAAGCAAAGACAGAGTATGCACAAATACCCTTCTGGACAGGCAGCCATCTGTCCAGAGTGGCTCAGACATTCTGCCGACCTCCCCCTTCCCCCACTCCAAGATTTTGTGTCTTAATGGCTTTGAATTGGCTTCTTCCCCATCACCTCCAAACACAGATCTCCCTCATCTTTGGAAATCTTTGACTTGTATTTTTCTCTCCTCTCATTCACAGATAACTATGGTGGTCTGCACTGACACCTGTCATTTCCTCAATTTCCACTCCTTTTTCCTAACTATGGTGGTCTGCACTGACATCTGTCATTTCCTCAATTTCCACTCTTTTTTCCATTCTTTAAAATCAAATTTCCATTCCCACCACTAGATTAAAACTGCTCTCACTTGAGAAATAAATCTCATAACTGCCAAATCCAGTGTCCTTTTCTCAGCCATCATCCTACTTGACTTATCTGCATTAATTTATATTGCCAACTCCTCCCTTGGCTTCTACCACATTGTTCTCCTCCTTCTTGCTTCAGTATTCCTTGCTGGATGGTCACCCTCCTCATATCTTTTGGATGTCTCTCAAGACTCTGTCTTCTGCACTATTCTCTCTCTATAGTTTCTCTGTCCTTTCTCTACAATCTCACATTAGCTCTATGGATTCAATTATCTTCTCTATGCAAATGACTCCCAGACCTACACATTTAATTCTCTTGTTCACCAAAACTCTCAAGTGTCAGCTACAGTCCCATTTGTATCTCCTATAGACATCTCAAATTGAAGATGCTTAAAATAAGTATTGCCACTCTGAATAAAGCCTCCCTTCCCCTAAACATCTCTATTTCTGTTGAAGAGACCATCATCCTTACAGTCACCCACCTTTGGAACCTTGTTAAACATCCTTAACTCTTTACTTTCATTCATCCTTACAAAATGATTTGTTGACTAGGTAACATAGGGGGGAGAATGCTAGACTAGAAGCTGGAAAGAACCCAGTGAAATCTACTCAGACACTTTCTATGTGACTCTGGGCTAATAACACCTGCCTCTCAGGGTTATGAGGATAAAATTAATGTGCAAAGTGTTCTACAAACTTAAAGTGCTCTATAAATGTTCACTATTGTTTGTATCATCATCATTAGCACTTGTCACCTCTTCCTCCATTATAATTGCCTTCTAAATATTCTTCCTGCTTTTAGTACCTTCCTTTTCAATCTTTTAAGGCAAAATCAATAAATCAACAAGTATTAAGTGTCTATTATGTGCCAGGCACTGGGTATTTACTAAGGAACCAATACAAAAAATGAAACAATCGCTACTTACAATGAATTGACATTCTAACAGAAGTCTGTTATAGTTGCTGTTTCCTGTACATGCCATTCCCATCTCCTTGTCTTTGTGCTGGCAGTTCCTCAATGCCTAGAATGTTCTCCCTCCTTACCTCTAATTAGAATTCTTAACTTCCTTCAAGTCCAGTATGGATCTGACTTTCTATAGATTCTTCCCAATCCCCCAATATTATTAGGATCCCCTCTCCTTCTTGAAATCACTTTATTTCTATATATTTTGTATTTATCATACTTAGGTGCATGAATTGAATTTTTTCATTCATTCTTCCAAATCAGCAAACTGGCTAATTTCCTGAAATATTTCTGGGAGACAGCTTTTATTATCATAGGCTATCATAAGAAATTGGGAATAAATTTATTGTCCCCGTATCATGTTGTCTTAGTCTCCCCTCTTTCCCCACATTGGCAGTAATATACAGTGGAAGGATGTGGACTGAAAGGCAAGAGCTGAATCTTAGCCCCAGCTCCAATGCCATGTGATTTTGGACAATTTATTTCTACCTGTGCCTCAGCTTCCTCAATAGCAAAAATGAAGGATTTAGATGCCATAGTCTCTAACAGCCTATCAAGCTTTCACATCCTGCAATTTTGAGAGTTATTTTTCCTTATTTCCTACAACCTGAATATTTGTATTCAACTGAATCATTTAACTGATTTTGATTCTGTGAGCAACAGTTTTCCTCTATTGTCCTCCATTCCCAGTGAGAAAGGCAAAATTCTGAACAAACAGCTCCAGGGAGCAATTTAATCATGCAAAAAGAGAAAGGAAGTAAGAGAGATACTTTCAACAAAATGGTCTCATAAATATGAAGTTATAGTCCTAAGGAAGTCAGGTGATCCCAGTGGTGAATCAGCTATAGTAATTACTGAGTATATGTAAAACCTCCACAAAAGACCTCTAGGAAGGAGTATTTCTTCCCAGAAAAATAAAGAGTGCCAAAAAGAAAATAAAGGAAACAACCAGAGATTGGGAAGTAGCATCGTCAGACTCAAAAAGGTTTGTTCAGAGAACCACAGAATTTTAGAGTTGGAAAGGAACTCAGAGATCAGCTAATCTAACCCATTCTTGAAAGGAGCTCTTCTGGGGTCAGCTAGGTGGTACAGTGGATGGAGCACCAGCCCTGAAGTCAGGAGGACCTGAGTTCAGATCTGGCCTCAGACACTTAACATTCCCTAGCTGTGTGACCCTGGGCAAGTCACTTAACCCCAATTGCCTCAGGGAAAAAAAAGAAAGGAGTTCTTCTGACAACAAACCTCACAAATGGTCATCTAGTCTCTGCTTAAACACCTCCAATAGAAAAGAACTCACTACCCCTTGAGGCAACTCATTGCACTTTTGGATAGCTCTCATGGCTTGAATGTTTCAGCCTAAATTATTTTTGGCACCTAGACGGCAACACAGTGGATAGAACACTAGGCCTAGAGTCAGGAAGATCAGATCCAGTCTCAGACACTTACTGGCTGGGTGACCAGGACAAGTCACTTAATTTAGCTTGCCTCCCTTTCCTCATCTGTAAAACGCTCTAGATAAGGAAATAGAAAATGACCCCAGTATCTCTGCCAAGAAAAGTGCAAATGAGAGTCAGACACGACTGAAGGGACTGGACAATCACAGCAAACCTCAATTTGCTTCTTTGCAACTTCAGCCCTTTGGTCCCTGCTCCTGCCTTCTGGAGCCAGAGACCTGTAACATGCCTTCCACATGTTTAAAGGAAAGGATCACGTCCTCCACCCTCATTTTCTCTGGGCTGAACATCTCCTGGTCCTTCAAACCATCCTCATATGACTTGTATCCAAGGAGCAAAGTGCTTCTGCTCAGAATGTTCTTCAGCTCATCAATAGCCTTTGTAAACTGTTGTACCCAGAATAAAATGTGGTCTAACCAGGGCAGCATATAGCTATATATGATTATCTCTTTATTCCTAAAACCCATGCCTCTCTTAGTACAACCCAAGAATTACAGAGGTGCACACTCCCCTACCCACCCCTCTCTCTCTGTCTCTGTTTCTCTCTCTGTCTCTGTCTCTCTCTGTCTGTCTCTGTCTCTGTCTCTCTCTCTTCCTCCCTCTCTCTGTCTCTTCCTCTCTGTGTCTCTCTCTTTCCTTTCTTTTGTCTCTCTCTTTTTCTCTCTTTCTCTCTCTTTTCCTCTCTCTCTCTTTCCTTCCTTCTCTCCTTCTCTCTCTCTCCCTGTCTTCCTTTCTCTCTCTCTCTCTCTCTCTCTCTCTCTCTCTCTCTCTCTCTCTCTCTCTCTCTCTCTCTCTTCCTTTCTTTCTCTCTGTCTCTCCCTCTTTCCTTCTTTCTGTCTCTCTTCTCCCCTCTCTCTTTCCTTCCTTCTCTCTGTCTCTCTCTCTGTGTATCTCTCTCTATTTCTCTACTTCTCTCTCCTCCTTTTCCTTCTCTCTCTCTCCTCTTCCTTCCTCACTTCTTCCTTTTCTTCCTCCCTTCCCTCTCTCCATTTAAAATCATATTACTTCATTAACTCATATTGAATTTTCAGTCCACTAAAATCCGAGATCTTTTTCTGGCAAATTCCTCCCTTATCTTGAATTTCTGATATTGGTATTTTAAACCTGAGTGAAACCTTATTTTATTATATTGAATTTCATCATATTAGATTCAGCCCAATGCTTCAGCAAGCTGATCCTTATTCTGTTATCCAATGTGTTGACTGACCCTCCTAGCTTTTCATCATCTTCAAATTGTATAAGCATACCATCTTTGCTTTTATCCGTTATTAATAAAAATATTAAACCTTACAGAACCAAGCACAGATTCCTGAGGCACTCCACAAAAAACTCCTTTGAAGTCAATATTGAAAAATTAACAACTACTCCTCTAGTTCAGCTTTTCAAATTATTCCAAATCCATCTGATAGTACTGTCATCTAGTTCACATCTCTATATACCTTCCACAAGAAGGCTATGGGATATTTTACCAAACACTTTGTGAAAATCTAGTTAACTATATCTAAAGGAATTCTCTGTCCTATCAGTATAATAACCTTTTAGAAAAAGAAAATAAGTTTAGTTTAGCATGATCTGTTTTTGAAGAAACCATGCTGGCTCATTGTGATCACCACTTTCTTTTCCAGATACTCATTAACTATTTCTTTCATAATCTATTCAAAAATTTTGCCAGGAATCAAAATCAAGCTCACTGGCCTATGATATAAAGGCTTTATTTTCTAACCCCTTTGAAAATCAGGGCATTTATGGCACCTCTCTCATTCTTCAAATTTTCTAAATACAATGACAGTAGGTTAGCAATCATATTCGGCAGATTTTGTTTTTTGTTTTTCAGCACAAAAGGATTGAATTCATCCGGATCAGGAGGCTTGAATTCATTCAGGACATCTAGGCACCCTCTTACCATTGCTTCCATTTTGTTGTGTGCTTTCTAATCTAGAGATCATTGTGCCTGGTAGAGAAAACAAGAACAAGAACTGAGCAGCCCTATATTCTCTCTATTGTCAGTTATTATCCTTGCTGCTTCAAGCAGCAATCCTAATATTCCTTCTTTGGGCTTCCTCTTTTTTCTAATCTAATATACATCTTCATTTGTTGTTGTTGTTATTGTTAATTGCCTAATTGGCTCTATGTCACCAAATCCTGACCTTGTATTTAGAACCAGGGGATACCTGGAACAGAACAATTTACAGAGGTCAATTTTATTACCAAGAGTTAGTTGATGGAATCCATGACAAGAATATATCTCTGAATGAGTAAACCTCACTGGACTACTTGCCATCTAGGGAAGGAGGTGGGGGAAAGGGGAGGAAATTGGTACACAAGGTTTTACAAGGGCTAATATTGAAGAATTATCTATACATATGTTTTGAAAAATAAAAAGCTTTAATAAAAAACAAACAAAAATAGAATTGCATATTAAAAAGGCATATTTATGTGAGAAAATCAGAGGAAGCATGAAATAGGTAGAGAAATTTAAATAATCTCATTGGAGTATGCTATAGACCATCTGAACAGAAAGAGGAAATAAATTTTGAAGTAATATTTTATTACTAATATTTTGGGTTCTGGGACATTATTGTGAAAAAAAACTTCATAACACTTAAGTCAGACATGTATCACAAGTTAATGTAGACTGACACTGGGAAGGAACTGGGAGTGGAGCAGGGCTTGGGCATCATGCTTCTCTCAGTATACTCTTTGAGCTTTTTAAGTCTACTATAACTGAACTATGATTTATTGTTTTTTTTCCATAGTTGAACTGTAAGGTATGGTATCTCAACCTGTGAATCTTTTAAGTATGTTGTATTAATAAAAATGTTTAAAAACTAGTAAGACCTATAACAGATTGCTTGCTGTCATAGGGAAAAGGGAGATAAGGGAGGGAGAGAGAAAAATTTGGAACATAAAGTCTTACAAAAATGAAAATTGAAAACAATCTTTACATATATTTGGAAAAATACTATTAAAAAGAGAAAAAAATTTTAAAAAGAAAGAAAAATTATTTATTCCTTCTTGAGTAACTGGCCATCCTCAAGAGGATAGCAAACCTTTGTTACCATTTTTCTTCTCTTTTTTTAATATTTATATACACATTTATGTGTAAGTGCACATATCAAATATGTATACAATGTATACAATATCAAATAAAAATGTACAATATACATGTGTACAACATGCATATATGTGTACAATACACAAAAATACTCCTATAGACAAATCTATTGTTATATGTTATTAAAAGCTTAAAACTGCCTTAAGACTTTTGAGAATCCTGCATGCAAAATGCATGTGTGTATGCTTTGAGTTTGTTCCTATTTTTCAAAGGACCTCAATTTCCTTTTTAGTCATTGCCTTCATCCTCTTCTCTTTGTGGGATTGGCTTCTCTATTCTGTTTTATTTCATTTTGTTTTTTTTAACATGTTCCAGAATTATGGGAAAGGGGGAGAGAAAAATGCCTGAGGTAACACCTTACACACCAAAATCCAGCAAACTTATTAGTCCTTTCTGAGTTCTGGGGAACACAGAAAGGATTAGCTTCATTTAGTCTTTCCCCTGGTTTGAGGGAGGCAAAATATATGTATCAATAAAATTTCTTTGGTACATTTTGAGCCCCCAGTTGGTCATTCTAGCAATTAGAAAAAGAATCTTCCTCCTTCTTTCTGTGCCCTTCAGCAATGGTCACATCTCTCAGCTGCAATTAACCTAAGGACCCATGGGGACAATGAACTATATCTAAAAGAAAACAGTTTGTCTTGAAAACGCATGTCAAATGTAGAAAGTAGACTTTTTTTCAAAGAAATGAAGAATACGATATAGACACAGAATAAGAGTCAGCGTATGGTAAGAGATAAGTAAATAGGAATTTTACAATTGTTTTCACAGAGGCAGGCACCTCCATTCTTCAGTGCCTCCAGGAGGCCCTAAATCATTTGGCTATATGGTCTTTTTTCTTTTTATCTTGGCAATTGCAGGCTTGCACAGTCACAGTTGCCCACAGCAGCCTGGGCTGCTGCTTGCAGCAGCTCTGGGAGGGGGTTGCTCTCTTATTTCCTCTCCCAGTCTTGGTCCCTGATAAGGACTTCCATCCTCCCTGTTTACTCCTCACTTCTCATGAGATTTTCACTTTCAACCTTAGGACAGGGGAGAAAGGGAGCTGCCTTTTTTTGAAACACAGTTGGAGCCTTCAGGGGTCCTCAAATCAAAAAATATGAATGAGTTCTTCCCATGATGCAGGCATTTACTTGTAATTCCTTGAGGAACAGAGATAGTGTGGGGTACAATGTAGGTTAATCATGTCATCAAAAGCAGAATTAAATTAAATTAATAAAAAAGCAGAATTAACTAAGGAATGAAGTCCCAACATGGTGCTACCAGCTCCTAATTTGAGATCTTCATGATTTAGGACTATTCATGCTCTTCAATCACTAATGTCAGGTGACCTAATCACCCATTTGGGGTCCATAATCAGTATTGTTGTTAGTCTTCTTCTTGTCTCCAGAGACACTTCCCTACCCTTCATTGCTATTTTTCCTAGTTGCCTAAACTTTGCACATTTGTGCATAGATATTTGATTTCATGAGTTTTGTTACTATAGAGAATTATACTATACATATGCTTATACTATATTATATATATGGTACATATATAATATATGCTATAGAAAATTCATCAGATAAAGGCAATATATTACAAAGGCATAAAATTTGGACAAGAAGAAAGACAGAAAGATCTGGGGCACGACATTTTAGGAATAACGTTGACAAACCAGCATACCTACAAAAAAGGGATGCGGAGAATTCGTGTTTAGCCTTGAGCTGGAAGGATCTAGGAGAAATGGAAGTTTTCTTTAAGTCAGTGGAGGGTTACTATAGGGAGGGAAGATTAAATCTATCCTATTTGTAGCTGGAAAACAGAAGCAGGAACACTGAGGCACTGTGGTAAAATAGGAATTTAGAGCCCAAAGACCTGGATCTCTAGCACAAAGCTGGATAATTCACTTCACTGTTTCAATATCTGTCACTTTAATCTGTCCATGAGCCTTTTCACAACAATAAAGGCCCCCATGGCCATGATCACACTTTTGTGAGTTTTTCATGTTCTGAAGGGCTTGCTCTCCCAAGCCTGATACTTCACCAAAAGCAGGCAGGAAGGCATGTCCTCAGTGGGGCAGCTCCCACTCATGGAAGTTACTGTTTGTTCCTCACCATGACAACAGGGAGGTGCTGCCTCCCTCAATGACATGCAAGAACATTGTATTGATATATTGATAACATGTGTGTGAAGGGATTGCAAACTTTAAAATGTTTATCATCATTAGTATCATCATTATTCATAGCTTTGAGGCAATGAGACCAACTGAGAGATCACTGAGATGACAGCAGACTCACTGTTCAATTAGAACTATCCAATAAATCAATGTGTTTATTAAGAGCCTATTTTGTGCCAGGCACTGTGCTAAGCACTAGAAAAAAAAAAAAAGAAAAGGCAGGGTTGTGCTCAAAGAGCTTATATTCTAAACAGTAGACTTCATTTCTACCTGAATTCAGTGTTTGCTTATATCACTGACTACCATCCCTTTGCTTGGCTGAGAAAATTCAAATTGAAAATTGATTCTTTTCTAAAGGGGATATTCACCTTAGAGGATGCTAGGGAGAAGATTAAGAATGACTCGACAGACTAGCTAATGAAACTTCTGTGGGAAGTTTAGTTAAGTGGATTTCCTATCAGGAATGACCAGTTTCAGAGATACTTATCTGATTTGTGGATT
Organism: Myrmecobius fasciatus; assembly: GCA_023553655.1. Taxonomy (NCBI): domain Eukaryota; kingdom Metazoa; phylum Chordata; class Mammalia; order Dasyuromorphia; family Myrmecobiidae; genus Myrmecobius; species Myrmecobius fasciatus. Next base: position 440,370 of record JAJPUD010000737.1, on the reverse strand, counting down.
AACATTCTAAAATACGTGGGAAAGAGTGAAGAGTTTGTCTCCTTTTGTAGTGTCCAGGAAATTAGGATTTGAGTCAAAGGCTCCACACTAATTCTAACCCTAGTTCTGAGGCTCTCCTAGAAGTGTCAGGAGACTCCAGGTTATTTTCTCAAAATAAGGAGTCAAAAATTCTAAAAAAAATTTTGGAGAAGTAGAGAGGAAAGTTTTTTGGTCATTTTATTTGTTTTTTTAAGCAATTTGTCTCAATTTCTGATTAATTTTTATTTCTGTATGCATGGGTGCCTTTCCATTTTGCTAATGATGAATGGAGATTGGGGCATCTGGGTAGTACAATGGATAGAAAACTGGGCTGAGTCAGAAAGACATCTTTCTGAGTTCAAATCTCCTCTCAGACACTTATTATCTGGGTGAACCTGAGCAAATTATTTAATGCTGTTTACCTGTTTCCTCATCTGTTAAAGGGGCTAGAGAAGGAAATGGCAAACCATTACAATTTCTTTGCCAAGAAAACTTCGTATGAAGTCACAAAGGGTCAGACCCAATTCAGCAACAACAATGGTTTAAATGGGGTCATTTGACAAAAAGTGAAACTGACTAGGCAGGAATTTGTTGGGACAAGGTGGGAGAAGGAGTGCATAGTAATCCAAATTGGGAGCAAAGCAAATTGTTTACTTTGGATAGCTTTTTTTACACTAAATAATATGAGAAGCAGTGGCAGGTGCTTGTCTTTGGACTCAAAGTATTAAATAATTATCCAAAAACAAGAAATTCTGTGTGCCCAGACTGATACTATGCCTTGGATGGCACACAAGAAAAAGAAACATAGACCTTGAAAAGTCTTAGAGTCAGAAGTAACAGCTTAGTTCAATGGAAAGAAAGGCCTGCGAGAGAATTTGACTTCTGAAATACACAACTGCGTAATTCAGGTCAAGCCAAAAATTTCATCTGAATCTCAGTTTCCTCATCTATAAATTGGGAATTACTATAGTGATTATGATTACCAATAAAACTACTGTTAGGGTCAAATAATATCATATGCTTTGCAAAATTCAAAAGTGCTATGTCAACACTTTGTGAAGACATTTATTTCTGGATTCTCTTCAGGGAAACAAAAGAGGAAAAGGCTAAATGTAAATGGACTTAAACCCTGGGTTACAGAAAAGCAAAGAAGAGTAAGATATCATTATCTTGTATTTCAGAATCATAGCTAATAATTTTGGCATCCAGAGCAAGCTTCATAAAATGAGCCTGGGTAAACATCATGAAGTATACTCTATAATCAGCTTTTTTTTAAAGGCAATTTTAGTTGAGGGGAGGAGAGATTCCAGACTTCAAGACAGCCACTGTGCAGGAGGGTGGGGAAGTAAGTGTCACTTGCAAGGGATGCCATGAACTAAGAAGTACATGAATTATTATCCCTATTTTAGAGACATGTAAGCTGAGTGAGATTCAGCAGGGTTGAATGATTTCACCAGGATCACACAGAAGATAAGATTCAAGTGCAAATTCTCTGACTTTCAATCAATCAAGCCCTCTTTCCCATTACACCATGCTAAGAGTAAGACTAGACAGAGGAAAGTTGATTCCCATGCTGTTTCTTACCTAAAGCATCATCCTGATTGAGATATCATCAATAGAGTGAAAAAAGCCTTGGATTGAATTGAAGAATTTAAATTCCAACCCAGGACTTTTAATTGTTATTTAGTTGTCTTTGGCTGTGTCCAACTCTCCATGACCCCTTTTGGGGTTTTCTTGGCAGAGATACTGGAGTAGTTTGCCATCTCCTTCTCTAGCTCATTTTACAGATGAGGAAACTTAACAGGGTTAAGTAACTTGCCCAAGATCACATATCCAATAAATATCTGAAGCCAAATTTGAATTTGGGAAGATGAGTTCTTGTCTCCAGGTCCAACACTCTATCCACTGCACCACCTAGCTGCCATTTATTATTCATGTGAAAGAAAATTTCATGGTCTCAGTTTTCACCTGTGCAAAACTAAAATATTTTAAATAGATGGTTTCTAGGGGCTCTCCTACCTCTAAATTCCATGATGCTCAGGTTTAAAGCCGGCCAACCTGAGCTGCTCATTTTGACTTCCTACTTGATAGAAAATGATTGCTCATCTATGGCGGAATCCCAGCTTGGACCACCATCACTCCTCCTCAGTGGTTAAAAGAGGAACATCCATACCTACAGACAAAGACCTCAGGCTCTAACCCCAATACAGACTTGAAAAGAAAAATACTGTAGTCCTGGGTGACTTCAATTGTTTTGTTTGTCTCCAGAGGCAGCAATTTCGGCTGCTTTGGTAGCTGGTGAGGAATGGTATTTTAAATGTTTTGACATTTAAAATGTGTGTTGGATACATTAGCTCTGTTTAAATTACACTCTGGCTATGGTGACTCATATAGAGTTGATTTTGTATCACAGGACTGCCGACACCATCAACCACTGTGTTAGCCCCTGATCCCCAGGGAAAATTGATTCCAGACATTCACTGCACAGTCCATCCATCCCTTCTCCTGAGTCCCCCAGCCTCACAGATCTTCAGAAAGCCCTCTGAAAATAGAGCTGTCACAGAGAAGGGGGGATCAGGAGGAGCTTGTGTATACAGTAAAGGAGGTAAGGTCCTGCAGAGATCTCAGTTCATTATTCAATTGTCTTTTAGCTCCAAAGCAACAGTTTATCACTCTGGCGAGAGCAAGGATTGTTAAGGGGAAGAAAATAAATCATACCACTCCAAGGTCATCCTGGGTCTGGAACCTACTGCATCAAAATGTGCCCTTCTAAATATGTTCCTTCATTGAGACTAGAAAGCATACTAATGATAAGACTAATCAATTCAGACTAATTGCAAGGAAGATCCATGTGAAGAAGTAAAGTCTGAATTATACTCTTTGTAAAGAAATAGTATTGTTGCACTCAGATATTAGACCATAGAGTTTTTTGTTTGTGTCCCAAACAAGTTCTTGGATTTGGAATGACATCAATTATTGAATGAATTACTGAGAGGATCTTGAGAATAGAAATAAGCAAAATTATGGGACAGGAAAACATTATATCCAAAGAAGAAAGAAGAAAGAGGGAAGAGAAAAAAATCAGAGAAAACTTCATGAATATGTGTAAATGGGTACTTCCAAAGTGTTTTAAACTAGTATGTTTTCTGAAAGAGTTGCTGTCAATTGGTGCCGTTGGTTTACTTAGAAAGTAATTTTTAGCCATTTAAAAATAAACCTACTAAATATAGATCAAGGCATACTTCTTTATTTATCTTTCTTTCTTTCTTTTTATTTTTGGTTTGTATTTTCTTTTACAACATGACAAATCCAGAAATGTTTTACAAGACTGTATATGTAAATCCTAGATGAAAGTGCTTGTTTTCTCAATGAGAGGGGGAAGAGAGAAGAGAGAAAGGGAAACAATTTGGAACTTAAAATTTTAAAACCAATATTCAAAATTATTTTGGTATGTAATTTGAGGGAAAAAATGAAATATTAAGTTAAAAAATAATTTCTAATCATTGCAATACATATTAAGAAAATGGTCCTGCAGCTTTATTAGTCATTCAAAACATCTATACATAGCCACCATTTCAGAAGTTTTTATACAAACATAAAGCTATACAAGATATAATTCCTGCCTTTAAGGAGTTTACATTCCATAGAATAGGCACATGAGAGGCAGAGATTCACTTAAGATCATTCAGAACAGTATTTCTTGGTCTTTTTCATCTTTTCCTAATATTGGAGTATTGCACCATTGGAGGAGACCTCAGAGATCATCTAATACAAATTCTGCTGAGCCAGAGTTCTCTCTATAGCATCCCTGATAAATAATCATTCAGTTTAATTTGAAAATCTCCTAGAGTAGGAAATTTCCCAAGTAAGTATCTTCCATTTTTGGACAACTCATTAGAAATTCTTCTTCACTGTGTCTTTTCACTGTCTAACCAAGATTCCTAGTTCTACCCTTTATAGCTCAGCAAAATTAAATCTAAGCCTTCTTTCTATATGTTTCATAGATTTCACAGGATCTAGATCCAAAGTTATCTAGTCCAGACCCTTCATTTTGCAAAGGAAGAAGGTATCGTTCAGTCATTTTAGTCATGTCCTACTCTTCATGACTCCCATTTGGGGTTTTCTTGACAAGTATACTGAAGTCATTTGTTATTTTCCTCTCCAATTCATTTTACCCTGCTTGATACAGGGTTAACTGACTTACCCAAAGTCCTACAGTTAGTAGTGTTTGAGGCCAGATTTTAACTCAGGAAGATGAATCTTCTTGACTCCAGGCCCAATGCTATATTCACTGTATTACCTAATTGGCCACCCAAAAGTCCAAAAATGATATGTGCAAGGTCACAAAAAGGTAACAGAGCTAAGATTTGAACACAGATCCTCTAACTCCAAATCCAACATTCTTTTTGTTGTGTTTTCCCATGGAGATGTGTTTATTCTTTGAGGCATATATTATTTGGTAGGAAACATTAGAGACATTTTTTAAAACTATTTTATTTTTCACATTAATTCATTATTTATATTTTTATTTTTAGGATGATAGAATTTTTAAAGTTTTATTGGTAGCTTTTGTTTTTATGTCACAGTCATTTCTGGATATAAAGTACATACATACATTTATGTATCATGGGCCTGGAGAGGACTCGGGGTGGGGGGGAGGAGGGGAATAATATATAACTGAAACTGAATAATGCTTGTATCTGATTTATGTACATCATTCTGCCATTAGAGTTTTTTGCCTCTTCATTTCCTCATCTCTTCTCCAGGACTAATATTGGTCTAATTATATAGTGCTCAGTTTCACTTCTTTATTCTTTTCAATTGCATTTCTATAAACATTGCACCTTTTTTCCTTCATTCTAATTACTTCATTCTATATCAATTTATACAACTCTTCCACATTTCTCTGAATTCCTTCTAGCCCCTGAATTCCTTACTACACATAAATGTTACCATGGCTATTTTGGCTTATGTGAGAGTTTTCTTTCTGTCTTTAACTTCCTTGAGTTATTTGTTGAGAAGTGGAATTTCTGAGTTTCATATAATTCCAAATTGTTTTCCAGAATGATTGGATCAATCACAGTTCCACCAACAATATTAGCATATTAGTGTGCCTTTCTTCCCACAACCAATGTTGTAACATTGACTGTTTCCATATTTTGTCATCATTGATACGACAACATTTCAAATTGTTGTTCATTCATTTCAGTCATGACCCTTTTGGGGGTTTTCTTGGCAAAGATACTAGAGTAGTTTGCTATTTCATTCTTAGAAACTGAGGCAAATGGAGTAAACTGACTTGTCCAAAGTCACAACTAGTAAGTATCTGAGATGAATTTGAACTCAAATATTTCTGGCTCTAGGTTTGACCTTCTGATTCACTGCACCAACTATCTGCCCAACATTTCAAATAATACTTACAGGCAAATACTATATCCACACTCACACTCACTCAGGTCTTCTCCAAACCCAGTGTTTGGTACCCAGTAAGTGCTTAAGAAATGCTTTCTCCAGGCTACATATTCCCAGGTTCTTCAAACTTGTGGTACAGTTTCTGTGTCCTCAAAATCTTCATCACTTTCCTTTGGATGTGTTCTATCCAGAATTGTAATTGCCCTTCCTGAAATGTGGCATCTAGAATTGAATACAACCCTATAGCTATCATTTGACTAGATTTTATTATACTAAAACTGTAATTGTGTGGCTCTTGAGACAATGCTTTTATTAAAGTTATATCATTTTTGTCATCATGCTGTACTGTTGACTCATATTGTAATAAACCTTCAGATCCTTTTTTTAATATGGACCATTGTTTAGGCATTCTTTCCTCTCAGGGAGTTTATATTTTGAACCCAAGTGTAGGATTTAACATTTATCTTCTTTAAATCTCATCTTACTAGTTTCAAACCATCCTTTTAGCATGTTGAGAACTTTTTAGATATTTATTCTATTTTCCAAGTGCTTCTCATGCCAAAATGTCAAGTAATATTGATCTTACAATCCATCAAAATAATTAAAATGACAAACTCAGTAACAGGTCTTGTTCCTTCTCACTGAAACCTTTGAGCCAGTAAGTTAGAAAAAAAATTGAGATGAATCTGAATAATTGCACATTTGTCCTTCATACTTGTCGACTTAAACTTTAGAAGTCTGAATCCAAAGAAAACCAGTTCCAGAAAAGGGAAGCTATTGTTTTCCTCCATATCAATGTTGGGACAAGGGCAACAGTAAAGAGAAGTAAGCTCTAGTCTGAGTTTATATTCATGAAAATTTATGTAGATACAAATGCTTTCACAGTGAATTTATAAACCTAAAACTCAACTCAGAGACACCATGACTTCAGATAGCTTCTCCTAATATAGCAAAAAACATTTAGATCTGAAATTCAAAATACATGTTAAGAGCAATTCAGAAGAGAAAAAAAAATTAGCAACTTATTTTTTTCTCCTGTCATGAGATTGCAAGCCATATGTACTTGGAAATAAAAAATGTCAAAATATTTTAGGAAGAAAAAAATCTTTTAAAAAATCAAAGAACAGTTATAAAGCCACTTGAAGCCATTATCCACCTGCCTGTGGGAAATTATGTTAATATTTATTGAGGGCCAGCTGTGTGGGAGGTTGAGGAGAGAATAGTAATTTTATTAATGATACTTCTTTCAGTTTCTATGAATATTATTCTTTCTTTATTTCCTTCAATGAATTATTTAATCCCACTGTATGCCCAGGCCAGTGCAAGCCTCTGAAAGGATAAGAGTTTACAACTGAATTGAATTGTTGAGAGAATATGTACACACTAGAGAAAAATGAATTAACAGTCCCATGGTGGCAGATGCCACGTGCCATATTAAGCAGTGAAGTACGCAAGAGATCAGGGGAGGAAGAGAAAGAGTACTGTAGAATGCAATGATCAAAGAGAGCTCCACAGAGGAAGGAGGCCATGAGTGGATTCTGAAAGTCAGATAAATTTTAAAGAGATAGAAGGACAGCAAACAATACCATGAACAAAGAAGTGGAAGGTGAGACTACATAAAATGCATTAGTTGATTCAGTGGACAATAAGACCAATATGGAAAATGAGGTCTACAAAGTTAAGTAACTTGACCAAGATTAAACAAGTTATAAGCATCAGAGATGGAATACCTGTCTGAGAATGATTCATCTGGCTCTATGGCATGGGGGACAGAGAATTGTCAGGAACAGCTGAGTTCAAATTCTAACTCTGATACTTACGCTGTGTAAGGGGATCTTAAACTTTTTTCCATTCATGATCCCTTTTCATCTGAGAAATTTTTGTGTGATCTCAGGTATATATAATATATATATATATATATACATATATCAAACATTTATTGAGAATAAATCATATAAAATAGATATATGAATATATAAATATAAATGCAATATAAAATAAATAAAATAGGTATATATATCAAACATTTACTTATAATAAATCATATAAATAGGTACATAAATATATAAATACAAATAGAAAATAAATAAAATAGGTACACAAATGAAACATTTGCTGATAATAAATCATATAAATAGGTATACAAATATATAAATACAAATAGAAAATAAATGAAATAGGTATACAAATAAAACATTTATTGAAAATAAATCATATAAAATAGGCATACAACTATATAATTACAAATAGAAAATAAATAAACTAGGTATACAAATCAAACCTTTACTGATAATAAATCATATAAAATAGGTATACAAATATATAAATACAAATATAAAACAAATCTACAAATAAAACATTTTCTGATAATAAATCATAATTTTGTGACCCCTGCATTCAGTTACAAAACCCCATATTGGATCTCAAACCACGGTTTAAGAAGCTAATAGCTATGTGACCAAGGTAAATCATTTAATTTTTCAATGCTCCCAAGTAGCTCTCCATGATTATCATTTACAAATGAACTGAAGACCTGATTGCCATGTGAAAAGTTTCCATACCAGCAGCTTCTTGAATAGGTGAAATAAATAAAAAGTCCAGACTCATTTTAGAGGCTCACTTCCAAAAATAACAAACAAACCTGGCAATCTCCTCAAGATAGACTGGAGGGGAGAGAAGCTGAAGATAAGGAAACGACTGAGGAAGTTTCAGCAATAGTCATAGTATAAAGAAATGAAAACTTTGTCCAAGAGGATAAAATAAAGTACAATTATTCCACTTTTTTTTTTCTTCTACAGGTCAATGCATTCATCTCCTTCCTCTTCCCAATGGTGGTCATTTCAGTACTGAATACCATCATTGCTGACCAGCTTACCATCATGTTCCACCAGGCAGCCCAGCAGAACCCGGTCTGCACAATCGGAGGACAACAGACCATGCTCAGTATGTCCATAGAACCCAGCCGTGTCCAAGCTCTAAAGCATGGAGTTCGAGTTTTGCGTAAGTCTCCATCCATTCTCAGAGGAAGCAGAAGAGTATGTATTGAGGAGAGGTAAAGGGATCCGGGTGTTATAAGGGGAGATGTGCTTTCAGAACCCACCAAAACGGACAGCTCATTTCCTGTAGTCAACTGGATTCTATTGAACAAACATGTTTAAACTCCTGCCAGTAAAAGCTGGGCTCGATGCTGGGAATACAAAAATGAAAGATAGCCCATCCTCAAGGGAGGAAAGGGGAGTGGGAAGATAAAGCAGGAGAACCAGTAAATTAAAAGTAAATACAAGTCACTAAAAATAACTTGGAGAGAGAGAGATGTTAGGGGTAAGACTAGTGCATTGAAGAAAGCTGGGGATTCTACAGGGCAGAAATCAAAAGAGAAGTCATCATTGCATAAAAGGCACAAAAGGGGTATAGGGAAGGTTGGACATGGAAAGCAGGAGAAGAGCTCTAATTGGAACCAAAACCACGTGAAGCAGAGTAAGATGAAGCAAGACTGGAAAGATGATTGGGTCATTTATAACCAGAATTAAGGGTGAGTTCCCAGAAACACATGTGTGTATGTATGTATATGCACATACATATATATACATATATATATTAGCATATATATAGTGCTTTAAAATTTATAAAGTGCTTTACATGTATTATTTCATTTGATTCTCATAACAACCCTGGAAAGTAGATACTATTATTATACTTTTATTATATTTTACAGATGCACAAATTGAGGCAGTCCAAGGATAAGTGACTTGCCCAGGGTCATACAGTTAGTAAATATATGAGGCTGGATTTGAAATGAGATCTCCCTAATTTCAGGTCTAGCCCTCTATCTATCGCACCACCTAACTGTCTCACATATTATACATAAATTCCTTATGTCTTGCTCTTTGGGGCTTTATTCAAGGTCAGAAATATTGTATGAATAACTTAAGGGGATAATGTTGTGTAGTGCAATGGAAAAAACACCAGCCTGAGAATCCAAAGCCCAGAGTTCTAGTTCCAACTCTGCTAGCAGATCATAGGATTTAGATTTAGATCTTGAAGTGGAAGAGAAAAGAAATAAACATGTACTAAATGCTTACTATGTACCAGGCACTATTCCAAACTCTGGTTTGTTTTTTTTTTAAATAATAGCTTTTTCTTTATAAAATATATGCAATGATAGTCTTTAACATTCATCCTTGCAAAATCTTGTGTTCCCAAATTTTTTTCCTTCCCTTTCCTCCACCTCTTGCCCTAGGCAACAAGTAATCCTATATATGTGCAATTCTTCTATGCTATATGTATTTACACACTTATCATTATGCTAAACTCTTTACATTTATTATTTTATTCGATCCTCACAACAGCCCTGGGATGGTAGGTGCTATTATTATCCCAGTTTTACAGTTAAGGAAACTGAGACAGTGACTTGCCTGGGGGCACACAACTAGCAAAGGTCTGAGGCCAAATTTAAACTCAGGCCTTCCTGATTCTAGTTTCAGTGCTCTGTGTACTAATGGTATCACCTAACTGCTCTATGGGACCTTAGAGAATAAATTTTAACTCCTTCATTTTATAGATGAAAAAAATTACCCAAAGTCACAAAAAGCAATATGATACACTGGAAAGCATGCTGGATCTGTAATCAAATGACCCAGATTCAAATCTTCCTTCTCTACTTTGTTACTGGTGAATGGCCTCTTCCAGTTCCAGCATTGTATGCTATGACTTTTTCTTTTGTTCATGGATATTAACTCCTAAACCCATTTCAAGTCCTTTTTTTTTTCCTATGTTGGTCTCCAAGTTTCAGGCCTTATCCCTACTCAAAATCCTGCATCTTATTTCTTAAAAACTTCCTCCCACTCATTCAAAAACTATTTAAGCACCTACTATCTGCTGGAGATAAAAAAACAAAATTGGAAAGTCCCTGCCTTCAAGAAGCATAATAGAGGAGTTGACAAAAATAAAATAAAATACAAAAATGTATGTGTGTAAGACATGTTTGTATGTATATAAGAATATACAGAATATATGTAAAATGAATACCAGGTAGTATGGGAAAGGGAAGGCACTAGCAATTACGGCTGTGATCAAGAAAGCTTCATGTAGGTGACACAAGTTGAGTTTCAAAGGAAAATGAGGATTCCAAGAAGCAGAGGTAAAGAGGAGGAATTGCAAGCATAGGAAAAAGTCAATTCAAAGACCCCAAACTAAGTTGTTGGAAAGCATCCTAAACTTTTAATTCCTGCTAATGCAACAATGGCTAGTAAAGGTCCAAGTATGACCTTTCTCTTTGAGGGTACTTGCCTTCTAATTGAAAATTCTTGGAGATGAAAAACTTTCAAGATGCAAAGGAAATAAATCTTTAATAGCAGGAAAAGGGGGAGACCCTGGAAGCCTTCCTGTAGTGCAGGGGCTCACAGCAAAGCAGTCATATTCTCAGACTGATCATTGAGATATTCCTCAGCAGAGCTGAGATGGTTTCAAAGTTTTGCTTAAATAAAATTATTGTCTATTTCTGGGGCTCCACTTTAAAATGCTTCATTTTATCTAAATCATAGCTTATGGACATTGTCACTCACTATCCAAGAGATTTGCAGCATTTGGGGGAGCATCCCTTCTTCTCTTCTTGGTTTTAAATGAAAATACCTCCCCCTAAACCATTCATAAGTGACATCATTAACATTAGTCACTATAGACCAACTAGAACTCAACTAACAGAGAAGATCATGGTATTCTCCAAAGCCTCCCACTAGTAATCCTTTCCTAAGCTGCTATATAAAATTAATCAGGATGAATCATTTCAACCTCAGATTTCTGGTTGCTAAAGATTAAACCAAATTATTTTAGAATAAGAGCAGTTGCCTGTAGGGTCAATGCCCCAGCCTGCCCAACCATCAAGTCCATTTCTTTACATCTGAAGGCAGCCAAGAAAAGGTTGGGAGGAGGCCAAATTGGTTCCCTACCATGGCATAAAAGTATAGAGATGTGGCAGACATCAAAAAATCAACAGCCACATTCGAGTCCCCAAACCAGCCCACATTACTTTCTTCTATAGTTCTCTTAAGTGATAATGATGCTGAAATCATTCATCTTCTGACTAGTTTTTGGAAAGAGAAAAAAATCAAAGTGAGTCAGGCAAAAGGTCTCACATTTCTGGTCTAGACAAGATAGCTAATTTCTGAAAAATTTCATACTGCTACAATACTTACAATCCATTTCAGGTAGACATTTTCAGATGATAAGCCTCTTCACCTGAGCTCAGTAATGACTTGAGCTCCAGGGAACCTGTGGAAAACATCAAGAATATTGGTTTTGTTTCCTATGTTAAATGGTCCAGGACTTCAAGAGACTTAACAATCCATTCCAGCAGAGCAGGGATGAATGCTTACAGTTTCTTTAGAATAGGAGAAAAGTAAATTCTATTGCTAAAATTCTCTCTCAGCCCACTGATTGGAACTGGATAATGAGTGCCTGGCTAATCAGTGAGGTTTAGCAGTGAAGGTAATGTATTTTAGAGATTTGG